>OZ025293.1:113874379-114231004 GCA_964019185.1 Maratus speculifer | reverse complement strand
TCCGCTGAAAAATCGAGTCGCCATCTTGAATTGTCTTGGCTTGTGACTAGCGTGTCCTCTTAAGAGCCCACAATAGTCACAGAAAAATTACTCAAAAAGACCCGGATGACCATGTAAAGTCTATGGGAGCGTTCTTTTCGAATATCTCGCTCCAATTTTAATATTTTTGCATGATTTTTTTGCACAAGATAGCTGAGGGCGATCCACAACCGGGCTAGTTTTTACTTTTTTAATTTTTGTTTCAGATTTTCTTTAAAAAAATACTTTAACTTTCGAAACCGGTTTAAACCGGTTCTGAAACTGAAACTATCGTAATATAAAAAATATATAACCAAAATCGAAAAAGTAAAAACTAGCCCGGTTGTGGATCGCCCTCAGCTATCTTGTGCAAAAAAATCATGCAAAAATATTAAAATTTGAGCGAGATATTAGAAAAGAACGCTCCCATAGACTTTACATGGTCATCCGGGTCTTTTTGAGTAATTTTTTTGTGACTATTGTGAGCTCTTAAGAGCACACAATAGTCACAGAAAAAGTACACAAAAAGACCCGGATGATCATGTAAAGTCTATGGGAGCGTTCTTTTCTAATATCTCGCTGAAATTTTAATATTTTTACATGATTTTTTTGTACAAGATAGCTGAGAACGATCCACAACCGGCCTAGTTTTTACTTTTTAAATTTTTGTTTCAGATTTTTTTAAAAAAATTACTTTAACTTTCGAATCCGGTTTAAACCGGTTCTGAAACTGAAGCTATCGTAATATAAAAAATATATAACCAAAATCGAAAAAGTAAAAACTAGGCCGGTTGTGAATCGCCCTCAGCTATCTTGTGCAAAAAAATCATGCAAAAATATTAAAATTGGAGCGAGATATTCGAAAAGAACGCTCCCATAGACTTTACATGATCATCCGGGTCTTTTTGAGTAATTTTTCTGTGACTATTGTGGGCTCTTAATTTATCTTATTTAACATGCATGCAAATGAAAAATATGATACGCAAAGATTCATTCCTTGTTGTAAAATATTTTAGTGTATGTCATTTATTGGCCTGTAGAGTTATTTTGAATACTTCTTGTGAGGTATTTTTTCTTATTTTGACTTCATTAAAATAATGTATATTTAATTTTGGAAATACATTGGTATTTGTACATTTTTGAAGTTCAATATAAAATACTTAAAAGAAGTCAAGTCTATAATGAGTAAGTTTTTAAAATGTAATGGTTTGGAAATCTTGAAGCTTTTGTCTTCTAATAGACCATGAGCTCGACAGAAGTTTAAACTTGTAATCTTCACATTAAGTCGTAAATGAACGATGTAATTTTACTTCGCGCAAGCTTTTATTCAATTTAGGGTTATTAGGGATCTTTTGTTCTCTTAATGATGACAAACAGTTGTATGTGATTTTCTTTTATGAATTCCGACGGCCCATTTATTTAAATTTAAGAAACGGAAATTTAAGTTTATTTAGTTTATTCTATTGTCTTTTAAGCAAATTTATTGCGAATAGATAATTCATAAGTAGTGTGAAAATGAGCAAAATTTTTTTGCTAAAATTATTTGCTAATTATGTACTAAAATTTTTTGCTAAAATTACCTGTTAATTATATGCAAAATTTTTTTCGCGTGAAACAAGAATTTTGCAAAGTTAATTTTCTTTTCGCTTTATACAAAAATTTTGCGAATTTTTTCTTTTCTTTGTTTTCTTTCTTTCTTTTTTTCTTTTCTTTTTTGTTTTTCGTATTATACAAAATTTTTTTTGTGATAGAAAAAGTTTTTTTGCGTAATACATTTTTTTTTCTTTTTAAACTTAGAAATTTTTTTGAGAAATTTTCTGTTGTTGTTCGAGAATTTTTTTTTAGCTTAGGTTTTTTTTTTCTTTTTTTTGCGTGATAGAAATATTTTTAGACGTTAATTATTTTAGGTGAATTTTCAACTGAAGATTAATATTTTTGTGTGTGTTTTCAAATATCTTATCTTAATTGTGTAAAGTGTATGTGATAACTGTATGACAAAATGACACTTCTTTCAGAAAAATGATCCTATATTAAAATGTCTATTTTTAAATCTTGCAAAGTGATTTTCTTTGCATGCTTATTCAGACCAGTAAATTTAGCATAACTGTAGTCATGTAACAATAATCGCTAAGTTCTTTTGATGAACTTTTTTTTTTCTTTGGATGAATGAGAGATTTTTTTTTTTTTTCGCATAAGATTTTACTCATGTGTGTTGTTCGAGAAATTGATGTGGTAGATACAAACAATTTATCATTTGAGTGTAAAATTTGGAGGAAATATAGTATAACAGGAAGTATATTGAATAAATAAATTTGCGACTCTTAAAGAATGTCGCTTAGGGGATAATATTCATGTATAAGTCGACCCTCAAATTAGTGAGTAAAAACAAGTGATTACAATAATTTCAAATAAAATAAATTGAAACTGGCGTGAAACAATAAGAACTAGCTCTTATAAGTATTTCGTAATTGTATTTTCCGTTTTATTTAACTGAAGAGTTCATTATTTTAAACGAAAAATTAAAGCGAAGATAACTATTATTAAATGATTGTATTCAACCTCTTTTTACTCACAAGGGTGCCTCTAGTTTAGATATATCTGTGTAACATAAATACAAAATTATGAAATTATGATTAATTAAATAATGCTACTATTTAATAGAATATATATAGTTCATTTTTAATGTATTCATCGTATTGAAAAATATATCTTTATAACTGAAAGTGTATTTATCCAAGAACATAGTCTATATTGTCAACGGATAAAAATTATATTAAGAACATTTAGCTAAGGGGATATTTGTACAATACTAGCGTTGTTCTGGTGAAATGTATCCTGGCATTATTGGAACAATAGTAATAAAATGTAAACAACAGATCCTGTCAATGAAAAATTTGATCACGATTTGGGAAATATCTTCACATTTCGGAAGTACTTGATTTACATTATTTAATAATATAATACTCTAATAAATTGCTTTCTATAATGAAACCACAGAGTACTGAATTATTTTAAAAAAATGGAATACGCATTTAAATAGAAATTGTTCTCAACATACTTCTTCGCTATTTCAAAATATTCTTCCACAAAATTTTATTTAAATGTTAATAGAGGAATGACTTATTACAAAAGTTTTCAATCTCTGCTTCGATCGATCGGAGGCAAATATTCCAGTCCGGTCTTTTCTGTTTCATGAATCTATTTGCGCAAAACCAATTCTAAATTAGGAACTTAGATTTACTCACATACATGCTTAAGTAGATTTGCCTGTTGCACGTAAGTAAAATGGTTCATTTAATAAAATCTATTGACTCGCAGCTAAGATCTTCTCTAATTTGTGTAAGCAAACAAACTGAATGAACTCAAAAAATTTCTTTGAATTTTGTCGCTTTTGTAAAGAAATAAAGGTTGATTGAACTCATTACGACTGATTCTCTCCTTCACATAATAATAAAACTCTTCATTTGTTACAATCAAGAGCAATTAAACTTAATAAAATAACAAGAAAATAGGCAAGAAACTTCTGTTGGATAGAGTTAAGGTTTTCTTAGATTGAATTAACACCGAGAAAGGGATCTTACGGGAAAGTTACTGTTGATGAAGAATTTTTCAAGGCAATTATGCTTCTGTTTCGTGAAGAAACATGGCGAACATTTCCTTTTAGATGAAATTCTAACCCTGATTTAATGTTATTGTACAGATGCTATTACCCCTTTTGTTACCCCTATTCCGTATAGTATTCTTCGCATGATTTAATAGTAGAATTTCTGCGATTAAACATGGCAAAGAAAATATGGCACATTTTATGATATAGTGGCAACAAAAAGTGTAACAATTACGAGCTATGCTTTGTATTCACACTCTGTAATTTTAACGCAGCTATTAGTTATTATGTTCCCTACTCTCATTATTTGGTTCCCTAGCCGCATTAGAGTGATTTCTCGATCCTTGAATTTTTAATCTTCCATGTCTAATTCATGCTCCATTGTCCATTCTTAATTTTTCAGTTCTTTCTTCTTTTTCTAATCATTCCCTCTCTAACTGTTCCTCTCTTTCTCTCTTTTACTTTACTAATTTCTCCTGTTTTTCTATCTTTTCTCTCTCTAACTTTTCCTGTTTTTCTAAAACACGCTTTTCCCGTTCTAACTTTTCTTGTTCTAATCGTTCTGTAACAACAGTGCTAGATAATTCCATAATGACAACCTTTTTCGTAGTCGTCACTTTCCACTATCTTTTTCCTAAGCTGAATCCTCATATCATCTACCGTGGATTCGATCCCCAATTCTTCGCATATCATGTGAAGTTCCGCGTTTTTTAATTTTGGTAAGAAAGTTATATCTTCTACCGATTACTATTATCACTCTACAATAATATTTCAAAATTATTAAACCAATATTTCCAGAATTTCTACTTTCGTATAATTACCTCCTTTCATTATACTAATTATCGCATTTAAAGTAATTGGCATATTATTTCTAATTTAACGTCCTGTATGACGTAAATTTCTTCACACATTGGTATAAGTGCAATTTACTTCCAATTACACAATTTACTTCCAATAACAAAATAAAATAATGTCAATTTGATTGTTATGCAATACAGATTTCAATTTGTACTCGTCAATAATAAAATATAATCTAAATAATAATAAGGATACTTTGAAAGTTGAATAAAGTACTGATGCGAAACACTAAACAGAGATATCCACATAAAACCATTTGCAATAAAAATAAACAAATAAATTTTTATAGTTAACCTCAATAAAATATTTTAAATTCCAATACTGGTTCTCACAAAAAAAAAAAAAAAAAAAAAAAAAAAAAAAAAAAAAAAAAAAAATTGGGGGGGGGGGGGGGGTAGCTTTAATTTGTCGAAGTTATTTTTATTTTTATTTGTCAAAGTTATCTCAAGGAAATAAAATTCTATGCAAACGTGTCATTCTCGTTTAGTATTAACACTTCAAACTTCCAACAATATAACTTAATTTAAATATCTTTTTAATAATAATTTAAATTTAAAGTTAAATTCAATTATTTCTTCCAATTATTAAGAAAAGTGCATTAATTTTCTTCCTTAACATTACCATAAAAATAGGAAATCATTAGGAACAAAACTATTATAACCTTTCTTAAAACAATAGTAAATATGATTGCACATAAATTATTATAAATTGCCCACAAATTGATACAAAAATATATTTTCGGTTGGAGAATGTCAGAAGAATAATATGATCAAAAAACATTACTTTATATTTGCTTAAACTTTCCGCTGGAGTACTTTACTGTTCACTACCTAGTTTTACGATGAACTTAATACTCCACACTTTAGAGTAACTTTTCTGTTGCAGAATCACAATAGTCCAGTTAGTGAGCTCACTTTTTAACAGCTAAAATTTTAACACTTGGGATTATACACTGTGAATTCAGCTCGGTGACTTTACGCACAATAATTCGAATTAATATAACTCACTGTAAATTCACTCGGCGATAGGACACAAATTTCTGTGCTACCATACCACTTGGCGTTCGGTCGTCATTACTCTGATATCTCGCTCAATGCTCAGGTATAAATACACAGTAATACGGCTTGCTGGGTACTAGTCTCAGGCAGTCAGTTCGATCCTTTGCTGCCAAGAATGCCTCATTCTGTCTTAGTCCACACGACTTCGAAAATTGTTCCTTTATTTTTATATGCTGCTACCACTGATATAATTACGTGATATCGGGCACGTTATGAGAAACTTATCGAAAGAATACTAACTAATTTGATTAAACATAACTGATAATTTATTTACACATTATTTACAAATAACAAAACAATATTTACATCTAAGAACTCGGATACAGGTGATCCGGTCCGACATTAAGTTAAATACAGCTAATACTCTCTTTGTACTGTTATACTAATCTGCATCTCCCTCACACTATTCTAGTTAAATTAGATTTAACAGACTTAATCTCTTAGTACATTGGCTCTGCCTTACACAACTTCAAGCATGCTCTGTCCGAGAGCTTTACTCAGTAAAAAGTAACCACACGCTTTGGGCTCCACACGAGAACTGCTTTCATAGCATGCATGGTCACAGTGACGTCACTGTGAGTCACTTTGGTCACATCACATCTGTCACATTTCAGTCACAATGTGACGTCACTGATGACGTCACATTGTGACTGAAATGTGACTTTCGTAAAAATTTTTTAGAAAACTATAAAACATGTTATTTACTTTAAAACTATTTTTGTTATTTACTCTTCAAAACATGTTATTTACTTTAAAAAACATGTTTCTGGCAATTTAAATATCGTCACTTTTGTTACAGTTTCGTCACAATGTTAATGTCAAAGTAGTCACAAATGACACATTTTCACAAACTTGTCACACCGTGACTTCACAAAGTGGTCGCAATGTGACGTCACAACAGAGCTCTAAAACGGCCAGAACGACTTCACATTTTAGTCACTGTGACTTCACATGGACGTCACTTGACGTCACATCGACAATCGATGGTCACAAAGTGACAATGTGACTTCACAACGACGTCGCAGTGACATCACCATGCCTTACGAGTGACTCTTTCAGTGATTTCTACGAGAGAATCCTAAAAAGGGGTGACCTCCTTGAATGAAAGGACTACTCTCGCTTCATCGCTTTCAACTGTCACCGTGACGTCCATTATCTTGCTAGATAGTTGGTGGGGTTATTTTGTCAGACTTATCTCAGGTATGCATTTTGAGTGGCAAGAGGAACTTCAGTCTATTGATACAATACATTCTTTCAACAAATACCATTTAACTTAAACTTGCGCAGATTAACTTCCAGATAAGAAAAAAGTACCTCAAAAATTCCCAGTACACAGATAGTGACACAAAGATAACACACAAGTAAAATGATAATATCATGTAACGATAGTTCGAAATAGTATTGTTCATCGGAACCTCACAATGAGACTGATTTGTAAACTTGATAAACCCGCTTGTTGAGTTTCCACGGCATCCGAAGATTATGCAGATGCAATTGCATGGTTCCTTCATATACTCCAGGCCTGTATGATAGCTTCTGACCGGTTTTATGAAGCTTCTGTTTGATTTTCTCCTCCAACTGGATTTTGTTTAAGGGGCTGGAGGACCAACATAGAACTCATTTTCGAGGCTCTCATCAAGGAATAAACTCTTCTGAACCGCTTTTGAGCGACCCGTTCACTAACCCAAATCCTTCTAAACTCGAAGCATATTCTTCTAGCGGCCTCTACAGCTTTCTTTACTAATTTGAACTCTTAGATCAAAATATGCCTCAAAATCTTTCTTGACAACAACATGTTCTTCCAAAGATTGCACTTCGTACAAAACTGATCGAGAAACGTATGATATACAAAACAACACTTGATTAAATGAGGCTCAAGGGAATTTGCAGATATGGCGTCATCAGAATCCATTTGAACACAGCTATGCGATGGTTAAAATTACGTTAATTTTTTATTCTTTTATTTGTTTATTTTTTCATTTAATAAAATAGTTATGTTTTTAAAAATATTGACTTAAACGAACTGTTCAATAAATACACATCATTAATATCACAATAATGTGATCTATTATATTTATTAAGATTAACACATTTTAGAATGAATTATGACAGAGTATATATGAGTTTTACTTGTTGAAACTAAATCTTCTCGTAGAAAGGAAAAATTGTGAATCAGCGCACATTTTTCCAGAAACAAATTTTATTTCCATTAGAAACAGATTTCTTATAGATTTGGTTGATTAAAAAATATATAAATAGAGGCCAACTTTAAAACTTTGCAAAATATAGTTTAAAATGAAATGGAAATATCTATAAAATCGTTTCCAAATAACATTTCCTCTATGCGCCTATTTTCAGTTTTGGGTTTTACATTTTCTCCTTTTCAGTCTTCCTATTCTTTGAATATCCCCTGTGAAACATTTGTCTTGTAACAAATTTGTCTTCTCGGACGAAAATTGTGTAGAAGAAAACTTAAAATTACTTAATTACTTGACTTACGCACCTGCGGCACCACTTGGGGTTGCGCTCACCCATTCATTCTTTTTCACACCATGTAGCACCCCTTATATTCAATTACCTGTAGAGGAAGAGAAATAAAATTCTCATTTAACACCCACACAACAAGTGAAGCGAGAAGTAGCACAGCACAGTAACAGAGAACTTTGGTGTTACGTCTGGTACCAGAGTATCGATTTTTCGTGGAAGATTTCTCTTGCTTCTAGCTGCGTGCATAAAATCGTTTAAAGAGACAATGTCCTCCCACTGTCAAATGTCAAGAACATGTTTCCATCGCTAGGTCTTGTAACTGGAAATTTTTTCACCAAACGTATCCTGAATAGTCCCAGTTATCGGCATACTGAATAAATATGAATTCGGGTCCTAATACTTTATCTAAAGACTATGAATCCGATCCCTTTAGATGGTTAACATAAGTCTCTTCTAAAAAATTTATTGTTTTTTAAACTATAGCAATAAGTCTTAATTTAGTTTTAATTTAGTTTTACTGTGATTGTTAAACGGATCTTTGTTATTGGCCATACTTGTCTATCTTTTTCCCCATTATTACTACATTTTTCACTTTATATATATTTTTATTATACAGAAGAAACTCATACCATTTTCATATATGCGTGTGTTAAGGATATAAATATTTATAAAATATTATATTAATTTGGTACCCCAATTTGCTCCAATATGCATTTCTTTTGGTATTAGTTTTACTAATTTCCCATTTTATCTATTTATTCCATGTAGAGAGAGTAAAGATGTTAATTTTATTTTGGTATATACACTGCTCAAAACAATTAAAGGAAATTGCAGTTTTAGGTGGATTTTGTATCTGGGAAACTTTTTAGCTGATTGATACATGGTCGACAGACATAATAGGTTATATGAGAATAAATTACACATGTTTGGCAGAAAAATGCATTTTATTGCGCATTTGTGTACAAAAGGAAAAAAACACAATTTATGCATATGAGAAAAAAAGAATAAGAAAAGGTGTTTTCTTCAAAGAAAATCATTTTCAGTAGGAGGTATGGTTTTCACGGGCGGCCAGCAACGTTGAACACCTTTGAGGCAAGGACTCAATGAGGCTATTAATGACAAGTTGGGGTATTCTGCCCCACTCTTCCAGAAGAGCTCTTTCCAGTATTTGGAGAGTCTGTGGGGGTTGTTGGCGGCCAGAAACTCGTCTTCCTAGAGCGTCCCAAACGTGCTCGATTGGATTCATGTCTGGAGAACACGCTGGCCATTCCATTAGAACGATTCCTTCCTCGAAAAGGAAATCCTCCACCAGGTTTGCACGATGTGGCCTGCAGTTATCGTCCATTAAAATGAAGTTATCTCCGATTGCTGCAGCGTAAGGGACTGCAACGTAATAAGTATATCCTGATAGGTCTGAGGATCTCATCCCTATATCGGCGACCAGTTAGAGCTCCATCTCGAATGATGTAGAGGTCAGTGCGCCTGTCAATGGAGATGCCACCATACACCAACACTCCTCCACCACCAAATCTGACACTTTCGTGCACGAACGCAGGATTATTCCTAATGCGACGGTCCCTCCAGATGAAAATACGCCTATTATCCGGATGCACAGAAAAACGGGACTCGTCAGAAAACAGAATATTGCTCCATTCATTTCTCCTCCAGTTGACATGCTCGGTTGCCCACTCCCTGCGGTCGCGACGATGCCTTGATGTTAATCTAACACATACCATCGGTCGGCGAGCATACAGACCTACAGCATGGAGCCGGTTTCGAACAGTCTGAGTTGAAATCGTGGTGCTTGTAGCCGAGCGAAGGTGTTGTTGGAGAAGAGTAGCGTTCATGTTTCGGTGTCTCTGAGCTGTTATCGCTAAATAGCGATCTTCATTGGGCGTTGTTGCCTGTCTACGACCTTGCCCTGGTCTTCGGCCTGCACATCCACTCTCCAAAAAACGGTTCCAGATCCTCGAAATGACACTTTGTGGCACTCCAATGGCTTGCGCTACTTCGGCTTGATTTTGGGCCCCTTTTAACCTACCAACAATTCTCCAAGCTTCTGAATCTGTCAAATGACTTCGCTGAGACATCGTACTCATCAAAACAAAGCAATCACTGAATGCCGATCATCCTTGTCTTCATTCTCTTTTATCCAGTTGAAAGTCAAATTTCATTCGCTGCCGCTGAAGCGATGTTTTTGACGTCGAACTCAAAATTTGCATACTCCACCGTTTGAAAACCAGAAAAATTTGCATTTGTGATTCTCTTCTCCTATTTTCGGCAAAAAAAATTTCGTTTATATCTTTATTTTATATAAAACTTCAAATATCCTTTAATTGTTTTGTGCAGTGTATATATGCTTATATTAAGATTTATAAAATATCAAAATAAAATAAGTACCAAGATAAGTACTCGTAAATAAAAAAAAACTTTGTATAATGAACTTTATTAATCATTTACACTTTTTGAAGATTTTAGAGATTTCTAAATGAATAATTATGTTTATGAATATCACTGAATTAATTATAAGTCAATATAAAATAAATAATACTGCAATATATTAAGTTATTTTTAATAACCATTGTATTTTATGCCGTTAGTGTTTTTAAAGATCATTTTTTATTGTTAGTCAATAATTGTTCCATGATATACAGTGGCGGTCAAATGTTTCCGGCCAGCAAAAATTTTTCAGTTAATTTGCATAATAGTTAGGAACTTACTTATAGAAGAACATGTAAATATCAATAAATTTAACTGACAAAATTAAATATAAGGGAAAACGCATGTTCTCAAAAGTTTCCAGCCACTTTCACAAGTTTGTAAAAAAGTGGTATTGTAATAGAAAATTACAGTGATCAACAACATTTACAATTAGTATTTTATCGTATTACTATTTTATTAGCTTTTGTAATAAGTACTGCAACGTGATATTCATACAATCAACGGTTAAAGATCGTCTATGGTACGTTTTTCCCACATTTCTTGCAATTTTGGCAAAATTTCGGCTGAGTTGGAATATTTATAGTTCCGCAGACATTTGTCAACTTCTTTTCAAAGATTTTCTATTGGATTCAGCTGGGTGCTTGGGCTGATTATTTCAAAAACGAAATTTTTTGTGCGAAATCCATTGCTTGTCGAGGTTTGCAAACATTATTTATGTCGTTATCATTTTAAGAAAATAGATGCGACGAACTTTTTTTCTTTAATAAGGCAGAAAATAGTCTTGCAAGATATCCTTATATACTGTATAATTCACCTGGCTGTGGATTTCAAATAACGGACCGACACTTTTTGAGGAAAATTCTTCCCACGGCATAACATGTCGTTCCGCCATGCTTCATTGTAGGAATAACATAGGTCGAATCATATCTTTTATTGTTAGGTCATCGGACGTTGTGTCTGCCATCACTTCCAAAACTGTTTCGAATTCGATTGATGGAAAAATAGAACTTTTTTCCAGTTTTCACTTGACCAGACTTTGTGTTCCTTGGAAAATGAAAGCAGGGTACGTCTGTATTTCTTTTACGTCTGAAAATTTTTTAACACCGACTCTTCCATAAAGTTCTGTATCACGTCAGCGTCATAACACGGTAGACTAACTTATTTCAGCAATATTTTCATTCCGTAAATTGCAGTATATTGCAACGGAATTTTCATACGGATTAACAATGGTTTTCCTCCTGATAATTCTGTCCTCAGGAATAGTAATTTTCCGGGGTCTCCCGGACCTCTGAAAGTCCTGAAAGCCATAACCATCTTTATTTAATTTTGTAAATATTGTTTACAGTCGATTTTACCGATCGATAACTTAGCCGCAATATCTCGAGAAGATTGGCCTTTTAGCGACAAACTAATCACTCATTTATGAACAATAATTGTTGAAATTTTCAATTTTGAATTCAGACTATGCTATACACGTTGATTCATTCATAAACAAAACCAAAAAACAGTTTACCGATAGAAAAAAAAACTAAAGAATGATAAGTGGCCGGAAACTTTTGCACACGCGAACCTCGAATTTTATCCCTTTGCATGAAGCATCTTCAGTATCCAATCAAAATGATCACGTGGTCAAAGGTCATTCACATATTCCTAACTTTTGAAGCAATTGTACTTCTTTGCTGAAAGCTTTTGTAAATAAATCGAAGAAACTCAGTGGCCGGAAACTTTTGACCGCCACTGTACTTTTAAATTAACATGAATATTGCAAAGACCATTGTTATAATAGTATTACAGGGTACGTACGTGTCCTGAAATTTCATGACCACGAAATTCTTCCGTATCAGAATTTTCTCATAAAACATATGTCATTAAATAAGACGAAACTTTGTACTTTTTAGCTATGTTTATTTTGCTATAAATAATTGTTGGTACTTTACATTGAAAATAACGGTACCCGTACGACCATGCATTATGGTTCCCCCTCCTTTAAACTTTCCTAGCTTATGTGAAGATTTCAAGTTCAAATAAAAAATAATTTTCCTTTCAATAATAATAAAAATTTCAGGTATTTTTATTCAGATTCTAAAGAACCAAATTTCCCCATGTTAGCTAATTCGCCTAGGATAATAACTTTAAATAAAACTCAAGTTAGTATAATTTTATATCGTTAACTTGATTTTGTATGAATTTATATTTTAAAATGAAACATTCGAGAAACGATATTGATATTATTTATGGTAAAATCACTTACAATAAGACATTTTTTTAGAGTTCCTTACTTAAAAAGTAAAAACGGAACCATTATAAGATCACTCCTGTGTCTATTTTTCACAGGCATTTTACTGGTAAATTATTGAACGTGAAAAACTCAAATTGGGAGAAATAATAAAGGCTATTGACCCACATAATATACAGATTATTAAACATTCATAAATATATTTATGAAAAATATACAGGGTCTGATTAAAGAACATGAAGAAAAATCTTTTCTTTGTATACAGGGTGTCCCCTCTCAACGGTGGCCAATGGCTAATTTCTAAACCGTTAGTCATAGACATATAGTTCCAATAGCAAAAATGCTTTAAAAAAGGTAAAGAATTGTTTTTTAAGCGATTTAGATCAAAAAATTTTTTTATTAAAAAATTACGAAAATTGAATTTTTATACGGTCTCCCAGCCCTATAAGTGATGTTTAGTAAAAGTTTTCCAAGACTCTAATAAGCAATACAAAAAAGGTCCCATTCATCTAACATTAAAATTGACCGAGTTATGCAAAATTAAATTCCATGACTTAAACCACTTTTCTGTTATTAAAAACGGATGAGTTGGACTAAGCTTTAAGGGAACGTACACTAAGTGCTTAAAGTATTTTAAAGGGCGTTCATTTCCAACAGTGTTCAATGGCTTATTCCCAAACCATTTGTCACAGACATACAGGGTGATTCATAAAAGATGGGCAGAACTTTAAGGGGTTATAGTACACTTAAAGACAAATAATATTAAATAGGAGACTAAGGGTCCCAGACGTATTCCCAAGGAGATAGGGGGCATTAAAGTTTAGGGTCCGAAATTTCAAATGATTATAAAAAATGGAAAAATTGGTCGATTCGTTTGCGGTTTTTGCAA
This sequence comes from Maratus speculifer, assembly GCA_964019185.1. Lineage (NCBI taxonomy): Eukaryota > Metazoa > Arthropoda > Arachnida > Araneae > Salticidae > Maratus > Maratus speculifer. The sequence continues at coordinate 114,217,412 of OZ025293.1, read as the reverse complement.
AAAATTTTCTTTATGCCAGTATTTTCTTGAAATAAAATTTTAAAGTTCAATTTCAAAAAATGCCGATAGGGGGCGCTTTAGACTTTGGAGTAACAAACAACTATTTTTTAACGTTATTTTTGTATTTCTTTAAATGATTTCGAAAGCTTAGACTTAAACTTAAATTTTGATCTAAAAATCTGAGTCCTAACGAGTAGTTAAGTAGCGTAAACTGAAATTTGAAATTTGAAACCCTTCTCCCCCCAGAACAAAAATCAGTTATTCCCGATCTTTGTGTCGTAGATTAGGCTCTAACTACTGCCGCGTTTTGCTAAAATTATTCTTTATGTCAGTATTTTCTTGAAAATAAATTTTAAAGAAAATTTTCAAAAAATTCCGATAGAGGGCGCTTTAGACTTTGGAGTAACGAACAACTATTTTATACCGTTATTTTTTGTGTCTCATTAAATGCTTTCTAAAGCTTAGACTTAAATTTTCAGCCCAAAATCTGAATCGTTAGACGTGGTTAAGTTTCTGGGGAGAGGGGTTTGAAATTTCTACTCCTGAGCACAGTTCAGTTTACCATGTCCACACATTGTGTGCTGTGATACGAGGTAAAAAGACACAAATTAGGATTATGTTACCAAAGCATATTTATTAACATGTAATTACAATAAATGTTCAAAATTGTGACCACCAGAGGTTATGCACGCAGAACAACGGCAAAGAATGGAACGGCGAACATTCGCGAAAACTTCAGGCTTTTCGAGCACTTCCGCTACAGCGGCGAAAAGTCTGGCGACCAGTTCCTCGGGGGATTCAATGGGTGTCTCATACATAATAGCCTTCAATTGTCCCCAAAAAAAGAAATCGAGGGGTGAAAGATCTGGCGAGCGAGCAGGCCAAGCAACAGGACCACCTCGACCAATCCATCTGTTCGGAAATGTGATGTCCAGATAGTTGCGGACGTCTCGTACGTAATGGGCTGGCGCTCCATCGTGCTGGAACCACATGACCCGCCGGATGCGTGGAGGAACAACGTTTAACAGGTCTGGCAGCACATGTTGCAGAAATGTAAGGTATGTTTTACCGTTGAGGCATTCAGGAAGAAGGTACGGTCCGATTAGGTGGTCTCCGAGGATTTCTGCCCAAACATTGATAGAAAAGCGTCTCTGATGAGCATGTGGATACGTAGCATGTGGATTGACATCCGCCCATACATGTGCATTGTGTGTGTTAAATGTACCTTCACGTGTGAAGGTACATTCATCGGTAAAAAGCACAGTTCGTCCAAAATGTGGATTTAGCGCGTTCTGCTGCAGAAACCAGCGGGCGAATTCAATACGATTTGGATAATCCCCTGGAGACAGTTTCTGGTCTCGTTGCACATGAAACGGGAGCAAATGTTCATCCTTCAGTACCCTCCAAGTCATGGACTGTGAGGTATCCACCTGCCTAGCCACTGTTCGTGTACTTGTACTTGGCTGCGCCGCTACTACATCCAGAATGGCTTCTGCAACAACTACTGATTCGTCCTTTTTTGCACGACCTGCATTCGACCGGGAAGCGAGAAATAATCCCGTCTCACACAACTGTCTGTGCAAGCGCTCGAAAGTTTTGCGGTTAGGCAACCGCCTGTTGGGAAATCGCTCTCCGTACATTCGTTGTGCCTCTGCACCATTTCCATCTGCCGCTCCGTAAATTACATGCATCTCAGCCTTTTCCTTATTCGTGAAGGGCACCATCTTCCGATTCATTACTACAGCGACTTACACTTGACTCACCGTTCAGTGGTTTTTATGCCTGAATCGTGTCGAAATTTTGCATACGTGTTCTTCTTCTTCCCCATTTGACATTTGCATACTTTCTGTCTCCTTCTTCACCCGGTGACTAGCGTCAGGAATGGAGCTTTAACGTTTGCATGAGCGACGTTTCCAACTGTGCCAGTGCCTTTATGAGTGAATTCCGACTATGCAGTCCTTGACGAAAGTTGTATTTTTGCCTCGTATCACAGCACAGAATCGTTGGGCATGGTTAAGTAGTGCAAACTGAACTATGTTCAGAAATTGAAATTTGAACCCCCTCCCCTCGCTACTGAACCACGCTCAGCGATTCAGATTTTGAGCTGAAAATTTAAGTTTAAGTCTAAGCTTTAGAAAGCATTTAATGAGACACAAAAAATAACGGTATAAAATAGTTGTTCGTTACTCCAAATTCTAAAGCGCCCTCTATCAGAATTTTTTGAAACTTTTCTTTAAAATTTATTTTCAAGAAAATACTGACATAAAGAATAATTTTAACAAAACCCGGCAGTAGTTAGAGCCTAATCTACGACACAAAGATCGGGAATAACTGATTTTTGTTCTGGGGGGTGAAGGGTTTCAAATTTCAAATTTCAGTTTACGCTACTTAACTACTCGTTAGGACTCAGATTTTTAGATCAAAATTTAAGTTTAAGTCTAAGCTTTCGAAATCATTTAAAGAAATACAAAAAATAACGTTAAAAAATAGTTGTTTGTTACTCCAAAGTCTAAAGCGCCCCCTATCGGCATTTTTTGAAATTGAACTTTAAAATTTTATTTCAAGAAAATACTGGCATAAAGAAATTTTTTTTTCAAAACCGCAAACGAATCGACCAATTTTTCCATTTTTTATAATCATTTGAAATTTCGGACCCTAAACTTTAATGCCCCCTATCTCCTTGGGAATACGTCTGGGACCCTTAGTCTCCTATTTAATATTATTTGTCTTTAAGTGTACTATAACCCCTTAAAGTTCTGCCCATCTTTTATGAATCACCCTGTATAGTTCCAATTACAAAAATGTTTTAAAGAGGTAAAGAAATATTTTTAAAGAGTAATTTAACTGAAGATGCTGCCATTGTATAAGTTTTACGGTAGCATTATTTTTTATTACTTAACTTCTAGATTGGTTTAGGTAATTGGAGACGTGAATTTCATAATTCTTTATATCGAGAAAATCAAATTTTAGGAAATCGCGAAAATCCTTTAAATGTGTCCATTGGTTTTCATTATAAATTTGGAGATTGTAGAGTTACATTAGTGCAGATTGATATAGACTGACAGAGAAAACGAAGGTGATAAGGCGAGTTTTGAAATTCACATCCTTGTATTTTTACATGTGTTTTATTTTGTAAAGAAATAAACTTGTTTCTTTTCATGATTTTATTTTAAAAATGAGTCTTATTTTAATAATGTTTATTTAACTTATAACGTTAATATGTATGATTTCTTTCTTCAAAATTTGTATTAAAATTTTAACATACTTTCAAATATCCGATCGAGGTTCAATTCTGGATACTTATTTATACCCAATGACAATGTAATATTAATACGATTTTAGGTGGGTACTACTTATCTGTTTTATAGGACTATACAAAAAAAAAAAAAAAAAAAAAAAAAAATTACTGCCTACAAACAGAAATTTCGAATCAAAAATTGAATTAAAAATACTTAAAACTACAAAAGCAAAATATTGTTATAAAAGAAATATTTAATTACATCTATAAAGTTTATTTTATTTTTAAAAAACTGACCTATTTGTTAATTTGTAATTATATTAAATAAACAATCATCCAAATCACACACACCCTCCCCCCCCCCTCTGTATCATCACCAGATATTTACACGTTTCCCTATCCGATTATCTTTTGTGGGCGTCGTTATCACACAAGATACATACGAATTGTAATTTTCCAACTGGTTTATGTGCATTTTTCTTTAATATTTTGATTTACTTATTATTTTATAGTAATTATAAATAAATATTTTTCTACAACACGCCCCTTCCCTGCCTTCCCTGATTTTGATGTTAAAAAAAGTCTATGGAATTGCAGTCGATTTGTACCCTCCCCACCCCCCCCTGCTGCTTCAGATAATACAGATTATCCTTTTTTTTGTTCGGGGAAGGAGGGTGATATTTGCACATTAAAAGATAAACAACACAGATTAGTATTTAGAATTTGTTTATTGGTTAAAAAATAGCCAAATAGAAAACCAAATTAACAGACTTCTATTAACTTTAAAATAGTTTAGTTTTTCGAATTCTCTTGGTCCTCATAGAAATAACTTTTTCCATCGTAACTCTCTGCTCTGATGGCTTTCGCCAAGCGCGATTCCCACGAAGAATTGTCACTTTGATTTTGAAACTGACCAATCAGGTTACGAGATACATCATAAATGTCAATATATGGTTAGGAAAAAAAATATATAAATCTGAACTACCTAAAATATGTTAGTAGTATTTTTAAGCTTTTTGTTTAAAAAATATAATACAATTATAATGCGAAAATTTCATTGGACTAAAAATATTTTGCACTCTGATTTATGCAAAAGGGTTTGTATTTTGGCTCTGTGCTAACACATACTTCTTCACTTTTTTGAGTCCTGCGCTTTAACCAGTTTCAAAGCATTCGTTAAATTTTGACTTAAAAAAATGTTTACGAACAATTAGTACTGTGAAATGATATTACTTTATGGGCAGAGCAATCGGGATAAGCGAGAGGCTGCGAGGCTGTATGCAATGAAATTTCCGGATGCAAAAAAAACCACATTCAAACACCATAGTTAAAACTGTGGAACGTTTAAGAGAAACAGGTTGTTTTAAGAAGCATCCACGATTAAGTCGTTTCACTGATTTTACAATACCTCCGGAGGATGTACTAGGTCATACACTTGCTCATCCTGAATGCAGCGTACGAGATATCAGCCAAGCGTGTGGATATTCAAAAGGTCAAGTGTGGAGAATTCTAAAAAAGTATGGTGCATATCCATACCGACCAATAATAGGACAAGAATTAATGCCTGGAGACACAGAACGTCGTTATGATTTTTGTAATTTTATTCTTAACAAACAAGATGAAAACCCAAATTTTGCAAATGAAATTATGTGGATTGATGAATGTCAGTTTACAAGACAGGGCGTTGTAAAAACTCAAAATATTCATTACTGGTCCCTGGAAAATCCCCATATTATTCGTCCTAACAAGCATCAGATACGATGGTCTGTAAATGTTTGGTGCGGTATATGGAAGACGACCTTAACTGGGCCCTTCATATTCGACGATACTTTAACAGCAGAAAAATACTCTGACATCTTATCTAGACCTATAACCGATCTTTTAGATGAATACATTTCCTTACAAGACTTATTAAATATGTGGTTTCAGCATGATGGTGCTCCAGCACATAGATCGCAAATGGCACGCACTGTTTTAACAAGTACTTTCGGAAATAATAGCATCGGATATGGAGGTCCTATTGAGTGGCTTCCTAGGTCGCCAGATTTAAATCCCTCTTTCTTTGGGGATTTCCGAAAGATGAAGTATACGAAAGATAATCCACGAATCGAGCAGACTTGTGGAATCGTATTGCTATGGCATGCAGATCTGTCACAACTACAATGTTGAAAAAAGTAGAAGAAGATTTTATTTCCCGTGTACATTTCTGTATTGCAGCTGAAGGCAGTCACTTCGAGCAAGTTTTAAGATAAGCTTAGTTTTTAGTTTTATATTAAGTAAGCAAATACAATATTAAAAATGTATAATTTTCTAATCAATTGTGATTGTTGCTTTTTATAATTTAATTTAACAAAATTTCTATTATTTTTTTACTTATATTTATAGTACAAGTTGTATATTTTATTTTAATATGTAAACATCAACATAAATTTATACATAATAATATAAAAATTATTTTACTCTCAATGTTTAATGTTAATTTTTATATCTGACGACTATTTTTTATGTCTAGTAAATTTGTGACTGACCCCTATTTTGCATCAAAAAAAAAAAAAAATGCTTCAATTTTAAACAGCCATTACTCGGTCAGTTTTAATCGCAGAGAAATGGGACTTTTTTGTGATACTTGTTAGATTAATGGGAAAAAATTACTAAATATCACTTATAGGACCGGGGGACCGTATAAAAATTTACTTTTCGAAATTTAAAAAAAATATATGTTTTTTGACCTAAATCGCTTAAAAAACAATTCTTTACCTTTTTTAAAAGATTTTTGCAATTGGAACTATATGTCTATGACTAACGGTTTAGAAATTAGCCATTGGCCACCGTTGAGAGGGGACACCCTGTATTTTGTGGGGTATCGTTTTGAAAGCTTTTGTAATGCTGAACTCAAAAATAAATTTCTTTTTATTTTAGGTGATAAATTTTCAGAGATATCGTCGAAAATGTTGTATGAAAATATGCTACTCCCATCTATTTCCGAATCTACTTATTATGAAAATATAAGTAAGCTATATTAGTAAACAATATAAGTAAACTTTAGTAATATAACTAAAAATATGAAAAAATTAGAGGTAGTACACATTTATTTAAATCACCTTGCAGGAAAACCGTAGCGATTACCCTACGTCAGACAGTTTTTGAGAAAAACCAGGCATGCCAACTTCCGGCTTTTTAAAAATGAAATAATTATAGTTCTAACCAGAAATTTATTGAGTCAACTGAATTAAGTAAATTTCAAATGACTCTCTGAGTTAAAGCTAGACATTTCTAATTAAATAAATTTTCTGGTTCAAAGTAAGTTTTCATGATTTTAAAAAAGCCGAAGGTTGGCAACTCTGGAAAAACGTATTTTCCGTTACATACAAATTTCGATTAGCGGGCATTCGGCAGAGGTTTTCAGAAAAGCTAAGGTTACCTATAGTAGAAGAATTATAAAAACATACTTTATAATGATTAAAAAATCATCGGAAATAAGCCGAGAACCCTTAATGTAGTGGTTCCCAAAGTGGGGCGTACAGATCATCGGGGTCATTTTGACTTCTTATTTGGGTAATTCCAAATCTGTTACCCAATGATTTGCTGTGCATTTTTTAAAAAAAGAAACGTAATTTTGATGACTAAAAAAATGGATTACAAATAAAACAAAACAAAAAAACAATTTTCTTTATTAAATTAAAAAAAATGTTCTTAGACAAAAAGTTTAAATTAATACCTACACACAAATAATTATAAGAATAATCTTTTGAAATAATTTGAGAGGTTTTAATAGTATAAAATAAACTCTAATTTTTCTGAATAATAATGTATTTTACAAATTTTTACAATATTTTCAATTGTTTATTGAATGAACTTTTTACTTCTATTTAATATTTTATATGTTCAATCGAATAATCTTTTACACGAGAAGCTATGTAAAATTATACATTAATATTGACCGCCTTGAACATATTCAACCTAAAAAATACATCTAAAACAGATATTACCAACTTTTTAAAGCTTATAAATTTTAAATAGATTTAGAAAACGCATAGGAGAGAATAAATATCTACAAATCTAAGATATTTATTCTACACAAAAAATAAATCTCATAATGGCATATACATTTTAAATTTTAAAATTAGATAATACGTGCAAAAAAAGTTAGATATTGGAAAAGGGAAAAAAGAAAAATTGTGTTGTGATGAGGATAATGGCTACTTTAAATTGATAAAGATGAGAATCTTAAAATGCTTCTTATGTTAAACACAGACATTAGTGTCCAAAGTTTTTCCACCAATATTTAAAAACTTACAAAGATGAATTACTTTTTGTAAAATGCTAAACGTAAGTTACTCTTCACGAGATTTTGTGAAGATAAAATGCAGATTGTATAACTGTTTACTTTAACAAGGTGATAAGCTTCAAAACAATTACCAAGATGCATATCCTCAATGCATAGAATTGTGTTAAAAACACAGTTCTGACAGAAGATTAAACTCATTAATAAATTAAAATATGTGAAAAAATATTATCGTTAAGGCTTTATTTAGCTTCAACCGAGTCAATAAAATTCCCTTTTTTAATAATAAGAGATATAATTTACAGAATGAATGTGAAAATATCAGTCATATACCAAATTTCATGGGCATTATTTAAATAAAATTATTTTTTACATAAGGGTGGAAAAAATTGTATTATAAATACATCTAAATAAAGCATTACATAAGCAGAGATCATGTAAAGATACAAAAGTAATTTTGAATTCTAGAAACGTAATAATAAAAGGAATTCATAAAGCGTTCACAAAGCTCTTTCCTTCAACTTCAATACAAAACTCAGCTTTTCTAATAAAGCTTCTATAAATATTTTGGAGCTCTTCGCTACTAATATTGTTGCAAACATCGATTAACTCTTGTTTAAAGTTCTCTTGTCTGCGTTTCCGATTTCTTACAATATCTGACTGATTTACATTTCTAAAATGATATATGATCTTCATTTACAATGATCAATTTTCAATTAAGCAATTTTAAAGAGATAGATATGCAGTTGTGTTGCAAAAGGAAAAGAAATAAAATACAATGGCTCAATTTTGCCTAGATGAGTATTATTAAAAATCTAAAAGTGTGATTTTTTGAAAATTCACGAGAGGATTATTTTTTTAAATAATATTTTTTTACCATACCATTTTGAACGCCTTTGCAAATTACAGCGCCAACTATTTCCAAAAATTAAATCCTGTTTGAACGTTTTTGGAACATACTTTTTTTGATTGCATAAGATATTGGGGAATTTGGATGTTATCAATGAAGAAGTACACACACACACACACACATATATATATTTGTCTGTATATTAATAAATTTTTAGGCATTTTTTTATCAGATGATGAAGATAAATTTTCTCGGTAATGATATACGTCTGTAATTATATTCGACTGTCGTCTGATGACTCCTTGATGGTGTCAATGATTTTGTTATTTCATGTCAATGTAAAAACATCGTGTCTATCATGTATCATCTCATATATTGTGATATATATGAAATAATCGAATAAAAGCATAAGAAAAATGCATACTTCACGCGTTAACTTCTTTAAAAAATAACTTTAATAAGCGTAACCGTTTAATTTTTACTGAATTTTTAAAAATGCTAAGTTCATTTTAGATATTGTACAAAGTGCAATGAAGGGTTAAAATCCGTTTGTTAATTTTGAAATTTAAATGAATATAAGTTTTATCCGTAGTTGCCAAACTGTTAAAAAATGTCCTGAAAAATTACCTGTTTTTATAGACTATCTATTTTCAGACAAATAAGAACGCACCATAGGCATTTATGTAGCGTTATTTATTGTCAGAAAATAGATAGTCTTTAAATACAGAGGTGATTTTTCACAATATTTTTAACCGGGCAACCTCAAGATTTTTTTAACGGCAGTAAATTGTTACAAAAATGTTCGCTTTATTTAATTACAGAAACTGTGTGATTTTATAAAACAAGTATTTCTGCATAAAAATTGGTTACATTAATGCTAATAATGATTCAAATAAAATTATGATTTATAAATAAAACAAAATATTTGGTATAAGTATTATAAATTTTAACGTGCACGTGCAGAAATGAACGAAATTGTAATGAATTAAATTATACAGAAAAAAGAAATCTTGGCTACAAGTAGAAATGTAAATAAATCGATCATGGCATTGACATTAATGTTAATACAATGTCACAATCGTATTCAAAATATCAAAATATGTACATCTCCAATTAACTTGAAAGGATTTAACTAATATCATTTGTTGACACTGCTAATTTCCCAAAAAAGGCGTTAACTAGTAATCGCAAATTAGAGTAATTTACTTGGTTATTAAATATATTTTGTTACTATTGAGAAATTATCATTCCAATCATTTCCCCCAAATTATTGTTTTAAAATTTATGTATATATACTTGAACGTATCTTTATGTAGATGAAAAAAGCAGAAAAAAACACTTGTAGGTGAACATGATCCTAAATAAAATGCATTCAAAAAGCATCAAAATCTGTCTTGTATGTTATTACGATCACAAATGAGGCGTACTGACAAAGCACTCTATTAAATTAGTTTGTCGCACGACAGAATTCGGTTGAGAAATTTATTGTGAGATCTTCGAATGCAATACAATTCCGCGGAAATGATTAACCATGCAATTTATCATCACACGATTTACTTATCGAATAGTTTGATAAATTTATATAATTATGAATACCTTTTACACTGCATATTACTATTGATCTTACTGGACATTTTTGTGAAAAGTTTAAAGCTTTCATTTTAATCGTTTTTATTCTGAAAATACGTATTTATACAATGAACAAAAGTTCTTTCGACAACCACAAAATTATAATGAACATTTAATCACTAATTTCAGGTAAATAAAGATTCTTAATCCTACAATACATGATGTTTTTTATGACCCCTCCCCTACCATTAAAAATACTATGTAATAACTACATATTGAATATATATTTTTTTAAAGTCACATGTTAACTTTTATCCAAAGTTTAGGAGAAAACTAAAGTTTATCAAATACTACAGTATAAACTTAATAACGTATATACTACAATTTAAAGTATCACAAAATGGTTACGCTGTGCACTTTAGGTTTAAGGTACAAAGGCTAAAGTTGTATTAATACTTTGAAAATAAAGAAAATAATAGGCAATAAAAATTTCGTATAAAAATAAATAATCGTATAAAAATTTTAAATTTCGTAATTTTTAAAGAAATGTTTTTATTGACCCAAATCGCTTTTAAAATATTTCTTTACCTCATTTAAAACATTTTTGTAAAATAAACTTTATGCCTATGAAGAATGGTTAAGTAATTAACCATTAAATTTTATTAACCGTTAAGAGTAGACATCTTGTATTTTATTATTCACATAGTTTTTTAAAGTTTTATCAAAAAAAAGTTTTTCTTTATTTGATAACTTAATGAATATCTTTCATACTTAGAGTAGTTTTCCTTTTCTTCTTACAAAATGTATTAATATTTTTATGTTAAAGAATTTACAACTTCGTAAAATAAACTTTCAAAGAAGCTTTTCGTTCACGGTATTGCATATGTTTCGCAACGGTGCTTTTTATTATGCGATTATGTCGGTTTAACTTGTCAAACCTAAATTACTCTTTCCAGATTCTCGACATCCCTCTTCCCTTCCCATATAAAAACTGTGTTGTGCACGGATTAATTACACGGAAATTTTTTTAAAAAGTAGATTTACAAAGTCACTTTATTCAGTATTTTTCATTTTTTAATATAGACTGCTCAGAAAAATTAAAGGATAATGAGAAAAAAATATGCTCACTAAGTTAATGTTGCAACCAAATCCCAATGCTGCAGTTATTTGTGTTAATTAAATAATATTGATACAAAATTGCATTTCCGCGCATGCGTTAGTTTCTGAAATATACTAAATAGGTGACTGACAATGTGGTGCACAATGGACGTGTATTGGAATTCTGGTCTGTAGTGTTTTTTAAAGCGAGTATGGTGTCTGAGAGTGATCAGTATACATTAGTTATGGCTCAAAGATATCATTTGAGTGAAGATCAAAAGTGGCGAATGATTGGTAGAATCGAAGATGATCAAATAGAAATGGAGGCTATTTAAGGTTTGAATATCCCTCAAAGTGTCATATCAAGAGCTTCGAGTTGCTTTTTAAGCACTGGATTGTTAGAGCGCTTGATTAAGAGGAGATCAAGAGCAACAACTGTATCCGAAAACTTTTTTTCTTTCATTTTCGCCTCGAAGAAACCGCGAAGTGGCTACAAATGATTTGGTTTCAGTACTTCAGGCTGTCATAGAAACTCAAATTAGCCATTCTACTGCTGCACGAAGCTTAATAAGGATGGACTGTATGCTCGAAGACCAATAGTTTGTGTCCCACTTTCTGCAATTTCCAAAGTGTCCCATTTAAACGGTTAACAGCATCATTACAAATTAAGACTCGCAATATCTGTATTGGGTTTCATTAAGTTTGTGTATTGAAATAATCAGTATTAGTAGCATTTTGTCTAACATACCTATATTTTGCAAATTTTCATTGTGCTCCTAATTTCATCTATGCATAGTTATTTAGTTCCTTCAGGACAGCCGTCACATATATGTGACGCATAAGGTGCTCAGAAACCTTGATTATTGTTTATTGTAAATTTTTCCTTGATTAAACTGAATATTTTTCCGATTAAATTAGTTAAAAGCTTTTTTTTTTTTTTTGAAAAACCGGTGATAAAAGATTAAAAATTCTGTAAAATATACATGTCGCATAGGGATTAAGTGATTCATAAACAACTTTCCTTTCTGGAGAGTACAAAGAACTTTCGTATTAGATAACTTGTGCCACGGTTAAAATGTTCTTCATTTTATGGGAAATTTTTATGCTACACGAGATTCTCTCTTAAAGTATAATTTTTCAAAAGTGTATAATTTGTATCTGTGTATTAAATACAATATTAAAAGCCTTCTTTTTCATTGTGTTAATGAAATATTAAAAAGACATTCAGATATTTTGACAGTGAAATGCGAATTTTAGCATGCCAAATATTGCTGTGTATGTGTTTGGTTGGGGCGATGTAAAAATAACAATTAAACAAAAATGTAAAAACTGAGTAATTGAAAGAATATAGACAGTAGCACGATGCTATTGTCACAGAAATTGACGAAAAAACATGAAATTATTTTAATAAGGTTATTATTTTAACAATAAATGATTATCAGAATAGCTACATTTCACAATAACATGGTGTGTTTCAGTTTCGTCAGTAGTTTGTACAATCCCAAGGTGTAGTTTGCAAGACAGCCTGAATTATAAATGCGCAATATGGATTTTTTATTAATAAAAATGACTGTGAAGTGGCATGACTTCTGCACAATGTCAAAGAGGATTTCTGCAATATACCTATCATATGATGATTTAAACAAGGATATGCGGGAGCTTCAGGACTGCTACAGCGGCATTTGTTGATAATTAGTGTATCTAATTATCAATAATTTTCCAATAATTTTTCTATGATTTTCTGTGTCGTTTGACGAAAACCACATCGTGCTGTTATCTACAGTTTTCAAAAGATTAATTTTTTGCTTTTTCTATTATTTTTGAATCACAAGGTATCTTTGAAGAAAATTTATAAAGTTGATATGGAAATAAGAAAAATAAATTCATTTACTTAGTATCCAAACTACAACAGCAAAAACTTTACACATAATTAAAAATTCTTTAACTTATTTATAAAGGAAAGTTCAATATCGGACTGTAATTTATAAAAATAATTTATGAAAATATTTTGAAAACAATTTACAACATCTGTCTCTAATGATTTTTTCTCCGACCAGTTATCTTCTGGATAATTTATCTTAATTAAATTTTAAATGTTAACTGGCTAATTAATAATTTAATTAATTATAATTTATTTTCTGAAAAGTATCTTAAATAACAATTATGCCTAGAGACGCATAAATGCTTTTTTAAGTACTTAAACTGATCAAGTGGGGTAAATATTATCGATCCGATTACAGATTTCCCCTGCACGAATGGAATGCGGTTGTATTTAAAAGCATTGGGGAAACAAAGAGGGTATGTCCGATTTTCATTCTTGAATGCTATTAGATCCTTGAAAGAATCCGGAGGGTTAAGATCTACCCTGAGCGATAAAGTGCACAAAGCACACAATTTTGATTTTCCTGATATGTGTATTAAAAAGTAAAATGATTTGTACTGAATTCTAGAAATTTCAATTTTTCCAATTTTTTCGAATGATTCTGATTTTTTCTGTAATTTGAATTTCTTCAGGATTTTTTGATGTATCAAAATATTAAGAGAAGACGAAATTGTTTTGAATTATGGGAAAGTCCCATTACAAAAATGAGAAACTATATGATTTTTTTTCTCGTAAAAATGCTGTATTCCTTCTCAATAATAAAAATTCGACTTGTAGAAATTTATCCGTGTACGTGAAATGTTATATGTTTTGTTATTTTTTACCGTAATTCATTTCGAAGTCATTCTAGTAATTTATAGGTAGTTTTATGATCTAAGAATTTAAAAATGATTTGAAAAACATTTAATATTATCTTTGTATAAGCGAATCAGTCAAAACTTACGCACATTTTTCAAGTGAAAATATATTTTACGATAATCTCGATTACAAGTGAAATGCTGAGCGAGAAGCAAAGTAAAACTCAATGAAAAAGAAAAATCCCACAGAATTAACAGTTCGTATTTCTATACTAGATTCAAATACTATTTACTAAAAACTTTTAGAGTAAATCCTATATTGTCAGATTGCGCAATGAATATTGTTTATCCAGCTATTTTATTCAACTAAGATACACAATCTTACGAGAATGAAAAAACTCGAATGCGTCCATAAAAGCTTTTATAACCAGATGTCATTTATCAATATACCCAGCTGCTGAAAAACGAACTTCAATTGTTGAATTTTAAAATTATTTTTTCATCTTGAACACTAAGAATATGTTTTATCATCTTCGTTTATTTTATCTCACACTGAATAATCAACAAGAAGTAAACACTTCAACAGCTAGTAGATACCTTCATTCAGTGAAGTTTTAACTAATAATGAACAGTGAATCTTATTTATAAAGACTTGTGAAAACGACTTGCGAAAATGAGTAGGTTGCTGTCAAAAGCTTAGCGGAAGATTCTCCAACATTATAATTCTCTTTAATGCTTTCTCATTAATTGTTTAATTTCTCTTCTTTTTCTTCCACACTGTAAGAAAAAGTACTGTAATTTTACAGCAAAAAGTGCTGGCAATTTGGGTGCCAGCACATTCTGCAGTTATTTTACAGCAATGGCGTTTTTTTAATTTCACAGTGCAGGCGTAAATTTTACTGTAGTTTTAGCTGTTATTTTTACAGCAATGGCGTTATTTTAATTTCACAGTACAGGCGTAAATTTTACTGTAGTTTTAGCTGTTATTTTTACAGCACTGGCGTTATTTTAATTTCACAGTGCAGGCGTAAATTTTACAGCAGTTTCAGTTATTATTTTACAGCAACGGCGTTATTTTAATTTCACAGTGCAGGCGTAAATTTTACTGCAGTTTTAGCTGTTATTTTTACAGCAATGGCGTTACTGTAATTTCACAGCACAGACGTAAATTTTACTGCAGTTTTAGTTATAATTTTTACAGCAGTGTCGTAATTTTATTTTACAGCACTGTTGTAATTTTCACGGCACATTTAATAATTATTTTGACAGCTGTGTTATAACTTCATTTTATAATATTGTAATTTTTATTGTCCTTTTAGTCGTTATTTTTTACAGAGCTATGATGTATTTTAATTTTACAACACAATTATAAATTTAAATGCATTTTTAACTATTTTTGTAAAGTTAAATCATAGTTTTACAAAACTATGATTTAACTTTACAAAAATAGTTCTAGCATAGTTTTACAAAACTATGATTTAACTTTACAAAAATAGTTAAAAATGCATTTAAATTTATGGTTGTGTTGTAAAATTAAAATACATCATAGCTGTAAAAAATAACGGCTAAAAGGACAATAAAAATTACAACAATACTATAAAATGAAGTTATAACACAGCTGTAAAAATAATGGTTTACAGCACAAGCGTATATTTTAATGCACGTCAACCTCTTTTTTTTAGAACTGAGTCGTATTTTTGTTTTACAATTAAAATTACTATTAATTTTAAAACATTCTTCACTACTGTTACAGCAATGCTGTGTTTACAATAATTCAATGCGTTAATAATTGTAATTTCTTCTATCTTTACGAGAAAAAACTATTGGATTCGTGAAAATTTTCGAAATACGATTTTTGTCGAATTTACACGTTTTAGGGGTCAGAGAACCCGAAAAACATATTTTTACAAAATGCTTGTCTGTGTGTATGTGAAAAAAAAATTGTGGGCGATCTATCTCATGAACTAATAAACGTAATTTCACAAAATTTTAGATTTTGTTAGACCTTTATATAAACTAGATCTGATTAGTTTTTGGTGTATACCGCTGCTATGCTGCATTATTCGCAATTTTCACAATTGCCATATCTCAACAACTAGTGCATGGATTTTCATAAAACTTTAGATTTAGTTAATACTTGATATAACGTGGGGCTGATTACGTTTTGGTATATATAGCTCAACAAGTGGCTCTGCTATGCTGCATTATTCCCAGTTTTCACAATAATCATATCTCAAGAACTAGAGCATGGATTTTCATAATACTTTAGATTCATTTAATGCTTTATATAAAATGGTACTGGTTTTGTTTTGGTGTATATCGCTCTACAGGTGACGCCGCTATGCTGTATTATTCACAACTTTTACAATAGTCATATCTCAAAACCTACAGCATGGATTTTCATAAAACTTTAGATTTAGTTAGTACTTGATATAACATAGTGCTGATTACGTTTTGATATATATAGCTCAACAACTAACGCTGCCATGGTGCATTATTCGTGATTATCGCAATAGCTCTATCTCAAGAACTAATACACGAATTTTTCTAAAACTTGAAATTCAGTCAGTTCTTGATATAGATTAATGTTGTTTAGTTTTTGGTGCAAATCGCCTTACAGGTGGCGCTGCTATGCTACATTTTTCACGATATCTTAACAAAAGTATCTCGAGGACTAATGCATGGATTTCCATCAAACTTCAGATTCAGTTAGTACCTGATAAAAGATTTATCCTGATTAGTTTTTGATGTACATCACCCTACAGATGGCCTGTTATTCAAATTTTATTTAAGATTTTGGAATAGCTCTATCTCAAAAACTAATGCACGGGTTTTCATCAAACTTCAGATTCAGTTATACGTTGATATAAGTTGTTGCTTACTATAGATTTGTTTTAAAAGCACCACAGCATAAAGCACACCAAGTTGTTTTTTTAAGTTTTGAGACTACCACATCTGACTATTTTTGTCTTGCAGCAAAAGAAGGGGAAAAAGATAAATCTTTATAGACAATTTACCAAACAAATAACATTTTGTTTTTAGAATTATATATATTTCTTTGATGCTTGCTAGCCAATGAACATTTTTAATGTAAAAAAAGAATGATTTAAATAAACTTCATTCACAAGTAGAAAAAAATTAAATTATGCAGTTTTAAAATTTTAATAAAATTGTTGAATGCACATATGAAAACAATAAATCTATAAACACAAATATTTCATTTCATTGATGTAATAAGTATCTTTCAAATCTATTTTCGAGAACACACTGAAATTGGAAGCATTTAAGATTAATCTCTTATGATTAGTAAGTGCTTTTTTGGCCCTTTATTAAAATTTAAAAATAAAGCATGCATTTGCCAAAGAAAGTGTTCATAAATAAAACCATAGTAAAATTCAACTTGTGAGTCTTGATTTTATCTTTAAAAATTGAAATTGAATTAGTTGAATCGCTAAAGAATAAAAAACACAATTTTGTGAACAGAACATTTATATATATATATATTGTTATTCTAATAAATGAATATACTGCTATTGCCTTAATTTCACAAATTAGCTAGCCCCACCCCTTCAGTGATTCTAATCAACATCCAAAGCATTGACTGCCTGCATTAGAATTTTTTTTAACATTTAGTGAAATTTATTCAAAATGGAAATGAACTGATGAGGAGTTTAAGGCCTCTGTCCCTGCCCGCGAAGACACTCGCGAGCTAATGCTATTCCTATAGGGAGGCATTTTCCTAATAACTGTTTTGCATTTTGACATTTTTATTTTTTTTAAATTTTTAAATTTTTTTTTTTTTTTTTTTTTTTTTTTTTTTTTTTTTGCATTGGATAGCTAAGGTCCCTCTCAAGATCGCTCCTTGATTACTTTTTCGATTTTGGTCGCAGGTATTTTCTATAAAGTTACATTTACTTCAAAAACTAGTTCCGAAAGTGAAAGTAACTTTATAAAAAGCATCTGCGATCAAAATCAAAAAAGTAATCAAGGAGCGATCTTGAGAGGGACCTCAGCTATCCAATGCAAAAAAAAAAAAAAAAAAAAAAAAAATTGAAAATGTCACAATGCGAAAGAGATATTAGAAAAATGCCTCCCAATAGGAATAGCATTAACTCGCGAGTGTCTTCGCGGGCAGGGACAGGAGCCTTAAAGCATCAAAACTAATGTTCCTAATGAAACAAATGAACAGCTAAAAGGATGAAATTAATTATTCAATACTGTCTCTCAAGATATCTACCCAAGTAATGTCTGTTGATTTTCCTCATTTTTAATAAAATGTTCTGGTAGAAAATATAGTAGCATATAATTCTTTATCTTAGTTTGCAAATATTTTTAAAATTTTTATTTGTGTAAGTTAATTTTTCTTTAAATAAAATGTACATTAAATATTTGTGTGTTAGCGAAATTCTTTGTTTTAAAATTTTTAAAACTTTTAAAAAATCCAACTTAAATGGAATCCATTAAAAAAATGAAATTTTTTTATATTAACTTTGGAAAAAGACGATTCTTAAGACATTATAGTTTGAGATTATAAATGAAAAAATAGCTTCAGAACTTACAAATGAATATTTGTTATTTTAGAAATATGAACTCTGAAAAGTGACATGACTATATCAACTCTCATTTGGGTTTTTATCAATTCTCACGCTACTTATTAAAATCATGGGTTTTGTTTGATTATTATACAATAAATAATAAAACATAATTTTTTTTTCACTTTAAAATATTTAAGGAATTATAAAAAAGTTCAATTGATCTTATTTTAAACACTAATAACTTTGAAATGCTACAAGTAAATTGTTTAAAATTATGTAAACGTACAAACTAACAAATTAATATTAAAAATACAGTGTACTCTCGATATCTTGAAAACCTCAATGTATCGAAAAATATTTTCCCCTTTTATATTACCTGTTTCTCCAAATGGCTTCAATATCTAGAAAATTCGCTATCTCAAAATGTTTTTAGCGTCTTTCTACTTTGAAATGTCGAGAGTATTCTGTAATAAGAGTTATTTATTAAATATATAAACTAGCCACATTTATGTATTATACAGGGTGTGCCAAAAAAAAGCACCCAAACTCTACACGAGTAGATTCTTCGTGAGGAGACATGGCACACGCATGCACGATGCGATATGCGCAGCAAATTTTTTGAACGTTATTGTCTGGAAATGTATGTAAATAATGCTGTTGATGTGCCAAAAACGGGTGTTTTTCTTACACCGGCTGTGACATCATACTTTGTTTTTCGTATTTTTCTCGTAAACTATGGATTGTAAAGATGCAGTTCTGTGGATATTATTTATGTACTTCCAACGAGAAATCTGGCTGCGCTGAGATTAGACGCTATTTTTGGGACACCCTGCATTTGATAGTATCTACTTGATTAAGATTCTGTTCAAATAAGGTTTTTTTTCCCTTGCATTCACTGGTCACTGAAAAATTGAATTTATAGTCATGAATCTTAATTGTTAAGCACATTTTCAAATTTTACTACTAATTTAGATGTTAATTTTTTCTTGTGAAAAATAATCATTCATTTTTTTCAGACATTTAAAATTACCATTTTGCACAATAAATATAATTATGTAAATAAATCAGACATCCATGGTTTTGCTGAAAATTAGGCTTGTATTTTCTTAGGTAATGTCTTTAGAAAGAAATGATAATTTTAATTTCAGTAAAGAAAAATTTTAATGCAAAACAATGATAAATTACAGTCATTCAAAAGCTGACATATTATTAAGTAAAGAAAGAACATGCGGCAATATTCCTCTTTTAACACTATTTACTTCGTTTTCAGTGGTGTAGTAATAAAAAAAATCAGAAAGTATACGCTTTAAGTAGAGAGTATACGCTCAAGGCAGAAAGTATACCCTACAGTGTATATACTATAGCTTTCTTGAGAAATAGAGGGTATACGGTGCTCCTTAAAAAAATCCAGAAGGTATGCGGCGTGTACCCGCGTATACCCTCCACTACATCGCTGTTCGTTTTTTTTCCTCTTTTTGGATTTATATTCAACATGCATCTGAAAACAAAACAAAAAACATTAATACACAAAATTATAATCTAGCATTAATATACAAAATTATAATCTAGCATCTTACTTATAAAATTACATTTCATACATCAGAACCGCCAACTTTTTAAGAACCTTCTATTTAATTATTTTAATGAAAATAAACAATTTTACACATTGCAGAACAAAGGTAATATAGGTATATATTCACTTTTAAGTTTTTCAGAGAACAAAAACAAAGTTTTGAACAGTATCAATCAATAGGTGCATGTATTTTTTAAAACTCTGTATAATGTTTTTATCAAAAGATAGGAAAACGTGAAAATATACATAAAAAAACCTCTGTCGGCTTGGTCAATAGGCGCAGGTAGATTTCGCAGTTAAGTGTTCATTTCAACAACAAAAAGTAAATTATGATTAGAGGTAAAAAAACAGTTTAACAATTTTATTTGGCCGCTTTTGAAGAACTTTTAATTTCTTTTTTCTATAAGAGCTGGTTTTATCAGAATTATCTTAAGAGAAATTTGGCTCAAATACCCACTTTGACAGCATTTTTTGAAATATACTCTGACTTTATGAAAATATGGACCAATACGGTACGTTATATAGTTCCTAAATAAGAGAAACTGTCAATTGAATGTGTTTGAGAGCAAAACTGCATTTAAAAATGAGTCATAAAATAAGCAATATGTTATTTGAATACATACGCAATTCTTCAACCACGTTCGCTAGGGAAATACTGTTCAAAAAGCATTTTTAAAAAAAATACATTCTGCCTTTATCAAAAAACTTACCAATACGGCACATTATACAGTTCCTAAATAAAAGAACCTGTCGATTGAATGCGTTTGAGAGCAAATATGGATTTAAAAATGAGTCAGAAAATGAGCAATTTATTATTTAAATACTTTCTCTCTCTTTTTTTTTTTTTTTCAATCACGATTGGGAAATTCTGTTCAAAATGCTCATTTTGAGATTTTATTATTATTATTCTTATTATTATTGTGCCTTTATTAAAAAAAAAAAAAAAAAAAAAAAAAAAAAAAAAACTGCCTAATACGCCATTTTATGTAGTTCACAAATAAGAGAACCATTTGAATGCGCTTAAAACAAAAAATGAATTTTAAAATGAATCAGAATATAAGCAGTTTAGATTTGAGATTTTTTTCTTCAATTCCTATTTTTGTTTAATTTATTTTTGATATAAGAATTGGTCCTATAAAAAAATTGTCAATATAAAAGCTATAACTGTCTCAAAAGCATAGCTTGAAAACTCTGAAAATTATCATCGATAGAATAAGCTCAACATCCGTTATCCCCAAAAGGATGCAAAAAGATGATGGGTTGTATCCAAATATAGTAGTAGGTGCAATATTGTGTATATGATATATTGACACTAATCAAGGGAATATGAATACAGCTCCTCACCTTTTTTCTTCATTTTGGGTATAACGGATTTTGATCCTATTCTATACACGATAATTTTCAGAATTTTCAAACTATACTTTTGAGATGTGTACAAAAGTTGGTCCATACATTTAGTTAACACGTTAAGCAAGATATATTTTGATTGCGGCACGCGCAGTGAAACATTATCTACTAAACACGCTCATTTTTCATACAATTATTATTGTTTAATTCTGATTACAGGCCATCATGTACAATATTATTTGTCATATTTCCTGAAAAGA
The DNA here is from genome assembly GCA_964019185.1 of Maratus speculifer. Lineage (NCBI taxonomy): Eukaryota > Metazoa > Arthropoda > Arachnida > Araneae > Salticidae > Maratus > Maratus speculifer. Next base: position 114,195,978 of record OZ025293.1, on the reverse strand, counting down.
ACATCGTTTATTATTAAAAACTTTGCAAACTATAAGCAAAAACTTGGCAAAATTTGGGACCGTTTTTATAAAAACCTTAATTTTTCTATGAGTATAATTGCTATCCTCCCAAAAATGAACACAGTTTATTACAATAAGCCACTTAATCATAATTTGCAGTTTGAATGCTATTGATACGTAAGTTTTGACACGGTTATCTGAAAGATCTTTGTTCTTTTTCAATTTGTTGACGATCTGCTATGGAATTTCGGGGAAAAATCTTCGCGAAAATATATAACCTGGAGTTTCAGAATAATTCCTGTATATTTCTGTATATTTAACAAAACGTTAAAAATCGCAAGTATTTTTTTTTTTTTTTTTTTTTTTTTTTTTTTTTTCTTGGTTGCTGGCATTATAGTATTAAACTTCACACATAGTGTATGCATGCCTAAATTTCGTACTGCTCACATATGTATGTACAATTTATCCCAAACAGATAGCCACAAAAAAAAAAAAAAAAAAAAAAAAAAAAAAAAGAACTGCAATTGAATTTTGACAATTCTAAATCTCTGGGGCACGGCTATTTCGGAATTTGGAGGTTTGTCAAAAAACATTTTCATGGCAACATAATAACAAACAAAATGCTACTTTTTTTCCACCATTTGCAAATAAGCAACGTTTAAATTAACGAATTAAGTAACAAAATAAAAATAATACTCTAACAGATAACACTTATGTGGCAATTAATTATGCATATTAAAATACAATAAATTAAAATATAGTTACACAATAGATAATACATAAGTCATTTTATTCCAAATCTTACAAAAACTTAAGTCATTAGGTTCTGAAAATTAAAAAAATAATCGGCCATCAGTCCGAAAAATCGGACATAAAAAAATATTCAGAAGGAAAAATAACATCGTAACATAAGTTTTCTTAATGGATATTAAATTGATATTAAACGTAAGTGAAATCGTGTAGTTAAATCCCAAATTTTTTGTTTGAGAAGGTTTGATGCTATTTCTAGAGCATCTTGAAGAGTGCGGGGATGCAGAGATCCTTGGGTAAACATGTCAAATTTCACCATTCTTCCCAGAATATTTATTTAAATTTTTGTTCAGCGATGTTTATTTATTTTTATTTATTTATTTGTTATTATTTCGTGAATCGATCACGAAAAACCGTATCACAAATTTCAACAAGTAATCCCCACTCCCCCCATCCCCCCAGAAAAAAGCAAATCTTAAAACAGATTTTAGGGGAGAAAAAAAAGAGAGAGAATCTTGTAAAAAGATTTAAAAAAATGTATTTTTTTAAACAGTGACTATTTCTTTTAAGTTTTATTCAATATAAAGTAAAATTTTACTGACTTCTCTTCATTTGATTCAATAAAGTATGCGAAAAATAAATGTAACCAATTTTGTATATCACTTCAAACAAAAAAAAAATAAATTCTGGAAAAAAAAAAAAAATTGTAACGATAACATTATCCGAAGGGGGGCGGGCAGGAGATGATAATATATGGTATAAGAAGGGAGGAGGGGGGGGGCAAAATTATCAAAAAGTTGATAACTTAATATTTGCACATCCCCTTAGTTACAAACATGTGCTTAGGGGTTGTCCATAAATGATGTTACACGTTTTTTCAACATTCTTGACCTTCCCTCCACCCCCCTTTGTCACAAAGCGTCACACTTCATCTTACTTTTTCACCTCCTCTTGTCACATGTCACTCTATGTTATATAAACATTTACTTGCGGATCAGAAAGAAAGTATTTCCTTATAGATCATATTTCAAACTTTATTTTTAAATTTTAACTATGTGTTATGACATTTGTAGGCTTAACAATAAAAATTATTCATGTACTTTTTTGTACAAAATAATGTTTAGATTTGCAACAAAAAACACAAATAATATAGAATAGTAATAAAATATTTATATTAAAGAGTGATCGAAAAGAGGTGTATTTTGAAATTTGAAATAGAATTTAATATATCAGGCTTTTTAAATCTTATCTTTACTTGACGAACACAAAATATTCTAATTTTAGAATAACTTCAAAATTTAATTGCCTGAATTTTAATACTTTTATTTTAATAAAATGTGTGACGCCACATTTCTTCTTACTCTGTCTCACCTCCTTGTCACAAACTATCACAATTTCATCAACTCCCCTCCCCTCCTTCAAGCGTGGCATCATTGGTGGACGGCTCCTTGAGTGATTTTGTTAGAATTAAACTACATAGAGTTTCCAGTCATAATTGTATCAAATTAAATCTTTCTGTTTTTTATGTTTGAAAAGTTATTATTTTTTAAATTTCCAGTTTATGTAATAATTAAATCTTTAATGAACGGTTAATTGCCATAACATATACCAGAATACATCTACATTTGTTTATTTAGTGTTTATTTGAAAAAATTTAACTGCATTTGATGAGAAATATGAAAGTTATAACTAAGTCTCACATTAAATAAATAAAATTGAAATCAGTAAAATGTTCGGATTTTCGAGGTTCAACTGTAGTAGGATAATAAGTAGAAAAAAATGATGAATTTGTTGACACGAACATATCTTACAAACTCTGCTTATATACATACATTATAGGATGCCTAAAAAAGACGTTATAATTAATTATTTTAACTTCCCATCAGGGACCGATTTACAAATTTGGGGGCCCCCCTTGCACCGATACTTACAGGGGGACTGACTAAAAAAATGATAAAAGATAGTTACTAAAATAACCATTATTGACTTTAATATATCCATTACAATGTAAATATGATAATCAATAACTTACTTTGAAATAATTACTTCGCAATTATGAAATTTAAGTGAATAGAAGTTTTATAGTAAATTGTGTAGTGCTAATTATCTTTTCCTAAGCAAGTATATATATCTGGAATGTAAAGTATGCAACAACTAATAATAATTTAAAAAAAAAAAAAAAACACCAAGCTACAATTATTTAAAATATTGGGGACTCTACCGCCTGCAATATATGTTCCCTAATACTCAAATAATCTGACTATAAAAGGAAAAGTATTTAACATTTTAACAAGAATTAAAAATACAATATATTTTTAAAGTGATAAAGATAAAAGAAAATATTCATTATAATAAAATAATAAATGGATGTTTTAGACAAAATATACATTGTTATAAAAATAGAATATCAACATAATAGAATCTAAAATTTCATTGATATTAAAGCTACATCGGATTTTGGGCAATAATTAAAAAACATCCAGCAAAATATGGAGCCCCCTGAAAATCGGGGGCCCTGAGCCCGTGCCCCGAATTCCCTGCCATAAATCTGTCACTGCTTCCCATGCTACGAGAAAATGTTAATAAAGAACTTCTTTTCAAAACAATAGAATTTTAAGTTGTGATAAAATTTTAATCATTCGTTTTCTAATGATATAATTAGTTTTTTCTATGTGTAGAAGGAGTACTGGAAACAAAGAGGGCAAACGGGGAACCACAATAGACACTACTGGTTAAACGTATCCAAATTTATAAATTTTAGTCATTTTGTCTAATTTTAATCATTTGGCACTTTTTAATGAATATCCTCTTTGTTTTCATAGGGGGTTCCCTCTAAAAAGGGTCGCCCGGGGCAGCTGCTCCGCATACCCTTTTATAAGTTGGGCAAGTTGAGTTAAAAAGTGTAATTGCATCTTAATAATACATATTTACAAAAAAAAAGTACCGCATCAAGAATAAAACTGACTTCGAAAAAACTCAATCTCCAATAGAAATAAAAGAAAAAAAAAAAAAGAAAAATATTATTAATTCGACGTTACGAATATTACATAAAATCTCAGTTACAGTTGGCAAAGAAATTAAATTTAAACAAAGCATAATTGATCAATAATATGTCAAACAATTAAAAACGTCAAATGACTTATATATTTGTATATGAATTACAAAATAGAAAATAATTATACCAGTAAGATATATACTTTTTAATCATATAATTGATAATAAAATCCCACTTTGAATAATAATTAATCGGTTACACGCAGAATTAATATCGCAATATATTTATTATTATAATTTTGTTTTTCCTGTATTACAGATTCAAATGTTTTAATTTATGCATATAAATTTAGAAAATAACGAAAAAAAAAATATTTCTGCAGTTCTTTTGGCTGTTTTCATTTCACTGTTCACAATTTGGAACTTGATTATTGATTGACAACCTATGCAAATGTAACAAATTATTTACCGCTATATTCTATTGTATATTGTTCTTGGGTATTTTCTCGAATTTCAAAACATTTAAATTTCTATCGGCAAAATGTTAATAATTAAAAAAAAAAAAAAAAAAAAAAAAAAAAACGACAAAAACAATAATGTATTTTTTTACAAAATCGAATTTACATTTTCCTTATACCTGTGATAAATGCTTAAACATAAATATTTTTTTTTCAAAAGTTGAAATCAACCTTATATTTTATAGGAAAAAATAAGGACATCAATATTATGTTGGAAAATATATGTTCTGTATTACAAATAATGCAATGTTCCCATTTGGGAACATTGGCGTTTAAACGGTTAAAAGAAAATAACTATAAAAAATAAGACAAAATTTCAAAATATAATTTGTATAGTTTTTTTTGAGGGGGGGGGGATTATTTATCATAATATTGAAATCAATATTATAAAAGTACACACTTCTAGGCCAAAAAGAGAAACATAAAAACAAACTGCACAAGAAATTCTTGCTAAATTTAGAAATTATGTTATGATGAGATATGTGAAATATGATAAATGACGATTTGATTTCATGTTAGTGATATTTACAAAAAACACAACTATCAACAATGAAATAAATACGATATATTATAATAAGCTCTTTATCAAAATAGTTTAATTCTAATAAGAATAATTGCATTTTTATCTGCTAAAACATTTAAAATATAATACCAGTTTTCAATAAAAAAAATAATTAAAACAAGAAAGAAAAAAATCACGCGTCAAGCATGGATTATGAGGCACTTTAAAGCACATTCAGAATAATGTAATAAAACTGCACCCTTTGAAAAATGATTTGTACAGTAATTAAACACCTTCTTTTTATTTTCCGATAAATTAATTACAGTTATAAGCGATTGTTGCCCCATGACGGCAACGTTTCTTAAGCAAGAAATGTTTCCAGTATCCTGCGTAAAAAAGGGCTAATTTACGTAAGATATCTGGCAAAGTTAGTTACATAAAATGACAAGGGTTTAATGAAACAAGTTTTAAAGAATACTTTTTTTTTCAAAAATATCTGCAATCATGATCTTAAGTTAAAAAAAATAGCATAATATTTACCTGAAGTATGAAATATTTTCTCTGATATTCCAATTAAAACAACATTATTTAATTAAGCTATCCCAAATCTAAGAATTACACGATCGAATGACGAAGTAAAACATTTTGAAAAGCACTTTTAGATTCGTTGGCACTTCCTGTTCTACCCTTTGTGATATCTTCTGATTTCAGCACAAGGCAAGACAGATGTTTAAAAAGAAAAAAAGTATGAGGTTGTTTTATTTGCTATAATGTTATTTCAGTGTCGATTTTATCTATGTTTTATAGTAAAGATTATGTACTTCGTTTATTACTTGGCTATAATTATATAAAATGCATTCTGTGTCTATATTTTTACAAGAGAAAATAATAATTTATCACACTTTTTTAAAGTTTAGAAAAATAAAATAATAATGGATTATATGTTCAATATATGTCAGGCAAATGTCGCTCTTTATGGCAAATTATCGCTCCGGTCCTGCTATAAAATAACATGCGAAGGAAACACATAGAATTATTAAAAACATTGCACACCTCCTATAAAGCAAAAGCGTAACCTATCAAAGCACATATCAAATCACAAAAATCCCAATTTTTCTTTTAATCGGATTGAATTATTAATTATAAATAATGATAATTGTGTTAAAATAATACTTATTTTAAATATAAATCAGAGAAACTTAATGGCATAGTTGACATACTTTACAACATTTATCAATGAACATCCATGAACATTAACTTATTACACTTGACTGAAATATGTGCGTTAGGAATAAATGAAATGCAATTTTATTAAAGCAAATAAATAAGTACAAAGACAAAACTTACCTTTAGCCTGCAACAGATTCATTAGCTTGTGATTTATTTAAATCATTACTGAATATAGAGAAAAAAATCTAATAAAACAATCACTGCAACAGGAAACAAATGGACGGCGGGGCGGAGTGCATTATGGGATAGACATAGCCATGACAGTTGCGAAACGGCAGATGGCGCTTCAAAAACGTCACTGAAAAATAACGCCATGACCGTAAAATTCGATTTTTGCACAAAAAAGAACTATTAACAGCCATTTTTGCTGTTTTTTCTTCCGTTTTTTCTTACAGTGCATCTTCTAGCTTAGTATTTATACTAAATGCTAAATTTATGTGTTTGTAGAGGAGTTGGGAGCACGTTTGAACATTTTTTTCATAAAATCAATACATTTCTTACGTGAATTATATTTATTGTGTTTTAAATAGAACATAATAAAAACAATGTATTTCTTCATCATATGAACCAGAAATTAAAAGTTTTCCAAGTAAATTAAATAAGTTGTGAGGATTTTAAAAGCTGAAAGATTTCTATTCAAACCTGCCCCATGTAGGTGTACCTTTGAACAAATGAATAAAATATAAAAATATTGAGAGGGTTTTTTTTTTTTTTTTTTTTTTTTTTTAAATATAAAAATCTGCATATATTTCAGAAATATAAAGTATTATAAATAAAATTATATAACTACATTACAATGAAATTACTAATTTTTTTTATTGTTTAACCAAAATTAAATCCATGAAAGTTGATGTCAAAACTCATTGTTGAAAAAACACAGAGTGTCCCTTCAGTTGTGTTTGGTTGTGAAAACCTTTTTACAATATCCTTGAAATGCACCCAATAATGTTAAATTATTTCACATTTTATAAAAATGATATACGCTGCTGACGTTTACTACAAGTTACATTCTGAATATTCACACCAATGTGAATCTTATGCTACTGGAAAATTAAAGTTTTTCATTCATTCTTTTTATGAAGAAATCTGATATAAAATTCCGTTTTATCCGTTATGAAAACCATAAATAATGTTTGGAATGAGTAAAGGTTTAGACAAACCTGCTAAATCATAAATCATTACTGTGTATCTAGGACTTGCAATTATCCAATAAATGAATGCCAACATCAATTTAGATTTGAAACTCCCCATCACTGATACATCCAGAGATTGGAATCTATGTGTGCAGTAAGAAGAATTTTTAACGGTATAAGTCCATGTTCTTTTTTATTCTTAATTAACCTCTTTTCACATAAAAAATTTCAGAAATAATAATATTTAGATACATAAACAACTCTTTACTTCGTTATTTTAAATGTTTTCAATTATTAGTTATCATCATTTTATTCGGTGTTTTTTCGCTGTTCAATGGTGCCCCAACTTTTCTGTTCAAAGGTGCCCCATTACATGAGTTTAACATTACAACGGTTTACTCAATTCGGCTGAAGAATTTGAATTAAACAAAGCTTATAAATTAAAGCTAATATATTTATTTAAGTATTAAACAACAAATTAAAGTTTTAGAGATGCAAAACTGTAAACAAAAATCTTACAACGTTATTTTCTTAATTTTAGATTCAAGAGGGAGAAAAATACATACTTTGCTTACGCAGTATTGTTCATACAAAATGGTGCAGCTTTGTATACTTATTGTATTGAAACGGTAGTAATGTATTGCCATATACATGTATTAAAAATAATTTATTTCAAGGAAATAGTTTAACGGTGTCCCCAGTTCAAACATACCCCCACCTCTCCCTTTCATACAGACGCTGCATGTTTTTATATCGTTGCCGTGGTATGACAAAGTTCTAACTACTTCGGTGGTTTTCTTTTCCGTGAAAACGAGATGGAAATTTTATTTCCGCATTGACAATAATGTAATTAGATTTTGAAATTCGATAATACTCGAAATATTCTCTAGAAACGTGCTCCAGTGCAAATTACGATGCTACCATGGATTCACTTTGACTATCAGTATCTCCGAAGAAAAATGTTCGAGCAGAAATGTCGTTGCAAATTTTTTACATTTGCAACATAAATCACCTTCCAGGTATATTTCTACAAAATTAGTAAGAAAAATCAAAAAGATTTTCCTTAAAAAAAAGTATTAAAAAAATGGACTGAGTGGGATACACTGTTAAAAATTTGCAGCATTCTGTCCAGTCATTTGACTGTTTTTTTCCAAAAACGGTAACATAACCATATTTTAACGCTATTCTGATCATAATATTGGTTATTTTATGGTCAAAATATAGTTAAATTACGGATAGGTAACTATTTTTTGAAAAAACGGTCAAATGTCTGGACAGAATGCTGCAAATTTTTAACAGTGTATCTGAAGCTGCATACACTGCTAAGTACCCTCGAATAACGATATCTCCTTTTAGCGGAATTTTACAGTTAGAACTTTGTCATTTCAAGACTTCGATTCTATGACAAAGTAAATGAGAGATATGCCTTTTAGAAAAATTAAATAGCTCTGTACAACATCAATAAGAACAAGTTGGAAATTAAACGTCAAGCGTAACAAATGCGGTGCGTTCGTACTATAAGGAAGTTTTAAAAATAGTCAGCTCTTGGTGTAATAGTATACAGTACTTTGGATACAGTAGAGAATCCCGAAATCTTTTGTGTATTCTTGTAAATATTATCTGCTTTCTATTATACAGAATGCAACTTGTAGTAAACCTCAACAATGTACATCAATTTTATAAAATGTGAAATAATTTATTATTATTGAAACGTGCCCCAAAATTTATTCTCCCTATACCATTATGTAATAGAATACTTTTGTGCAGCTCTGTAAATTGATAACAAATATTCTTTGCACCACAGATGGTACAGAATGAATAATTTAGTGTATACGTCATAGATGCATATCAATTTCATTATGTTCGAAAAAGCGTAACACCATTGAAACTATTGTAACACACTTGAAACTATTTTTTCCCATTGCCCGTAATCAGGGTTGTTATGATTTTGCCCAACCCAAAGTGGGCTTTTCAAAATGTCAACTTTAAATTACATGTATAATGTATTTATATTACATATATAATATATTGTAATATATTTCTTAATACCAGTACACCACTCATAAAGTTTATAATTATCACCCCCCCCCACCCAAAAGAAATGTCCTAATTATACCCATGACAATTTTTAAAAGAAATAATTGTTAGTTAATCTCTGTAGTATGTGTAACCAACACAAACAAATTTCATACGCCATCACTTCAATTAAAATGAATAAAGATATATTATTCTTAACAAAATATTAGTTTAAAACAAGGTTATTATCATTTTGCCCAGCCCAAAAAACCCGGGTGGTTTTTTTCAAAATTTCAACTTTAAATTACATATATAATATATTCCCTAATAGCATGCATGGTCACAGTGACGTCACAGTGACGTCACTGCGAGTCACTTTGGTCACATCCCATCTGTGACCAAAATGCCACTACTCTGTGACGTCACATTGTGACTCAAATGTGACTTTCTTAAAAATCTTTAGAAATTTATAAATATCCTTCAAAACATGTTATTTACTTTAAAAAACATGTTTCCGGCAATTTAAATATCGTCGCTTTTGTCACAGTTTCGTCACAATGTTAATGTCAAATTAGTCACAAATGACACATTCTTCACAAATTTGTCACATTGTGACCACTTTGTGAAACGTCACAAAAGAGCTCTAAAACGGCCATAACGACTTCACATTTTAGTCACTGTGACTTCACATCGACGTCACGTGACGTCACATCGACAATCGATGGTCACAAAGTCACAATGTGACTTCACAACGACGTTGCAGTGACGTCACCATGCTTTACGGGTTGTAATATATTTCTTAATATCAGTACACCACTCATAAAGTTTATAACCATCACCCCCCACCCCAAAGAAAAGAAATATCCTAATTATACCCATGACAATTTTTAAAAGAAATAATTGTTAGTTAATCTCTGTAGTATGTGTAACCAACACAAACAAATTTCATACGCCATCACTTCAATTAAAATGAATAAAGATATATTATTCTTAACAAAATATTAGTTTAAAACAAGGTTATTATCATTTTGCCCAGCCCAAAAAACCCGGGTGGTTTTTTTCAAAATTTCAACTTTAAATTACATATATAATATATTTCCTAATAGCATGCATGGTCACAGTGACGTCACTGCGAGTCACTTTGGTCACATCCCATCTGTGACCAAAATGCCACTACTCTGTGACGTCACATTGTGACTCAAATGTGACTTTCTTAAAAATCTTTAGAAATTTATAAATATCCTTCAAATCATGTTATTTACTTTAAAAAACATGTTTCCGGCAATTTAAATATCGTCGCTTTTGTCACAGTTTCGTCACAATGTTAATGTCAAATTAGTCACAAATGACACATTTTTCACAAATTTGTCACATTGTGACCACTTTGTGAAACGTCACAAAAGAGCTCTAAAACGGCCATAACGACTTCACATTTTAGTCACTGTGACTTCACATCGACGTCACGTGACGTCACATCGACAATCGATGGTCACAAAGTCACAATGTGACTTCACAACGACGTTGCAGTGACGTCACCATGCTTTACGGGTTGTAATATATTTCTTAATATCAGTACACCACTCATAAAGTTTATAACCATCACCCCCCACCCCAAAGAGAAGAAATATCCTAATTATACCCATGACAATTTTTAAAAGAAATAATTGTTAGTTAATCTCTGTAGTATGTGTAACCAACACAAACAAATTTCATAGGCAATGACTTCAATTAAAATGAATAAAGATATATTATTCTTAACAAAATATTATTTTAAAAATTCTAATTCAGCACTAGTTTTAATAAAGAACTTTAATAATATTTTTATCGTTAAAATTATTACTAATAATCAATTTATCAAAAAGCAAAGCATAATTTTGATTACTGTCATTGATTTATATATATTTGTAATCAATTAGCTACTTTAAATTTAGTAATAAGTGCTTTTTTTTTTCAAGCATTCTAAACCACTCCCATAACCCCCAAAACCTGAAAAGACTCGAAAACCCCTGAAAAAACTCCAAAACCCTGAAAAAACACAGTGGGTTGGGTTTTTTCTGAAAAAAACCCGGGTATTTAATAACCCTGCCCGTAATGTAACGGAATACTTTTGATTGTCCCTGTAATTAAACTATATATCCGATTTTCATAAAATAAGAAACGACTATACAAAATTATGCAACAATATAAATTTTAAATTTCAAATGATTCGATTGGATGGTTTATGTTCTGTTACAAGCGGACAGACGGACGGACTGAACGACGACTATAGGCGCTACGTTTTTACATAATTACAAACGCACCTAAAATTGAAATCATTTCTAGCTTCAACAGTAATAAATGGAAATTCCATAAATGAGCAGCTGCAATTTGTAATTATGAACAAACTCCTTTTATTCCTAGCACGAATAAAGCCAATAATACTAAAATGAGATTCTTCATCAAAACTTGTAAAAAAAATAAAGTTTTTTCAGTAAAGGTAAAGATTTCAGTAAAGATTTTTTTAGATTATTTATTATAGACTTTTTTACGTGTGAAATATTACCGTTTATTTTTTTATCCAGGATTTAATAGAACATAATTATCAAAGTATGCGACCATAAAAAACATAATTAATAAAATAATTAAATTTCTCAAACTCATTATTAAAATCCTGATTTGTAATATGATAGGATTATTTATTTCGCCTGTTCACTAGACTAATATTAAATGAATACTTTAAAAAATGCATTTTCTTTTCTTCAGACATGTTTTTAATCTTCAGTTTTATATATTTCATTGGAAAAAACATTTTTAATTTTTCTTTCTTTCTCAAAATTATCTACATCGAAATTTACTTTTTAGATTTGTTAAAATAGAATTTTCTTCGCATTTTAAAAAAATAATATAATTTTTAAAGCCTACATCATCCAGAATGAAACTTGGAACATTTATGAAATTTTTATCTCGTGATAAAATTAGGTTGACCGTTAGTTTTATTATAAAATATTTTATAAATGTAAGATATTATATGAAGCAAAGTAAAACAATTTGGAAATTGCGCGTCAAACGTAGCAAATGAGATGTGTTCATACTATGAAGTTTTAAAAATATTCTTATCTTGGTGTATTCTGTGACTTCACATCGACGTCACGTGACGTCACATCGACAATCGATGGTCACAAAGTCACAATGTGACTTCACAACGACGTTGCAGTGACGTCACCATGCTTTACGGGTTGTAATATATTTCTTAATATCAGTACACCACTCATAAAGTTTATAACCATCACCCCCCACCCGGATTGTGATGTTCGGATTATATACAGTACGGAAGTACTGTATATAATCCGAAGTATTAATATACAGTACTTCGGATACAGCAAAGAATCCGAAATCTTTTGTGTATTCCTGTAAATGCTATCTGCTTTCTTAACTTGTAACTTGTAGTAAACCTCATAAACGTATACAGATTTCATAAAATGTGAAATAGTTTAATATTATTAAAACACGCAACTAACAATGTTCCCCCTATACCAATATGTAACTGAATATTTTTGTGTAGCCCTGTAAATTAAAAACAAATATTCTTTGCACCACAGATTGTACAGAATGTATATTTTAATATATACTTCATAGATGCATATCAATTTTATTATTTTAGAGAGCGTATAAAACCGTCAAAATGTACTTGAAGCTATTTTTTCCCATTGTCCCTATGTAACGGAATACTTTTGATTAGCTTTGTAATTAAAACATGCATCCGATTTTCATAAAATTTGAAGTGACTCAACAAAATATTGCACATTTATATATTTTAAATTTCAAATGATTCGGTTGAGTAGTTTTTGCACTGTTTTATGCGGACAGACGGACTGAACGACGACTATAATTGCTACGCATTTACATAATTATGAACACACCTAAAAACAGTATTATGAATGGTTATAATGGACTACACTGTCAAAATACTTCTGTAAAATACATGTTCTACAGGAAATGATTTATTTTAAAGATTGTATAAATGTATAAGGAATTAAAAACAGAGTTTCTTTTGAAAGATAGACAGTTTGTCTATTTTTGAAACAAACTGAAAAAAAGACGTTTTTTTATCTACAAAAATATAACAATAACCACTTACGAATCACCGAAGATTCCAAAAAGGGCTCCTTTATGGGAAAAACAGAAAAATATTAATTTACTAAATTAAACTTTAAAAAAAATAAATTTCTCTAGCTGTCCTTCGTTTTCGGAAACGCTTCTGAATACCCTTCACAGTGACATAATCAGTTTTCTCAATTCGGAATATCATTTTTTCTAATGCTATCAACTTTCATGTAAATATTTTGATATTCAGAAAACATATATGGATCATTCTCATTGAATAGGAAAAAACAATGTCCCACTTGATTCTATAATTTTTTGAACTATTTTACCAATAAAGTTTATTTTTACTAAAAGCTGTACTTTTTTTCTATCTACTACTCATATCCTTTACTTAAAAAATAATTCTAAACAATATATATATATATATATATATATATATATATATATAAATGTATGTAAAATATCATTCCCGACTGTCCTCAACCCCAGAATTAGACTTTGAATCCACCAAATATTTATTAAATATTGATTTAAAAAATTGTAATTATTAATATAGTATTACAATTTGTTCCTTTATATGAGGAGTACATATGTAGAGGTATACTATAATGCAACTCTGTGAAAAAACACAATGAAGTATGCCCATCAATTTGGGCATCATTCCCCTGCACTTACAAAAATAGTTCTAAAAAACACCAATAGATGCCGCTGGTTTCAAATTTGGCATTGATCCAATTTTAACTACTTGCTTGGAAGAGACACCTTAAAAGTTTGGAGTCTGTAGCCATTTTGTTTATGAGTGCAGATGTTGAAAAGTGGAGTTCCAAAACGAACATTTTTATTAGCCATCATTACCTTGGATCAATTTTTTATGGATAAATTAAAGGTAAGCTTTTTTTATTTTGTTTTATATTTTTAATACATGTTTTTTAATATGTGTAATCATTTAAAAATTTTTTTGTTCCCTCATGTAGTTCTAAGGTAGATATTACTAACAAATCATCATTCCCCTAGCATCATTCATCTGCCTGTTCTTAAAGCAGGGGAATGATTCTAGTTAGGGGAATGATGAAATCTTACAAATGTTATTAAGATATTGGCTAAAAACCCTATTAAAACATTAATAAAGAAACTAAATGTTGTTAAATTAAAAGATATTCAAAAATTCTTAATATTGATAACTATAAATGATTTTTTATATGAAAATTGAAATACTTTAGTTTTAGGTAATCTTTAAATATAGACGCTACATTTTTTACATATTAGTTTGTTGCAATTTAGGAAACAATAATAAAAAAAAGAAAAATGTTTAATTTAGTTAATATTACTACTCAATTATTTCATAAAATTTGGCAATATTTTGCATTAATTTGAAACAGTTCAAATCATTTATTGCTATTGTTACTTAATTTCAATCGGAAACTTTTTTTTATTAGTTTTTTTTTTCAAGGAGAATTCAATGTAACTTATCTGAAATCTGTATTTTTCAATTTTCATCAGTATTGACTACCGGGGATGGCCCGGGGAAAATTTAAGATTTTGGGTTTTCAATGGTCAAAATGTGCATCCCCCCCAGAAATCTATAATATCCCCCCCGGAGAAAAAGTCTGAATTCAACACTGATTTTCATAATTAAAAAAGAAATTAATGTGTGTTTAAGATTTTTATTTTAAATGTATGATTAAATTTAGACACTTCATTGAATTTGAATGTATCTCATTTTTATTTTTAATTTAAATATTTTTAAGTACCACTTTAAATTAAAGCATGTCTATACCTATAAGATAAAAAAAGATTAGCCTTTACTTTACCAACATCCTGTTTTATATAAATGGTTAATATGGAAAAAAATAATTCTTTTCATTAAGATTAATGCTAAAATTTAATACAAAAAACAAAATTAAACTGATAACAAAATGATTTTTTTTATAAAAATTCTCTTTGTTTTCGGGAAGATGCCATAAGTAAAAGAAAAACTGACTAGAGAGGAGAAAATAAAAAAATAAAATAGAACCACAGCGCAAACGCCATCAAAAGATAAAAAAATGACCCAGCTGCATATAAAATACAAAAAGAAAAGAAGCGACAGAAATACCCCCCCCCCCCCAAAAAAAAAAAGATGAAGGGTGCAATAAAGCCTACTACAGAGATGACTGCCCGCGAGAAAAGAAGCAAGTGGAAACAATGGAAAAATAATTCCAGAAATTACCGAAAACTATCAAGTCTCACTAAATATCAAGCTTTGACTGTTGAAGAAGCGTCAACAAATGATAATTATGAAGAGTTAAACACAAGGTCAATGTCAAATTTACTCAATGCTCCTTTATCTAATTCAAAATCAAGTAATGCTTTAATCTAGAAACGGAAATGATCTGGAAGAAAACGCGTAATGCGCAACAGGAGTGCACTTCATAGAAAATGTGTAAAAATGGAAAATCAAATAAAATGTCTAAGTAGAAAATTAGAAAAATATAAAAAACGTAACCAAAAATTGAAATTTAAAATTAACAGCAAACCAGAAGATATGAGTCCCAGGCCAAAAGCAGATTATTTTCTGAAGCGAAAAGAAAAGTTTTCTTCAGTTGTTAGAAAGAAACTTATATATTCATTATTGTGAAAACTATGTACAGTAATTTAAATAATTATGTATATTACTTTATTTGATTAAAAATGTTCAGTGATATGAATTTTTCTATCATTAATAGTTGATTGCAGTGCTTTATAGATTATTGAATCATTCCCCTGCTCACTACCATCATTCCCCTGGAAGTTGTTTTTTAAAATTATAAATAAAATATTAAATTTTTGGAGTTATGAATGATGGGTGATAATTCTAATACAAAATCACTTTTTAAAGCTATATATGAAGAAAAAAGTTATTTATTTCATAGTTTATAAATTTGTATTTTGCAACTTCCAAATTACCCTGTTTATGAAGAATCACCCATATAACAGACAAACAAGCAAAGTTATCAGCTTTAACATTAATATGAAAATTAACATTATTTTGTTATAATTAAATGCACAAAATCAGTTATGTAGCTGAAAATGTTCAGAAATTGTAAAATCCGAAAAATCCATTTTTCTAGCACAGGTAACTGATTAATGCATTGTAAAAGCTATTAGAAAACGTTTCCGAAAATTATGGGCAGCTAATAAAAATTTATTTTTTATAAATTCTCCTTAAAATTTCGAAAATAAACATATTTTTGAGGTTTCTAAATATAAAGAAATACTTCTCGTAATCTTGGGTGACTTGGAAGGGCTTATTATATATTTGAATTCGAGATTATTATACATTTATATAGATTATAAAACATTCGTCTATTTTTACAGTATAGAAGGAATTGAATAAATAAAACGGAGATTTGTTTTAATATACTTCTATAAAATATCCAAGACTGTAAATTTCGCATAAAAACAGAAGAAAACTTTGGTTTTGTTCTGTATAATTTGAACAAATTATACACATCATTAGAGATTTGTACCTGCACATTATATCAGATGCGAGTAATGTCTTTAAAAATATTCTTAAATGTACTATAAGAAAATCTCGCAATAAATTGGAAATATGCTGTACTCTACATCTAAATTGAAATAAATTGGAATAAACTTGACATCTTTTTCTGTACAATTTTTTTTTGTACAAACACAAATTTGTTCCATTAATACATAAAAAACATGTGAACTAATGATTCAGTGTCATGGTCAATGATTTAAACAAAAAACTAATTTTAATTTACCAGTAATAT
Source organism: Maratus speculifer (assembly GCA_964019185.1). Taxonomy (NCBI): domain Eukaryota; kingdom Metazoa; phylum Arthropoda; class Arachnida; order Araneae; family Salticidae; genus Maratus; species Maratus speculifer. Next base: position 114,179,000 of record OZ025293.1, on the reverse strand, counting down.
CTGTTTATTTTTGTCGTGTTTTCAGTCACTTTTAAAGTGACTCATCTTTTGTAACGGCTATTATACCTCAGGAAGAACAATAAAGACAAAATCAACAACACATCATACTTAGCAGTACATAAATGGAAGTAGTACTAATAAATGCAAGAGGTACTTATATTAATGATGTAAAACTTATGATACGAAAGGTTTTGCGATTCTTCCGTTTATTATAATAAAAACTCGTGAAACGTCAATAAAACAAATTTCGGGAAGTCTAGTACAGCATTCGGTTTGATTTATTTTCACAAAATGCTTAAAATATTTCTGTTAGAAATTCTAGATTTCATATGCAATAAAATATAGAATTTAATCTTAAATGGGTATTTAACCACTTAACTGATTTGCCCATACATCGTACGGGTAAGAATAGTTTGCTTGAACCATGACTAAAAGCTTTTTGATACCAGCAATTTTTGTGATTACAATTTCATATTATTAAACGGCAGAAATATTTAGACTAAATTTAAAAATATTTTAACTTAAAAAAATGGTGATTATCCCATATATTTGTATCCCTCGTACGTTTTGATTATGCTTTTCCATGATTGGCTGTTGCCTTCCACTTTCCTATTGGCTCTTCCTTCAGCTTGCTCCCTTTCCCACCTTTTCACTTCAGTCGTGCTGCTACAATTATAGTAGACACCCGTCTTTTTGCGCCTGACGAAGAAAGACTAAGTTCTTTCGAAAGGCCTTGCGCAATTTAATTTATTTCATGTTGTTTTAAAGAAGTTTTTTCACTTCAATTTTTTTACACTAGTCTCAAATTATTGTCTGGATTATCCCATATTTTAAATTTAATGTATATGTTACCGTGAAAGACCGAAATTGGAGAATGTCAACAAATACCAAATACGTCGGTGAAAGATCGAATATTTCACCACATTCTTGTACATTCGGACCCTCAGCGGTGTATGTCGACAATCACAGATATGCTCTGGTGGAGGTCGAAAAGAAAGGAGCTTGAATCTCTTTCTCTTTTGCGGTAGCCATGAAGGTGTGAATCACATAATTTAGTAAGTTTTTGTATTACTATTATCTTATTTTCTCATTTAGAACGTACTGTATAATTAAGTAAGTTTTTAACTTCTATTGTTTTCCTTTCTCATTTTGAATATACTGTGTGTTTTAAGTTCTTAGTCATTCCTCGCAGAAAGAGAGGCGAACAATTTATCGCAATTGAATTACGGAGAAAAAATAGAAATCTCGAACATGTTGTACATTCACCATTAGTGCATGGTGAATGTCGACATTTACCGGTGTAAGTCAGAAATAAGGGTATTTAGCAAATATTTCAGACATACACCAAACGACTATGTGTTTGTTGATATTCACCGGTGAAAGTCGACATTCTCCAGATTTCAGTGTTTCAGCGTAACATATATAAAAAAAGAATCAGTTAAGTGGTTAAAAAAAGTTTTCAATGTATATTAAACGATCACCAATAAATTACAACTCTTAAAAAAAAATCAGAATGTTATATGTAAATTCCATTTTATACGGAAGATGTTTCTATTTTGTTTATTAATGAAAATAGATATTTAGTGATTGATATTTTAAAGGTTAAAAGAAAAGAATATGTTGATACAGATAAATAATGCAGAGTGGCTCGTAATCGGACCTGCTGCATGAATATGCATTTGTGTACGGATGCAGATAGAGGTAATTAATTAACTATGTATGTAAATAATAAACATGAGAATATTCTATTGTATTCATTAATGCGATTCTGTACGAATTAAATAAATTAGAACTTTTTGTATTTATTCGTAAGGAAATTAGAAATTCTTTTGCTTTAACATTGACTCGAGGAAGATAAATCGTGTCAGAATTCTTTTCTCCCTCAATAATTAATTGCAAGTATCATCTGAACATTAAAATAGAAATATGTTCTATTTATAAATTTCATAAAGATTATAGACCCGAAATTGCACGTAATTGAAAACCTTAAAAATATTCTATGATTCATTGACTTATTTCTCATATGGATAATTTTTAAAATAATTAACTATAAAGTTGATATATAGCAGTTTTTATTAAAAGAATATCAGTCAAAGAAAATCATGGTTATCACAGCATGAGATATATGTTGCCAGCATTTTTCTGAAAAGAAATCTCACTTTATATGATCCATGGAATTCTATGAAAGTTTATGGGTCACATTTTTGTTATATACTTTATGAATGATGCTGAAGATTCCTTGTCTTGAAATTCAATATTCACTTTCATTTCCCTTAAGTTTTAAACGCCTAATACCTTTAGTCAATTTCAAATCCTTAGGACTTACAATAACGATTTGACTAAATCGAAGATGCTAAGAACATTCCATATTTTCGAATTAGTGAAATGATCATCATAATTGCAAAAGTTTTGAAATGGATGGTTGAGATTTTAGTCTTTAAGGAAATAAAAGTTTAATACGATATTTTTGGATTAAGAAACAATGCCGCTTTTTTCTTTACAAATCGAATCATAAATACAGGTATGGTAAATTAAATAAATGAATTTAATCTTTAACTTCCTCAGTCCCGAGACAAATATTATGAAAGACCGTCAGTCTTATATTATTAATTTGGATGTAATTGTTGGTGTATTGTAGCAGACGAATGGATGTAAAAGAAAACTCCTTCCGGCCAGTACTGGAGGATGAGATAGCTTTCATATTTCTTACTCTTAAAAAAAAGTTATATTATTAAACCTTACAAAGCTCGAATTAGTGGAACATTATAATAGAATATTCAATACTTGCTTTTGTCAATGTTGAATATGGATGGGAATTTCGAGAAATTAATCAACTTTTTTCAAGTTGGTATTATTTAAATCTATTTATGTTTGATCATCAAATTCAGTGATATAGTGAAGTGCCTGCCATTTTAAAATAATCCCTGTCGGCTTGGCCTATAGGCGGAGGTAGATTTCGATTCGAAGAATGCTCATTTCAACAACAAAAATAAATTTGATTACAGATAAACCCAGTTTAACAATTTTATTTGTCCTCTTTTGAAAAATTTTTAATTTCATTTTTCTGTAAGGACTGGTTTTATCAGAATCACCTTAAGCTAAATTTGGATCAAATACCCATTTTGACAATATATTTTGAAATAATTCTGACTTTATTTAAAAAAATCAACTAATACGGTACATTATATAGTTCCTAAATAACAAAAGACTGTCAGTTGGATGCGTTTGAGAGCAAAAATGGATTTAAAAATGAGTTATAAAATAACCAATTTTGAATATAACCTCAATTCTTAATCATGATAGCTTCAGGAAACTCTGCGCGAGTGTCCCCTTTGACAGCATTTAAAAAAATATATTCAGCCTTTATTAAAAAACTGAACAATGCGGGACATTACACAGATCCTATACAAAAGAACCTGTCAATTGGATGCGTTTGAAACTGAATTTAAAAATGAGTCAGAAAAAACGCAATTTTTTATTTCAATGCTTCCTCAAATTTTCAGTTACAATAACTTCTCGAAATTCTGTTTAAAATACCCTTTTTGGCAGCCTTTTTTGAAATATATTCTGTTTTTATCAAAAAATTGACCAATGCGTCTTATTATACAGTTCCTAAACAAAAGGACTTGTAAACTGGATGCGTTTGAGAGTAAAAATTCATTTAAAAATGAGTCAGAAAAAAACGCAATTTGTTATTTGAATACTTCCTCAAATTTCCTATCACGGTCACTTCGGGAAATTCTGTTCAAAATACCCTTTTTGGCAGCCTTTTTTGAAATATATTCTGTCTTTATCAAAACTCTGGCCAATGTTTCACATTATATAGTTCCTAAATAAGTGAATCTGCTATTTGGATGCGTTTAAAATAAAAAATGAATTTAAAAAACGATTCAGAATGTAAGCAGTTTGGATTAGAGGTTTTTTCTCCAACTCCAATTTTTGTTTAATTTGTTTTTGCTATACGAATTGATCCTATGAAAAACTTGTCAATACAAAAGTTGTAGATATTATTGAGAAGATGTAAAATAAAATTAATTGGATTTGATAGTTTGAGAATTGACAAAGTTATGGATTTTTTTCTTTTTCCAAAACCCTTTTTATTTTCGTTTTTAATTTTTTTTTACCAATAAGAGTTAGTCCTATCAAAAACTTGCAAGTACAAAAGTTTTAGATAGTTTTGAGAATATTTATAAAAAATTTAGACGGATTTGATATCTTGAAAATTGACAAAGTTATGATTTTTTTCTCCCAAAAACCCTATTTTTTTCGCCTCTTGAGCCCATTTTTAACTTTATCAAAAATCTGTCATGCATAAACGTTTGGCCGATTATTTAGAAGCAATATAAACTTTAAACTGATTCGATATCTATTTTCATTAAGAAGTTATGGGTTTTTTTCTGTTTTCACAAAAACGCCCCCTATTTCGACCCCCTTGGTCCGATTTTGCCCATTAACGAACTTAGCCGAGATTTTATCCTCTTTGATTTTATGTACCAGTTTCGTGGAGATTGGTGAAGAATTATAGAAGTTATCGTGTCCATAAAAAGTGATATATATATATATATATATATATATATATATATATATATATATAAACTGGTGCGAATGCAATAGATAGTATTTCATACGAAATCTACCTAACAATATAATGGGTAAAATTAACCAATTAGCTAGATCGAGATCTTAATAAGCCCTGTGCTCATGCTCACTCACATCGAAATCAGTTAATATATGTGAGTGCTGTCGCAGGCAAATAGATTTTTCAAAATGACACCCACTTTAAAAACTCAAACTGTTATATATAAGCCAAGTTTTAAGATAAAAGCAAAACAAAAAATGTTCCGTAATTCTTGTATCAAGATGAAACACTTCAGGAAAAAACTTTTTTTATTTCTATTTTTTTCTTTTGTAAATTACTATAAATTTAACAGATTTTTGACAACTTTAAATGGTCTTCATTTTGAAACATGATGGCGAATGAAGGACTCAAACCGTGAGCCGTCTTAGGGTCATTATATAATACTTGGTGCACATATAGTTACATATTTATCTTCATAACAAAAAGGAAATAATCTTTTTTGTCAGTTTATATACACACAAGAGAATTAGTTAATTAAAGCTTTTATGAGAAGTATGTTACAGTAAATAATTAAGAAAAAAGTCTAAATAAAAATTGGTTCTGTAAGAAAAATATAAAAGATTTTTTTTTAAATATTCAATAAAATAATATACATTCAATTTCCAATGATTTATCAGCATTTCCAATGAAAGGAAACTATATTACTTAAGTTAAACTGATCTATTTTCAATATAAACTCACCAAATCAATTACTATATTATTCAATTTATTATTTAATGTTGTGCTTAATCAAATCAACTATATACAAAATAATCTTCGCACTTACTTTCGCTGCATGGAATATTTTATAAAGATTATCTATAAAATATTAAGCTTATGAAACTGCTTCAGAGATTTAAAGCTGCCAAAATTATGCCCTTACGTATGTAATTATAGGCGTCTGAAAATTACTACTTTTGAGGCCATTAATAATTTCCTTGGAGATATTCTGAACAGGTGAAGTTATCCTGTAATCAAATTTCAGCTCTAATGCTAAAATAATGTTTTTGTACTTATTTGTCTTGTTCCATATTTATGGCATGCACTTAGAATGGTTGTGATAATGTAAAAATATAGCTTTTTAAATAAGCTACCGATTCCCTGAAAATTTCTAATCTTTTAAAACATTTTTGTACTTTATCTTATCGTATTTTTCTGATAATACTAGGATTAAAAAATTTATTTTACGATGGAAAGTCTTTATAATTTATAAAAAAATGTAAAAAATTTCTAAAAAATGTTTCTGCTTTAACAATTTAAGTTTCATGCATTTTTAATAATCTATAATCTAACTTATGAAATAATAAAAAAGGCAGACACAAGAGAAAAAATACGTAATATATATATATATATATATATATATATATAGTGATTCATAAATATCGAAACTATATGCTAATTTCTAAAATATTACTCCTAGACCCACACTTCCAAATGCAAAGTTTCATAAAAAAAAAGGTACAACATGTGATGCCATAAGTTGCAACTTCATGGGGGAAAGGGGTCTATTTGAGAAAATACAAAAGTTAATTTTTTATATGGCCCTGTAGGGTAAAATTTCCAATTAGGATATTGTTCCTTATCCATTCTTGAACTAAACAAAACCAGTTTCATGGCGATATCTACAAATCTCACAGAGATATTTAAATCCAAAGTTCTCCAACATATGTGACTTACATCACTTAACCATGCCTCGGACCAAGTGGTTTTTGACTATTTTAAATGCAAGATACCATCCATAAATTGTTCGTTATTAATTGTCGATTTAAGACAGCGCGTCTCCCTTGGACAGAAAATAAATTTTACGTTAAACCTGCTTTGAAATTATGCCGGGGATTTGCACTAAAAGTCTGCCCGGGCCGAAATATCTGTCTGGTCCCGAACTGACCCATAGTAAAAAAGTTTGCCATGGCCTGAAAAAAAGTTAAAATCATTGCCCGGTCAGGTCTAACTGAATTTCTAGATAGTTTGTTATGTTAATTTTTTTAAAATCATTTTTAAATGTATTTCACACATTTTTTATCAATGCAATGATATTGAGAAATTGTGTCAATTCGTGATTTTAAAGAACCATCATTTATGTATTGTTTTAATAAGGGAAGCCTATACGTTGATAAAGTTACTCTGTTTTTAAATTAGTAAACATAATTATATTAAAAGTAAACATAAGAATTAAATTACAACTTACTTTTTGCATATTAAAAATTTTTTTAATTTTGTAAAACATATACTTGCTGTTTGAATTATTTTGCTTAAATTTTGCTGCTTTTTTATTTTGCTTAACATTTATTTTCTTCCTGCATTTTTTTTGCTTGAATATTTTTTATTTTATTATAAATAGATGACACCACAACAAATTTTGGAACTTCTATTATTCAATAAGAGATTGATTTTTTTTAAACTCTCTTTAAGTTATGAGAAATGATGATTTAAAAATCAAAAATGCTAAATTAATTTTTAAATGTGCTAACATTGTAGTTAAGTTACGGTATTAAGATATTTAATAAAGATGAGTATATTTTAAATTATGAAACAAAAAATATGAAAAACAAATGTAACATGACTGGGCATCGATCTTGGGCCCACTGGTCAGCAAGCGAACTCTTTACCAAGTGAGCCACGATCAACCATAGCCTTTGTTTTCAAATTTAGTTTTTAAATTCTGTCATAATATTATATTACCCCCCCCCCCTTGTTTCTCAAGAACTAAGGAGCGTTGTATAAAATCCACTGATCCTGAAGCTAAGGGATTTCTGTCATACAACATACACTAAAATAATCAAAATCTGTGATTATCAAAGTTGGCCCTCTCCTTGTGAACAAAATTTTAATTATTTTGCACGGATTAGGTCAGTTAGACACAATGATTTTAATACGATTGTGTCAAGACCGTCCAAACCGAGAAAATTTAGCCCCGTGCAGAACTAGGAAAAAGGAAGCCAGTCCCGGTTCGGAAAGAAAAAATACATTAAGCCTGATCGAGTTTTCAGAAAAAAAGTAAGGTCCCTGGCTTGGCCCGTCCCTGTCCCAGAATACAGATATTGGTACTACTTGGTTATCCCGTCGACCAAAAAATTATCGCCAAGCTATTAGATTAAATGCCAATAATGGATGACCTTGAATGACATTAAATACGGTACACGTGTTTAAAACGTCATTAACTTACTTTTATTTCGACTTTTCATCGGTATTTTCATTAATATTCTAATAATTATTTGTTTTTTCGGGTTTTCAAATAAAAATTATGTCAATATGTATAATTTGGCTATTAGTTTGGCGATCTGTATAATTTGGCGAAATTGGCCGACGGGATAACCAAGTAGTACCCAGACATTTTTTAATGGCCTCGCCGGGACAATAAAAAGCCTGTAGTTGTGAGGTCTAAAGTTATGAAAAATCTCCTAATCGGCATTTTAGAAAAAACAAACAAACAAAAAAAAACACTGTTTTAAATAACTGACGAGCATTTAAATAATACGGAAAAGAGGTGGAAATGGCAAAAGCTATACTGAATCGAGAGTTTAAGCTACAGAAAAGAATTATTTTTTCATATGCAATTAAAAAAAAAGCATTTAAACATTTTATTAGAAGCCAATCCTTGTTTAAAATTTTAAATACTTTTTTCTGCATGATGTTTTTTTTTTTCATCATTTCTAGTCTTTAAACTTTTAACTTAAGAATCGTTAAGAAATAAGGTGCAAATTTGAAACATGTATTTTTTACATTAATTTTGTTTCGACAAATTTGAAAAAATATTTACTTTGAACTAATAATTTTTGAAAAAATCAGTTACATCATTTTTAAAATTAATAATTTTAAAATTAACATTAAAAAAATTCTCAAACAAAACTGAAATTATATTTTCTTCTTTAATTAAATGAAAAATAAAAAATAAATCCTATGGATAATGTTTCGGCTTTTAACGATTTTAAACTATCCAATTAAAAAATACTAATCAGTTAAAATTTTTTAAAACATCTTTTAAAAATTGCAAAATATAGCGATGCAATATTTAAAAACTCTAATTGTGTATGGTACACTCCATAAAATATAAAATTTAGCTAGTAATTTGAAATTTAATTTTTTAAAAGATTTTTTCCATTATTAGACCAATATATAGATTTCAAACAATTTTTTTATAAAAGTAGAAAAAATCATGCAGTGAAGGGTTAATTTTTTCCCTCTTAACTTACTACTATGTGCTGATAAGGAAAAAAAATCTCCCGATTAGTTGAACAAAAACCTTTTACCACAAAAGTAAACAGCATTTTCCTTTAGTAATCTTAAAACAAATGTAATATTTCTCTTTTCTTTCTCAATTCTTTAGAACTTTATTTAAAAGAATTTTTCTAAATAAAAAACTATATTTCACTAAAACTAGCTAAAGAAAAAAAAGAATGAAGTAAATTTAATTGCTCAACATCACGTATTTTTTTTAAGCGTGATGCTAATTAAATAGAAACTAATATTTTCTTAGTTTTTTATCTATTATTAGAAAGTTCTTTTAACATTTTTATATTCTTCTAACCATAGTTAATTCTCTGATCATTGGCATATAATTTTTCTTCGAATATTTTCCTTCGGATTCAGAGTGAATTATTCTTAGAATTTTCATCACTACGTTTAATAAGTGGTTCTACAACTTCCAATTTTTAAACTCTGTTTTTCAACATAGATTTTAAAAACGGCTTTCTTGAAAATTTTCTGTTGAAGTAACAATGCAAAGACATAGATGAATATCTAAGTGAAGTAGATGTTACACAACAAAGATTAAATAAAAAAAAAAAGTCACAAACGATTTTTTTTTTTTTTTTTTTTTTTTTTTTTGCAGAAAATTTTACTGATTTGTTTTCAGCTTGGTAGCATATGTTTAACCTTCCATTGGTGGCAATTCAGGGATTCTCATTCGGTCGCAATGCGCCTGACAGGCGTCTGTTAGAAAATCGTCATTATTAAGTTATTAGAAAAGACGGAGAATGAATATTTTTGTAAAAGAGAGAGGAGACTGTAGAAACCTTCTGCTATATAAGTAGAAAGGAAATATTTATATAATCAATAAAAGTAAACTGCAATATTATACACTAAAATATAGCGCTACTTTTAATTGGAATATTAATGTTTCTGCGAAAAAACACCGAATGAACTGGAGATAAGTAATAATTAAAATAATACACTTTGTAAAAATCACCATAAAATTATATGCTTTTTTTTTTCAAAGTGCATTATTTTAATCATTGTTGTTTTTGGTCTGTCAATATATCCATACTATTCCTACTCTTAGGAAATGATTTATATTTTAATCCGTAAAAATAATTTTATGAAAAAACAAAAATTCCAAATGAAATTCTAAATAATGTGACGAGTCTATGTATGCATTTATATAAAGTATAAATATAGAACAGCTTTACAAATTCAAAACTTTTATTCAGATTTCATAATTATATCTAATCTACACCACTATAAACCGAAAAACTTTTTTTCCAGCTGTACTCCACCTTTAGCTGTTTCTTTACATCTTTAATCTGAGTATTGTCACTATGACATGCATTTATTTGTAATATAAACATCAACGCAGAAAATGTAGTAATATAAAATAGGTGTAACATCATCTCAAAATTGCATTAAATATTGACGCACAATACCTTAAAAAGGACACGCATAAAATGAATTGTAATGCCATTTTCTACTAAGACGCAGTAGCATCCATTGGCAACGTATATTTAAAAATCTTTCCCAAGGAGCAATTATTGAACACAAAATAAAAGCATCTCAGAAAAAGACAACTTAAAGTATAAAAAAACTAAAAACAAAACGTAACAAAACATTCTGGAAGCGAAAAAACGTTAATATCAACTCCAGGAGTAGTTTAGAGAGTTGAACTATCTGTATAAAAACTAATTTTTCTCACTCATGTATTTAAAATTGTTATTTTATTTATTTTATTCTTCTTTTTAATTTTTTATAAAATACATAATTTGTTAGTCTGTGTAACTTTTCGAGTGCACTCTCTTTACTTTTTTATTCTTCTTTGTTCTATTTATTCTAGAATTAAAAAGGGAAAATAATCTGCGTAGATTAAAAAATATATTACCTTTGTCAAATATTTTCTTTTTTAAATGTTTCCCTTTGCAGATTTTTTTTTTCACTAAGTAACAATGTAGCTCACTGAAATAAAATGAAAACACTGTGAAAATAAATTACCCGTAAGACATGGCGACGTCACTGCAACGTCGTTGTGAAGTCACATTGTGACTTTGTGACCATCAATCGTCGATGTGACGTCACGTGACGTCGATGTGAAGTCACAGTGACTAAAATGTGAAGTCGTTATGGCCGTTTTAGAGCTTTTTTGTGACGTCACATTGTGACCACTTTGTGACGTCACAATGTGACCAATTTGTGAAAAGTGTGTCATTTGTGACTACTTTGACATTAACATTGTGACGAACTATGAAATTTTTTTTAGAAAGTCACATCTTAGTCACATTATGACGTCACTGAGTGGTGGCATTTTCGTCACAGATGTGATGTGACCAAAGTGACTCACAGTGACATCATTGTGACGTCACTGTGAACATGCATGCTATGAGGGTAGTTCTTATTTTTTTTGCAGATGTTTATCTTTTGTTATATTACTCGATAATAAAGAATAGAGAAACAAACTCTTCCGAAAACTAATATGATAAATGGGCACCTATCTCCAATGCAGATTCGTTTATAGGAAGAATTATAAGCAAAATATATACCGAGACATCCATATAATGTACGCCTCACTGGCTAATGTAGAAAATTTACACTGAACAGATTGCCAAGCTGGAGAAAACGATTTATTAATAGGTTTCTAGCCCAAGTTGAGCCCTGTGTATTAAATCGCGCACATAAATTAATCAATCCTGACGCCAGTACTTGATATATGTGATATTGGCGCGACTGAGTTTTAACCCCCTTGGCGCGTTTTCAAAATATCGCCACATTGGCGCGCTTTTGCGTTTTGTCTTCCGGAGTTTCACTCCAGAAGACACCATGCAAAAGAGCGCAATTTAAAGTGGCGATAATGAAAATAAATCAAAAATACATGTTTTAAAACATGGAAATTTAAAAGAATTTGAAATATCACACATAAAAAAACAAATAATCCACTTACCGACAAATTAGGTTTTTAACGGAGTTTGAGAGATCGCGACAATAAAAATAGAGCAAAAATACATATATTAACGCAGAATCTTAAAATATTGCAAAAATTAGTATGTAAAAAGCATGCATATTGCGAAAAATTAAAACAAATACCTCATTTACATACAAAATTATTTCATAAAATTTAAGATTCCAAAATCAGATGACCATAAACAAAAATTTAATTTACAGAGCTTTTAGAAGAAAAAAAAATCCTTTTTCGGGGGGGGGCTCTGCCCCCTAAACCCCCCCGGTCACATTTTTCTTTAAAACATGTATAATATTTAAACATTCAAAACAGTTCTGTTCAAGAAACAAAGAAATTGTACACATACCTTTTTTAAAAACAAAACCAGTCTTTTTTTAAATAAAGAAAGAAATCAATAATAGATTTTCTAAAGAAATATATTAAGTTTTGAATGAAAATGGTCATTTTCATTTATATTTAATATGTAATTACTCGACCAACTCTCATCGTAATCCAACCGTCTAATAACACTCAAGAAATTTAATTAACTTCAGCGCGAGAATTAAAATTCTACAGTTTCTCCTCTTCTCGTCCAACAATAAAGCTAGAAAAGAAAGAACGAACAGAGCATGCGTCGCAAGCTCCCGCAAATGAGGGAGAAATTACTTCTTCACTACGAGGTGTTGCCGAGAAGAGCGACAGCGGAAAGTAAAGGAAAGCAAGGCGTGGCGTAGTTATCGCGCGCAGAAAAAACGCAGCCAAGAAATGGGTTAAAACTCAGTCTACCCGTGATATTGATTAATTTTAATCATATTTTAAATAATGTGCACGGTAGTGAGGAGCCATACTTTTATTTATGCATTTTTCAAATTTTTGAAAAGTTATCATGCTTTCATAATATTAGAAATGTACTTTAAAAATTAAGAAATTAATGTATAATAAAAATTGTAGGATTAATAATCAGATATAAATTTTATACTAGGTTTGTATATTGGATTAAATAATTAAATATCTTAAGAAATGTTAGAACCATTATAAGATCCCTCCTGTGTCTGTATGTCTGTCACAGTCATTTTACTCGTAAAGTACTGAACGTGTAAATTTCAAATTGGGGGAAGTAATTAAGACTGTTGACTCACATATTTACAGATTATTAAACATTCACAAATCGATTTTAGAAAAATATACAAGGGCTAATTCAAGAACTTGAAAAAAATCTTTTCTTAGTACATCGTGTTGGATATCGTTTGAATTCTTCTGTAACGCTGAACTCAAGAATACATTTCTTTTCTTTTAGGTAATATATTTTTAGAGATAGCTTCAAAAATGTAGTCAAAATTATGTTCACCCTCCCCTCTATTTAGAATCTACTGAAACTAAAATTATGAAAAAGTTAGAGGTAGCAGAGATTAATTTAAACCTTCAAGGAAAACTATAGCAATTACCCTAACTTATACATTGTTTTTGAGAAAAACGTATTTTTCCGTTACACACAAATTTCGATTTGTGAACATTCAGAAAAAGTTTTGCGGAATGATAAGATTACCTATCTTAGAAGTATAAAATCATTCTTGATAATGATTTTTGAAAAAAAAAAATTGTCGAAAATAAGCCGAGATTTTAAACTTTACAGCAGTGGTTCCCAAAGTGGGGCTTACCATCTACCGAGGGGCATTTTGACTTTTTATGGGGATAATTCTGAATTTGTTACTCAATTATTTGCTATATTTTTTTTTAAATGAAAAAGTATTGTTGCAGACTAAAAGTAAATAAATTACAAGTTAAAAAAAAAAAAAAAAAAAAAAAAAAAAAAAAAAAAAAAAAACAGTTTTTAGTTATATTTTAATTTTAAAAATGTTTCTTGTCAAAAGTTTAAATTATAGCTTACACAAGAATAATTATAAAAAAATTATTTTGAAATATTTTGACAATTTTTAGTAGCACTAAAAATCTCTATAATTTTTCTGAGGGATATTGTATTTTACAATTTTTTGCAACCTTTTCAATCGTTTATTGAATTAACTGTTTTACTTCTATTCAGTATGCTGCATGTTCACACGAAGTATCTTTTACACATGAAATTATTCAAAATTATAAATAAATCTTGTTCGCCTTGAACATATTCAACCTAAATAAAGTAAAGTAAAGTAAATAAAAGAGGTTTTACCGACTTTTTAAAATCACTTAAATGCCTATGCTTTAAACAGTAGTGGCTACATCGGTAATTTAGGCCCCCATTAGTATTTATAATGCTTATATGACGCGGCGATTAATTTTATTGAATGGCGAAATTTACACACAGATAAATACAAGAACAAGAAATAATAAAATGAGGGAGACTGCAACACTTTGATGATTTCGCTGTACCCTCAGCACCATCCAGTGATCTACATTTGATGGATGCTAAAAACTCTCTTTTTTTTTCTCTAGAGACGTGATAAGTGACAAAAAACTTTCGTTTTTCCCGGTGGGGTCAATGTGACCCCAATCTTACATTTATAATTAAACGAAATACTTAACTGTGCGAAAGTTATTAAGTAGAAAATTATGAAAAAAATCTTTATAGGATATTTCCTAGAAAATAATTTTAGCATAGGGGGAACTGGGGCACATTGATACATGGGGCACAATGATACACACCCTCTACTGCTCACAGGGTCATTACAGGAAATTTCACAACAGCTCCAAAAGGTGATGCTAGTGCACTCAACTACATACAGAAAGTCTTGGAATGATTCAGTTGTTTGATGAAACTGGATGGGTGATTTATTGTTTTTGTAGATCAAAAGTAAATTTGAGTTGTACAATTGAAATGGTATTATACAACTGTTCTAGTGTTTTCAACCGAAAATAATACTCTCCTTGGCAAGTAAAACTACTCTTTATCAGTTTCTTATTCTTTTTTGTTAGAGAAATTATGAAGTATTGGATTTGAGACTCATTTTATTCAAAATGGCTGTATGGGGCACATTGATACAGTCTTTGTCGGGGCACATTGATACAACCTAAATCCTTTTTAGTTCATTTTTTCATTACCTTTTATTATTTTTTTACAATGCACTCCTTAATCCAACCATTTTTTGCTTTGAATTTTTATAAATAATGTAAAATGGTTTGCTTACTATTTTTTTTATGAAAAATATGCATTGATGTTATTTTGTTTCCATTTTTCCCAGACGTATCAAAGTGTATCAATCTGCCCCGGGGATGAGGCACATTGATGCAAATTCCTTTTTTTCATTTTTTTTTTAATTACATGCAAAAATAATATGTAAAACAACAATTGTACATTTTTATAACACACTACACAGGTTTTGCTGACATCACATAGAAAAATAACTTGAAATTTCTGCTTTCTAGACACCAAAAAATTTTTTAGAAAAAAGCTGTATCAATGTGCCCCAATTCCCTTTACATATTATAAATAAAAAAAAAATCTGTAAAGTAGTATTGCGAGGGTTAAATACCCCTTGTCCGTTTTGTCTAATATATCGAAGGACTCAGTGTAAAGTCTTCAATGTTGTTGTACATAAGACATGTGAAAATTAATTCAGCGAAAAAAAAAGTTCCAGAAGCACCAATAGATGGAGCTAAGGAGCAGAAAATAGGAAGACAAAAAGTAAGACAAAAATAGCAATAATATAAACATACATATGCGAAAAGAACTTTTTCCATTTGAATTTTTATTATTCTTATGGAAAAAATGATCAAAGAAACTTAAATTGTTATTGTCATTACAATTCCACGTTGTAAGCACAAAACTTCGCATTAAACCCATGGTTTGAATTTGAAACCATGTTCTGGGTATAAAAGAAGATAGAATCTTGGAGAATGTTATCGCTTCTGCAACATTTCAATAATGAAAAAGTAATCAATCGTGCGTGTCCAATTCCCTGGCTATCTCTTTCTCCTGATTTTAATCTTTGTGATTTGTTGTTGTGGGGATACTTGAAAAAACCTTGTTCATGGAGGACAACCAGTCGCTTTGGTATACCTGAAACAAGGTACCACTCTGCTTCTTAAAATAATGTCATTCGACCAGTTATGAATGATCCGTAGTTGAACATGTTGTCCATGCAAATTTTATGTCTTCAAGAAGGAAACATATTGAGCAGCATTCCATGTCATGTGAACTTTGGTATGTTCAAATATATGTAGTGTGTAGAAATGTGTCTTTTCATCGTATGGCCAGTTGTACAATGCAATGTAAAGGTGTTTCAGGAACAAATTTCTCTTCACTCAATCCGTTTCCCCATCTCTTGAATACCCTGCGCGGAAAATTTGAAGTATTTACTCAGAATATTTCGATGTAATGGAAGTCTAAGAAGGTAATGTTTTAATTCTGGTTATCCTGTATATGTTTTCGTCTAATGCATACATTTTCAAAGCAAAAATGTAACCTATGAATTTTTTAACAGAAATCGATTTACAAAAGCTTAAAAAATGTGAATCCAAAATTATAAGGGGCGTTCATATGAAAAAGTAGAAAATGTCGTAGCAAGCAAACCGGTTGAAATTTGAATATGCCGCTTCGAGATAACGTAGTGAGACATCGAAGGACGTGTTTAGAATTTCTGGCGTGGTTCTGCGCATGCTCTGGTGCCTGTGCATGAAGGATGATCTAAGCAAGCAGTTGTGTGTTCTGTCTAATTGACGTGACAGTGCATGTTAGGATTTCATGGGTTTCCCATTGAAAAATTCGACAATTGAGAAGCATTGAGGTGTCTAATCAAAGTCTGGTGCAACGAGAAATCTGATATCATGTCGCTCCAATTTTATCCGAAATAGCTTCTTTATGTGTACTTTACCTTCTCTTACAGTTTGATCCATGATGTCAGAGACTTCCTGTAGTTAATTATATATATTTAATGAATACGTATTGCAATAGAATGCCTCCTTTATTTACATTATTTGGCAAAATATACAGTATTTTATTCAAAACTGGAAAATTGAACTACTTCTCAAAATTTATAAAGTTTTAGAGTATCCTGCTGTAAAATGATAATAGATTTCAAATCATTCGCAGTTTTTAAAAATATTATTTTCCGATTCTTTGCAATTTGCCGTAGTTACCATTTTTGATTTTCTGTTATTTTCTATAATCCATTTTTACATTTATTAGGTTTAATTTAATATTATTTTTTCAAGATTATGATTTATGCAATCGCTTCATTAGAAACACACCTTTTACAGAAGTTTTTGCTTAATTAAAACGATATATGCACATATCTGCACTTGAAGTATACAAAGAAAAAAAAAAAAAAAAGCTAAATAACATACTATAATTTTTTGCAGAAAACTGGACATGCAATGTACGTCTGTCTATGCTAAAAAAGATATCGCGATAGAGTAAAGAATACTAGTATATCAATAATTGAAAGTATTGATATTAACATTAATTATATTGAATTCTTAACTATGATTAGTTTAATCATTGTACTGTTGACAAGTTTTCAATTATTCAAAAATTGCAATTTGTTTAAGATTTATTTTGTTACTTGTCTTGGAAGTAAAGATAATATAATTTTTAATTATATGGTCAATCAATTGTGTTTGGATATGATAAAAGTATGTCACTCGACACTCGTCTGAGTTTCCACAGCATAAAGTTAAAAGGAGCCCTGTGTTTTGCCATTTTGAATACTTTTACAATCTCTATTTTATATATCAAATATTATAATTATATTCAGCAATTTCAACAGAAATAATCCTAATACCATTTTTATAGATTATTTAATCACTTCTATTTCATTTAATGTGTTATTTGAGTTAGCTATCTAAATAATATCTTTCGAAAACAACTGCATGGTAAAAACTCGAACTTCACTCTTAAGATAAATTTATTTGTGGAAAAATGCCAAATTTTAAGCACTTTTTAATAACCTTAATTTTGAATATTTTACTTCCGGTTAAAGTTACAGACTTTAATAAATTCAATGAGTAAAGTTTACATCTTAATGTGTTTTTTTTTCTACGTGAAATATAAAATTACAAAACCTTTTAACTTAGCTGCTTTCTTCCTTTTTTAATCCATCAAGTTATTTTATTTATTACAACTTTCTTAATGTCGAAAATGTTAATGGACGTAATCTCATTTCTCACTACATACTTTATCAAAAATATTTTTGCATTTTAGACATTGTAATTAAAATTAGATAAAATCATCAAACATATTTCAAAATTCATGGTGAATCTTATAGTTGTAGTTTTCTTTTTGTTGTCAACTAAAACAATATATTTGAAATCAATTAAATAACGAATTCTTTGAATATTTAATTACTTTTTTCTGTCTTAGCATGAAAAAGGTATTTGATTAGAGAAAAAATTTCAACGTCCGATTTTGGATGAATTTATAGTTTTAGGGGGGTTAGAGATCCCGAAAAAACACGTTTTTATAAAATGTCTACCTGCCCACTGAGAAATGGATACTCCAATTGCATGAAATTTCCTTCGTTTTGACGAAACAGTTTCCTGGGAATTGCTCCGAGCTAACACTTCATTAAAAAGGCGAAATTATATTCTTCGCTTGTTTGACGATACAAATTTCTTAAAAAATTTCGTCAAAAGAGCACTGATTGTGCCACCTATCGAACAGTTTAGAAGCATCTGGATTTATTGACAGAGGAAAAATATTCTCAGCTACTTATAGAACTAATGACCTTTCATCTGGCAGTCAGCTGTTTTAGCTATACCACCACAGGCTTTCTCGAATAGATGTGTTTCTAAAGGTATATAATGGATTCTACTCTGTGTTTATATATTTATAAGATGATTGTAATATTTTTTCGATGCTGTTATAATTCTTGCAAATTTCAATTAATAAGGCTAATTTATTATTATGGTTTTCTTATGGTTAATGAATAATTATAATATGGCTTGATTAATATAATTTATTAGAGAAATCTTCTTTGCTGAATGAATGATTAGAATACGATTTGGTCAATTTGTTGCTAAGAAATAACGAATTTTCAAGTGCGTATTGGGAAGTTTTTTATCACTTTCATTAGGTGGCTTAAGATTTTAACACTACCGTTTATAAAGTACAGAAGAATGAATTATGTATATTTTTAATTTGTTGAAAAAAAAGAATATACTTCTTAAATGCAAAAGAGATCCTGGAATTTCGAAATGTAAATGAACAAATTTTCTTTTTAAACGATTTTGTAGAGCACTGGAAATTTATTCTTTTTGAATTAAACTACAACAAAAAACAACAAACAAATAAATACTAATAATAATAAACATTCCTAAAAATATTAACAGCTAAATAAATAAATAAAACAGAAACAATAACTATCTAATGACTAAATAATATATTTCAATATTTTCTGAAAAGCGCTAAAAATTACTGTTTTAAAATAAATTATTATAGGGCTGACATAAACGACTAAATATCTGCTTGCTAAAATTGCAACATTTCTTGCTGTTTACTAGTGAATCCCTTGACAAATAACTTACCACAACTGATTCTTTAAAATACATTGAGTCTGGCCCTGATTGAGGAAACAGTTTCGTCAAATATTTCAGACTTTGTGTTTTCTTAAAAGACACGCGATTTTGACACGAAATTATCGTCAAAAACGACGAAAGGTAGCTCAAAGATTCCTGAAACATAAAAAGTGGGTTTTATTTCCGAGAGTGTGCGAGTCTGTGAATTTGTATGCCTGTCTGTATGTGGCACAAACTTTGCGAGCCTTTTATCTCAAGAACTAATGCGTAAAATTTCATAAAAAAATATATTCAGTTAATCCCTAATATTAATTGGTGCTGATTAGGTTTTAATGAATATCACCCAAATTAAATTCAAATTAAATAATTTCTTCGAATAATTTACATGTCTATCAAAATTTTTTCAAACCAAACAGTTTTATCGAACATTGCAAATATTTTTCAAGACCGTTTTTCAAGAAAAGCATCGTTCCACAAATACAATTTTTAATACATTGAAGTAATTTCTAACATAGAAAACAATCAGGGTTTCAGAGAATGAATTCTAGAGAAAAATAATATATTCTAACATTCCTTCAAGAAAAAATGCATAATTTCCTAACCCAGCGATTGTTGTTGCATGATAACTGTTTTATTTACCATATTTAGATTAGCGAAAACTTTAATAGAAAACATTTTATGAAATTTTAAGCCATGTCAAAATTAACTGAAGACAGCTCTAAATTAAAAATTGTATCTAATATCTTGCTGCGTAAACTTCAGATGTCTAGTTTTTCCTTCCACACTTCGCCTGAAATGCGATTTAACGATTTATGCATTTTTTTTTTTTGTAGTATAACAATTTATTTTGATAGATTTAGAGTCAAATATGATCGTCTAACCTTTTGCATCGCAATGTATATCAGATAAACACTTGTATTAATTTAATAAATGTAGGCTTCTTACTAACATTTTATCACGATCTGCATATTATCAGTTTGGCAGATTAGTTGAATATAAATAAAACACATTAATTTCTTTTTTTAGGTACCGATGAATTCCTATCCTTGGTATCTCTTCTCTGGATTAGATTTTTTCAGATGCTCAAACTGAATTGCAGTATCCGTGAGTGTACTTATATATACACATATATATATATATATATATAAGATTTTTGATGTTACAGAAGTATGTGATTTGCGCCGCGTCACGTGTAATTTGCTTAGTGTTTGCAGAACACGAAGTACAAACTTTAAAAGACACATGGGTGTAGTTTTTTACCATGTAGAAAGACTTCACTATCATAAACCAATACACAAATATATGTTATTGTTATTATTATTTTTTTTTGAAAAAAATATTATTTTCAAACACATTACAAACATAGAGCAGAAGGCATGGAAGATCGGAAAATTATAAAAATGCTTTATTTAGTGCTTATAAGAACTAGTCGTTGAAGGCCACCATAATACTTACCCATTATGAACATGCATAATATAAAATATAAAAATAACACTATTGATAATTGCATAAACTATTGATAAAATGCATTGCAATCCCAAAATAAAATTTAACGTATATTTAAATATTTTTAAGAAAACAGGACCCTATTTGATTACAAAGGGAGTCAATCGAATATATCCGGAGTATATCCGGCAAAATACCGGAAATAGCAACGAATTGCCGTCAGTATTGGAGAGTAATTTTTGTCACCAGATTTAACGATATATCGACAAACTTGGCGATATTTTTTTGGTCGACTGTATAATCAAGTAGTACGGAATTTAGTAAAAGAAGCATCTTTATAACACCAAAAATTATGATCATATTAACTAACAGTTTACTGCGTCGCATAAAGCGTCTTATTTTCAATTAAAATAAATTTTTGATTTGAAATTTGAATGAAATATAGGATCAAGAAATATCAAAGAGTATGGAAAATATGATTACAAATATCTTAAGGATAGAAAACCAACGATTAGAAATGCACAAATAATGCATAAAAAGGTAGCAAACAGCTGTTTCAAATCTACTATCGATATTCTTCATCAGTGCGAGACTCAGCAATGCACTTTCAGCAAAGCTGAAAAAAGCAAAGCTGAGCCAAAAACTAGCACGCTGAGTCTTGTACTCATGAAGAATCATGATAGTAGATTTGAAACAGCTGTTTGCTATTTTTTAATGCATCATTTGTGCATTTTCAATTGTTGGTTTTCTATTCTTTTACATTTTTCCATTATTCCTTAAGTTGCTATTTTAATACAAATGTCTTGGCAAATAATTATCCGATTGACTTCCTTCTTTATGAAAAAAATATTCTTTTGTTATCTTTTATATTTACTCCTTGAAATAAACAATTTCAAAAATTTTTATACACCTTTTATCATAACGAACATTTTGTGAGCCCAAAAAATAATGGATTTATTTTATTTACTATTTAAGATTTTTATTACTACTTAAGATTATAAAATAATCATAAAAAGCTATAAAAGGTAGATTTAAACAACACAACTCGTGTTATTTTTGTTTGAAGCACATGGTTTTTGATCAGACATTTTGCAGTTCTTGTCTTAATTTAACTTCTTACAGTAATTATGTCTTAAACTACACATTTTTATGCCAAGATGAAATTTTGGCACGAAATTCTTCATCATTGTTCAAATCGATAAGAGACTGTATTTTCAGTTCTTATTTAGTATGATGCCATAAACTAAAATCTTGTACTATTTACTATTATTTTAAATACAATCTTATTTTTGTGTGCTTTCTTTTGATTTGAAGCATATGATATTTGATCATATATATTGCAGTTTTTGTAAAACTTCGTTTACTGAATTTTGCTGTCTTATCTACAGAGATTCTTGCAGTAACACTTATAGATAACTATATCTTAAAACTATACATTTTCATGCCAAGATGAAATTTTGGCACGAAATTCTTTATCACTGTTCAAATTCATAAGATACTGTATTTTCAGTTTTTATTATTTAGTATGATGCCATAAATTAAAATCTTATGCCATTTACTATTTTTTTAACACAATCATACTGATTGTTAAAGTTTTCATACGAATTAAATTTTTTTCAATTGAGTGTAAAAAATGGCCAAGCCAAGACTCGAACCCAGATCCTTGACTTACATTGCCGGTAGAGCATTGGCAATATAAGTCAAATATCTGGATTCAAATGCGGCATGGACATTTTTTGGCTCAGTTGGAAAAATTAAATTAGTAGGCTATTTATTCAGACAATTTAATTCATAAAAAAATTTTTGTAAATACTTTCCAGCGTAAAATTCGAATGGAGGAAATGTATTTTCCAAAATTGCATCTATGTTTCTGTTTTTTTTTCTCATGATTGTGCTTTCCAATATAAAGAAAAATAGAACTTTGCAATTATGTCAGGAATAAATCAGTCTTTTTCAAATAATTTAATTGCATATATATTTTTTCAAAAGCTCCTTATAAGGATGTTATAGTCTTAATTTGCATTATTGTATAATGAAATGTGTGGAATAAAGTTTGTCATGAAAAAATCTATCCCATGATATACATTATGAAATTGTAAAGAGTGCCACTGATTTTGTCAAAATTGTTCATGAAAAGAGTATGCGTACTCTGTGTGTCATACGGGGAAATAAAACAGCAACAATGCGTTTTATTGAGAAACCACCAAAAATGAAGAGCACACATTAAATACAATTTGTTAAAGTCATAAAGAATGACACTATCAATAACAAAACATGCATGTAACGTGATTCGTACAACAAGTTTATGTTTCACTGAATAATAAAGATATAGAAGAAGCTGAAAATTACATTATTGATAGTAAAGACAATAAATTATTCAGTTTCGTAGCAAAAACTGGAGTTTGCGATGTGGCTATGATGTGTAAAATATGATGATTTAAAATTTCATGGTTTTAGTACTGACTTAGTATATGATGATTATCAAATAAAGTACTTAGAATCATGAAGTTCAGAAGCAATTTTCAAGTTTAAATTTGATAACCACATTATTTGTTTATAAAAAAAATCAAATTGTCACTGACATTAAAACTCCCAGATTTATAAAGACAAAAGCTCTAATTTTATAATATTTTTACATTTTTTTAAATGTTATTTTAAACTTTAACCAGCATAAAAAATTGTTCTGTAAGTTCTGAAAAATAAGTTTGCACAAACATAATTTAATGGGGATTTTTAGCGCTTAAAATGAATATTTGCTAAAATTTTCTTATGGACAAACTGTCACAAGAGTAATACTTAGCATTTTGCAAAATAAAATGTTATTAATTCATGTGTTACCAGATGAATTCAATGATTAATTCTTTTTAAAAACGATATAGTTACTCTGCTATATTATGGAAATTTTATTTTTATATTCTTATATAATTCACAGGATTTCTGAGTCAAAAACTATTTTTTGGTTTTACATTTTTTTTGTGGTCACAAGAGTAACAAAATTTAATTTATTATCTAGAGAAGAAAAATGTTTTTTGTTATAAATTGAAGGTGATTTATGCGAGTAGAGCACGCATATTTTTAAATGTTTGCATCAAATTTATCCTAATATATTTTGTAATAAAAGAATTGGAAGTATTCATGAAAATTTTCTCTGGTGGTCACAAGAGTAACTTTGCACGTTCCCACATCTATTTCTTGGGAATAGGTAGAATTGTTGTACCCGTATATAAATGTCGTAAATTGTTTGAATTTTCGAATTCGTGATCTATGTTAATGGGTTTCATTCAAACTGCACATAAAGTGATTTTTATTATTATTATTACGCCACTGTAACGTACATTTTGATTCAACTTCGCAGTTTACGTTTGCTTTCATGAAACAACAAAGATAAGTAGGAAGTTTAATTGTAAATAATTTGCAGGTTGCTTAAAAAAAATAGTAGTTATTTTCGCATTCGGATAATTATTCTATTGTAACAATATTGGATTATTTTTCCACTTATATAAAGCATAAAACACCATAAATATATATGAAATAAATGGAATGAAATAAGTCTTTTATGCAGTGAACTCATTGAAATATATTTATTTCTAGTGACAATTTTCGACAAAATATATCGCGAAAAAGTGATTATGTAAAAGTGAGCCATTAATATAAGTTAGAGCGCATATCCGAAGAAGATTTTAAATGTAACTAATTTGAAACATTTAAAATTAAAAACACTACAATTATCATTTGAAATTTTAAAATTTGTATTTTATCTACTTTTTTACATGAAAATGAAGAAAATAATTTCTTTTCTGTATTTTTTCTTTACTTTCGAATAAAAACTGAGATAAGTTTGAAAAATCGAAATTTTTAATAACATAACTAAATTATAATCCTGCTTTATCTTTTGTATGTTTACGAATTTGTTTGAATTGAACAGATTATGTTTTAAAACGCTCCAACAAAAAATTCAAAAGTCATCAGACATTTAATTGTTCAGTTTTTCTGTTTTTAACAGCATATAAATATATAATCAGACACCGAAACAGTTGTCAATGAAGTATAAAAAGAAATCAATTGGCAGGAAGAATGTAAAAATATTTGCATAGTGACTACTTTTATTCGGGGCAGATCTTTAAAGTTTTATGCTTTTTCACTTTAAATGTTTTAATATCCAAAGAGTGCAGATGTAAAATGTAGAAATAAGTATAGAGTGTATAATGTGCAAATCATTCTTCCAAACGAAGAGCTCATGAACATTTTCTTTTTAATGCCTAAGAAGCCATTATATTTTTAACTTCTTTAAAAGACAAAAACTTTTGATGAAAGAAAATTATTTCTTCAACTTATTTATTTCATCAACTGTTTTCTTCTGTTTATTTTTAAATGAATGTTAATCGTAAGACATAGATTCGTAGCTAGAACCGTAAGATTTATGTTTGTACTTAAAATTGATATCTGGTCTGATAGAAAATACAAAAATATTCGTTATTTTTTATATTTACTGCACTGAAAAATACCAATTAAAAAATCCAGTGTTAAAACTGTTTGATAATTTTCGGAGTTATTTTAATATATAAAAGTATTATACAATTTTCGACACAAATTTATAAAAGGACTGTAGATTTTTAAAAATCTATCTAAAACAATTTTTTTAAATCATAAATCGTAAAAAAAACTATTGTTTTATGATGAGACGATGTCACAGATTTTTGAAGATAAAAATTATTATACGGTACAGTGAAGGCGTAACAAATATTTATGTTAGTACTCAAAATTGATATCTGGTGTAATAAAAGAGAACTAAAAATATTCATTATCTTTTATATTTACTACACTGAGAAATATCAATTAAAAGTCAAATGTTAAAACTGTTTTGTAATTTTCGGAGTTGTTATAGCATTCAAAAGTATTAGACAATTTTTGAGGAAAATTTCTTAGAAGAATGCAGATTTTAAAGTTTCTATATAAAACTTTTTTGAAAAATAATAAATCGTAAAAACATCCTATAATTTTTTCGTTTTATCATGAGACGATGGCACACATTAGATTTTTAAAGACAAAAGAGAAATTGTTATACGATACAGTGCATTTATACACTATATGGCCTAAAGTGACCGGCCACTTGCGAGTTTAGACATTTTGTCCAATATCTTAAAAAATACATGAGGAATTATCCTGAAACTAAGTATATCAACATAGTACGGACCATAAATTTCCGTGAAGATTTTTTCCTGAAACTCCATTAGGGGACCATCAACAAATTAAAAAAACCCGAATATCTTTTGGATAGCCCTGTCAAAATTAATGTAGCAAAAGCGTTCAAACTGCAGATTATGATTAAGTGGCTTATTGTAAAAATATGTGTTCATTTTTATGTTGATAGCATGAATACTCGTAAAGAAATTAAGGTTTTTATAAAAACAGTCCCAAATTTTTACAATTTTTTTCTTATAATTTTGAGAGTTCTTAATACAAAATAATGTTCTTTTCTGAAAATATGACAAACAACCTTGTACATAATATCCTGTAATGAGAGTTAAAAAGTAATTAAAATTGTATGAAAAATGAGCAGGTAATAAGTAATTTTTTGTTACGAATGCGTTAAAGCTATCAAAATTTTATTTGAAAAATGTGCTAGTTAAATGTATAGAGCAACTTTTGTGAAAGTCTCAAAAACATAGCATGAAAACTCTGAAAGTAATTGTCTATAGAATGTGTTGTTCCCAAAATGAAGCAAAAAAAATGAGGTGTTGCATTCAAATATATTAGTATGTGTCATATTATGTATTCAATATTGACACTAATGAATGGACAAATGGATACGGCCCTTCATATTTTTGCTTCATTTTGGGAATAACGGATTTTCAGCTTATTCTATGAACACAATAAAAACAAGTGGAAAATTGCACGTGAAGAGTAGCAAATGAGGTGCGTTGTACGATAACGAAGTTTTAAAAACATCACTCTCCTATATCAATCTCATAAAATTGTAAATAGGTAATTGCAATTAAAATGCACACCAAACAATGTTCTCCCAATATCATTATGAAATGGAATAATTTTGTGTGTGCATTGTAAATCAATAACAAATGTCCTTTGCACCACAGATTATGCAAACTGTATATTATAATATGTACTTTATAGATGCATATCAATTTTATTATGTTCGAATGATATTAACACCATTAAAATGCAATTGAAACATTTTCCCCATTGACCATAATGTAACGGATTACTTTTGATTGTCCCTGTAATTGATCTATGCATCCGATTTTCATAAAATTTGAAATGACTCGACAAAATTATGTAATAAATATAAATTTTAAATTTCAAATGATTCGGTTGGGTAGTTCTTGCATTTTTATAAGCAGACGGACGGACAGACAGATGGACGGACTGAACGACAACTATAGGTGCTACGTATTTAAATAATTACGAACGCACCTAAAAACAAAGTTGAAAGACAAATTCCATGCGTATTAGAAACATTCTTATGATGCTTTACTTTTAGATTTATGTACATTTATCGTTTCTTTACAAATTAATTAAAATGAATTCTGAGTATCGCTGCAAACGAAATTTACTTGTTATGAAATCGAATTTGCACCAAAAATTATCCTGTCCATCCTCTTAAGTTCTTTTTAGGTTGTTAGTGAGAGGCATTTACAACTTAATCTTAAAAGGCATTTCAGTATCCAGAAAAAGTTGCATGCACTGACTGAGATTTATTCCACCCTTACATTAGACTATACTTATTAGAGATTGATAAATGGTGTTTCTTGGTTTATCTCCCGATTTACGAAAGCCTTCAGAAGTGCGATACTGGAAGCATGATTCCTGATTTAGTGCCTTATTTTAGTTTGTATTGGATTGAGGCATTTTTAAGAATAGGAGATAATCATCATAAATGGTTTCTGTGCATTCAAACAGTTGGTATAATAGATCCTCGTTGCATTCCAAATGATAAAAAAGAAAGAAATGTAAAAGATTATGTTTTATTCAGTTAAATTTGGATATAATATACAGGGCAATTCCTTATTTCCATTTCGTCTCAGATAATTGATAAATCGAGTTAGCTACAGGCAGGGACCTAGTATCTAGGTATAGTAAAACGGATATTCTCTGCAAGAGGAGGTACCTGACAGCGTGACAGCACCCCTAATGCCTAATTTTACTGTTAGTTTTATTTACTATTACTTATATTTTTACTATTAGTAATTTTTAATATTACTAATTTTACTTTTACTATCTCAAGAATTATACAAAATACAGGAAAAGAACGGAATCACGATGTTTTAAGGTGGCTTCGATATTGCATGAAATGATATATTACATTTCAAAAAATACCTTTATTGGAAGCCATGAAATTTAAATTCTGTACATTCAATCAAATCTTAAATACTTGAATAATTTCATGCAGAAATATGATAGACTAACGTTTACTAATAAGAGTAAGTCATGTAAACAAAGTTCAATTTATTTTAATTAGAAAATAAAGTTAAATATTCTCATTCTATCCTTTATCGGGACACATTCAGAATACATGAGGTATTTGTGCTGATGGCTGACACTTTAAAAGTATTTAATTTGATTATCTTATTAAAATAAACTCTCTCCTACTTTCATATATCAGTATTATTTTTAAATATGTATCCATGTTATAACTTCACATTTGAATTATGTAATTATTGCTAGATTTGTGTTTGTGGTTGGATATAAAACAATCATTTTAGGGATTCTGATAAACGTCTGATACGTCTTTACATATAAGATATTGATACATACCTTATATATAACAGGATGCTCTACAACTTAGTATCTGAACCTTTCTCGTATTTTTCGCAATGTTTTAGAAATAGTCCAAGAGCCGACCGCACAAAACCATATGTCATCGAGCACCAGAAAAAATCCTTTATTTTATGGAATAGTAATAGAGGAACCTAATGATCCATGTCTGCCGGAAGCGAAGGAGTACATAAGCCAAAAATTAATACCACTAGTGGTTGACTCGTAGGATTAGCATCGTGTTTTCCTGCACACAGTTTTGCATGTTTTTATACTTTTGGTTGTACGTTTGGTAATTTTTGGATTATGCACCACTTCGCTTCCAGCAGACATGTATCATTAGATTTCCCTTTTTCTACTGTTCCATAAAATAAAGGATTTTTTCTTGTGATCGAAGACATAGAGTTTTGTGCGGTCGGCTCTTGGACTAAAATAAGAGAGGTAATTCCGCAGTTCAACAAGTTCGCTGCCGCTTACGTGAAAATGTGATGATAGTTAATGCCGCACTGTAGAAGTGGGTTTTTCCCAGAAGCCGATTTACTTTTTATAACAAAGAATCAGTGAAAGATTTTCCAGCGCCAGCGCGTGACTGGCTGTTGGGCATCTCCCAACATCACGCGCTGGTGCGTGAGTGGCCCCTTAATGTTGGCGCCTTATCACTCGCTGGCACGTCTGCGGCAGCGAACGTGTTAAGACTATAAGGTGCTACCAGGAACTTCATCTTGAAACGCATTTTCAATTTTCTACACCTAGATATCACCTTCATTGGTGTAACTAATTTAAATTGCCTATTATTTGAGGCAAAACAGAATTAAGGAATCAATTTTTAATCGCAAGTAATCTGATTTTTTTTCATTTTATTAATATATTTATTAGTAGGTTTAAAATAGATATAATTATGCATTAATTGCAGCTTTCGGCATTAAACTTTGATATTTGACTTAGCGATATTCCTTACGTTTTTTGTCAGTTAATAGAGGATAAGAAAGGGAATTTTCTTTCCAACAATGAAGCATATTCTACTATAATGAGGGTTGAAAATATTGCAGCATTTAGCGCTTCTACGCACAATTTTTTCAACAATTTTGTACCTGAGAAGTTAGAAATCGGAACGTATATATTAGCAGCCCTAACATAAAATCTTTGTCAAGAGGTTACACAGAAGGTATAACAGTCGACTCTCGTTAATTCGAAATCGGATAATTTGAACTTTCGCTTAATTCGAACTAAACATAAAGTCCCGAAATTTTCAATGACAAAATAACGTTAAATTTTTCATTAATTCGAACTCATTTTCTCTTGACATCGTTTAATTCGAACTAACGAGAATTCCGATTTTTTTATTTTTCCTTTCTTTCTCATGGATTTCAGATCATTTGAATAACTTTCTTTCTTTGGTTTTTGTGAAAATTGTTCCGAACGAGTATACATATAATCCAATGCATTTGATATACACTTTCTAATTGCCCCCTCTGTCCACCAGTGACGTTTCAAATTTTTCTTCCATTGTGCTTGTTTCTAATTTTTTAAATTAGTTAATGTATTGATGCATTCTAATTTAATATTAAGTCATATTCTGATGATAACAGACATAATAAATAAATAAAAAAAAACACTATAACATTAATTCCTTTGTAATAGGAATTCCATATTAAACACATTCTTATTTCATACTTTCCATAATTCGAACTTTGGATAATTCGAACATTTCTTGTGGTCCCGACGAGTTCGAATTAACGAGAGCCGACGGTATATAAGATATCACATAAATACACTTAAAGCTTCAAGGAAACGTAGACCATGCTACAACAAGTAATTTTTGAATAAAATACTAGGACCACATTTGATTTCTTCAGTCAGAAATACAACGCGTGTTATTCCAATCCGAATCTTTTTTTTTCTCGGATTGGTCTTTTGTTCATAACTTTAAAAATGTAAAGACGAATTTTAACGAAATTTGCAGCGTACGATCTTTTTTTATGTAAATTGTAACGATATTACTAGAAGTGGTGACAATGACTACCATCTGCATCCAAAGAACGAAGACATGATTGCGTTTCACAGTAGTTCAGAATGTAGTTTTCACTGAGCGAAGTATTGCATTCTTTTAGAACTTTTCGTAGTATAGTTGCGTTTCATATAAAAAAAAGTAAGCCTGTTGAAAATTGCATTAAAATACTCTCATTATTGTTGAAGTTATGAAGAAAAATTTAGGTTTGGGTTGTAGTGAGACGTCCTATATTTTTGATTGAATTTGCGGTCGTAGTTTCCTGTATAAAAATTATTTCTTCCAGTGCTACAAATTTGTTTATTGCATCTTCTGAATGTTTGTATATGAAGTTCCGGCACATTTTGTAAAGTATTTTTGGTCAATAACTAACAATAAAATCTTGACATAAATAAGATTTCCACCTAGTTAATTTATTATTTTTGCACTACAGTTAAAGAGATGGCGTGACTCAGTTGGTTTTAATTATAAATAAAGACAGATCCAATAAGAAATATTTATTAATTTATTTCTACTTAATAGTGGTTACCTAATAATGGTTTATGTATTTCATAGAAAAATATGCACCCCTGGGAAGAAAATTAAACTTTCTCTAACAATTTGAAAATAAGTCAGGATAAAGTATTATAATGGAATCTATCAATTTAAGAAAATGTCAAAGAAAATTATTGATAAATGTATAGGAAATTGCTTAGGAGTTATCACTGTTTGAAATTGTTCACAATTAGAAAATTTTAAGAAAGCAAACACCGAAATTTCGAGCAATGGAATTACTTATTCTACTGTAATCTTATTTAACAAAATAAACATATTTTTACAGTCGAGGTTATGTTGTTTTTGTACGGTTTTGTTATTACACGGTATCTTAAAAAACTTCGCAATGAACGACAATTTTGTTAGAGCTCTTTTTAACACTTTCCAACAAAGTTGAAAAATGTTTATGCATTCGGTTTGTCTGGCCGTATGGCCGTCTGTCCGTGCTCTAACTCCCGTAAATACACTCGGATTTCCATGAAATTGTTGGACGTTATTGACGTTGATCTTAGCACAAACCATATTGAAAATGAAGTTTTTACCATGATTAGTTTATATACAGAAATAGTCAAAAGTATTCCATTACATTACGGCCTATGGGGGAAAATTGTTTCAAATGAATTTTAAACATGTTGCATCGTGTCAAATGTATTCAAATTTATATCATCTCGGAAGTGCATTAAAATATGCATTTCGTATAGTATGCAGTGAAAAGAATCGTTATTATTCTTTTATAGGGCCACACAAAAGAATCCCATTGTATAATAATAAAGCGGGGTATTGTTTGCGACATTTTTTAATTATGAAAAATGATTTCACGTATAACCAAATTGATATACGTTGCTGAGGCTTAATATGAGTTATTTCATGCATAATACGAAGTGAATAGCATTTATAGGGACAGAGAAAAGGTTTCAAATAGTATATTCTATCAAGAGTACAGTATATTATAGATAATGACTGTTTGATGGATGAAATGTTTTTTTATTATGTTATGCGCTTTTAAATTTCACTAAATGTATGCATAGTATATGGTCTGTATAAATGCTAATAGTTACACAATTTACATTTACAGGGTTACACAAAAGATCTCGGAAAGGTTTCTGAATATGAGCGTAATTTTCTTAAAGGTGGTTTTTAAATAAGTTATGCATTTTTACGTTGTACTGCATTCAATCTAATAAGAAATGTTTGTAGAATACAGATAAAATGATATACAGGGTCACACAAAGAACTGGATACATGGTCGCCTTTGGATGATAATTTCTGGAAATGTGATTTAAGTAGTTTAAAGAGTATTTTTGTTTGACCTAAATTTAAGCAAAATACTTTCGTTAATTAGTAAGGTAAGTTACAAGGTTGAACGAAAGTGTTCAAGTATGTTCCATTCATTAGTGTAAATTGCTGAAAGGAAAATTTTAACCAGTTAGGCGTTTTCTTGCTAAACTAAATTTTCCCCTTATATAGTTTATGCATCAACCGACAATTCAAATACAGAGCTGTTCAAAAGCATTGAAATACATATTTGGCTATGGACAATAATACCTTATTTTCCTGAATAATGAAGTTTTTTTAAAGATTTCAGAAAATATTGGAAAGTTTTTCATAATCTATGATTTTTCTTACTTGTTTCCTTTAATCTTGATTCCATATGTAATTTATGAACGAAAAATTTAAACTGACTATAGATTTATTCACAAGCTATTACACAAAACTAAAACTGAAAAAAAAGATGAAATTTTTCATTTGTTACGTTTTGCAAGGTTTGACTTAATATTGTTGTGTATGATAAACGCATTTCTCTGAAGCAAAATTTTATAATTTCATTGAAAAAATTGAAAACTGAAAAATAAAATTTATTAATATGTATAATTACAAAGAATGTATATCTCTTAGTTCCCAGTATATATTTTACTGTATTTATAGATTCTTCATTTATTTAACGACCGTTTTCATGAGTAATACTTTAGGATACTGGTAAATTAAACTGTGAAGGTTTCTTTTAAAGCTTTTAGTTTTAATAAAAACCTGATTTAAAAAACAGTTTTCAGTGAAAAGTAATGATTCTAATCGTCTTATGCACACTTGGGACCTCTTTTCAAACTTTTCGCTGAGGGAATTTGCTTTTATAGGATTTTTTGGACCAAAGGGCTACTTTCAAAATTTTTCATGACTTGGAAATTTTCCAGTTTCATTTGTATTAAGGCAAAACGGTTCAAATGTTTCTTTAAAAAAATCTTTGCGGAATACTCTCTAGAAATATATATATATATATATATTTTAAGTTGAAACATAAATGAAAGCTTAAGACATATAAATGGATCGTGATAAATAAAAAGAAGGCACATTCCCTTTTCAAGATGCCATTTTTTAAAGTGAGAGTCTTTTAAACTTTTATGTCACTGTAAAGTATTTTGAAACTCTATTCACTGTGAATGACATTTTGCTTTTAAACAATCGATTAAATCTTAAAAGTACGTTTAATCGCAGCACGTCATTCATTGAACTTTTTCATTAATAGTCCTATAAATTATTTATTTAATATCCTATATGTTAAATAAATGTCCTTAATGTTATATACCAACTCAATAATATTCTACCCTATAAATAATAACCAATACAATGAGTAAAATCACGAAGATGATAACAGAGATTTCAGGCGAATTCCGCAAAAAATATATTTTTCTCTACGATAAACAGATTTTACCTATAAAAACATGTCTGCATTTAAAAAAGTATATTTTAATGAAACACATTTATGGAATTTGACCATTTAGCTTGAAAAAATGGTTATTTTTATTAAAATTAGGTGTTGTAACACATGAATTTACTTATTAAAATTTTAAATACGGGTCATTCCATGTTAGATCACCCAGACCATGGCACCCACCATGACCAATTTTGATAAAACTCAGTAAATTTGTAGAATTTCTATTGCTGATTCCTAAAATATCAATTATATTGAAAATGATCAAACGGTTTGTGAGTTATGAGCTTTAAAACAGCTCCCAAGATGGCCGATTTGCCGCCATTTTGAACTGTACATGTGACAACATAAAAGTCCATAACTTCTTTCAGATTTAAGCTAGACCTTTCAAATTTTTTTTGTTTTGTTCAGAATAAAGTAAACTTTTATTTAAAAAGATTTTTGTGAAGCTTATTCAATAAAAAGTCTGTCAAAAATGACTTTTTGTCATTTTTTTACTTAAAAAAAATGTCTAACTTCAATGGCTGATTTCCCCCAATGAACCCCCTTCAATTTTCTTCTAATTGCATAAATAGGCAGCTCAATGTGTGTTTTGATGACTGATAAAATTTTAATGGGCGGTTCACAAGTTTTTATAAAAAAAATTGAATTCAATTTTACTGACTTTCTCGAGTAACAAAAAACGCTAGATAATGTTGATATTTCTTTTATTACCAGAAATATACATATTGACATCTAAAAGTTTGATAAGGTTTTATGTTGCATAAATATATATATTTAATGTTGCTAAAAAAAGGGGAATCCCTTAGGAATAAATAAGAATGCCAATAATGAATTCTTGCAAGAGATAGGCACATTTGCCTGACAAATTGAAATTTCTTGCAAAGACTCAGTAATTTACAAGTAAAAAAATAATGATAGAAATTGTTCTACAAAGATACATTATATAACAAAATCATACTTGTACATAGTACAAATTATGATAAAATTAAAACTCTTAAATAAAAAATACATTAAGTAAAAATTACACTAGTCTGCATGATATCAGATAATTAAAAACCAAAGACTGCTCTTAATGCATTTTTTTATGTAAATTACAAAACTGCTCTTAGTTTCTTCTATCATGTATAATTTGTTTGCGATTAATCATAGTTGATTTCGATTCATTACCGAGAACAAGCATCATGTACTAGTCACACATAATGTAAATGTATATTTCTGGAAACTAATAGAATTTTATGATGAGTCCAATGCTTTAATAAGCACAAAAGGCAAATCATAAAATGAAAAGGAAATAAAATTGAAAGAGAAAGAGAACAAACTAAGTAAAACAACTTTGTACTTTTTCATCAATATTACAAATAGTTAATTAGGAAGATTTCTTAAAAAATATTACCTGTTACACTCTACCCTGTGTTGGAATTTCAGAAAAAGTTTTGCAAATCTATGCTGATCATGACATGACCACTAGAACCCAAAATTACCCCCAGATATAAAATATCTATCTATATATCTATTACTTTTTTATGGACATAACGTCCATAATTCTGCACAAAACTCTCCCAAACTGACACATGAAATCCAGGGGCAAAAAATCTGAATCAAACTCATTAATGGGCAGAATCAGATCATGGAGTTGAAATAGGAAGGGATTTTGTGAAAACTGAAAAAAACAATCTAAATTATCATACATATTAAATTAGCTAAAAGTAAATTAGGTTAAAGTTTTCTTTACATGTAGGAAAAGTAACGGGTACAAAAATTTATGTATTACAGATTCTCTATAAAATTTAAAATAGGCTCAAGGGGGGGGGGGGGGGATACAGTTTTAGGAAGAAAAAATTTCATATCTTAGTCAATTCTCAAAATACCAAATTTAATTAAACTTATTATAAATCTACTTAATATTATCTACAACTTTCATGCTAACTAGCCGTTGATTGGATTAATTCTTATAGCAAAAACAAATTATATAGTGTTTGGTAAAAAAATTATGTATTAAGGGTGTACTCAAATCCAAACTGCCTATTTTCTGACTCATTTTTAAATGCATTTTTGCTCACAAACGCATCTAATTGGCAAGTTTTGTTATTCAGAAACTATATAATGTGCCGTATTGGTCAATTTTATATATATATACATTTATAAAGGCTTAATATATTTATAAATGCTGTCAAAGAGGGCATTTTCAACTATATTTTACAAAGCAATAGTATTGGAAATTGAAAAAAATGGTCATACTGAGAAAATAATTGCCAAAATCAAATAAATAAAGATTTAATTCATTGAATGAAAAATAAAAATACAGGTCATTTATAAATCTCTGCAAAAAATAACATCAACAAGTATCATGTTTTTACTTTTAAAAATATGTCAGAAAATTTTGAGTTGTTAAAGGTTATTTTATTTTTATTTATTTTATTTTATTTTATTTTATTTTATTTATTTATTTATTTATTTATTTTTGTATATACTACCTTCACATGATTCTGATAGAACCAGTTCTTACAGGAAAATTAAATTTTAAAAGCAGCCACATAAAATTATTAAACTGGGTTTATCTTTAAATTTGATTTAGTTTTTGTTGATGAAACAAATACAGTAGACTCCTTTAAATCCGCAACTCTCAAAAATCTACCCATAATTTACGGATGTAAATAATGAAACATTCAGTTCAGGTATAGGGACAAAATTTGACGCCTTTTTTTTTTAATTTATATCAATTTCATACATATTTTAATTTGTAATTTTTGTTAATATTACTGAATTCATGTTTTTTTTTTTCATGAAGAAAGAGAAAAAATTGTTTCTGAAAAAATTCACAATATTGCTAATATCATTGGTAATCACAATCTCCTTATCAAATATGTTTATGTATTAATCAAGCTTTTTTGGTTAAGTCTGGCTAAACCACAAATAAAACTTCCTTATTTTATGATTTTATTGTGAATTAGTAATATATCTTCTACAATGAATTATTTTTTACTCGTAATTTACTAAGACTTTGCAAGAAATTTCAATTTGTCAGAAAAATAAGTCTTTGCAAGAATTCATTATTGACATTCTTATTTATTTCTAAAGGATTCCCCCTTTTTTAGCCACATTAAATATATATATTTATGCAACATAAAACCTTATCAAACTTTTAGATGTCAATACGTATGATATTTCTGGTAATAAAAGAAATATCAACATTATCTAGCATTTTTTGTTACTCGAGAAAGTCAGTAAAATTGAATTTATTTTTTTAAATAAAAACCTGTGAACCGACCATTAAAATTTTTTTATCAGTCATCAAAACACACTTTGAGCTGCCTATTTATGCAATTAGAAGAAAATTGAAGGGGGTTCATTGGGGGAAATCAGCCATTGAAGTTGGACATTTTTTTAAGTTAAAAAAAAATGACAAAAAGTCATTTTTGACAGACTTTTTATTGAATAAGCTGCACAAAAATCTTTTTAAATGAAAGTTTACTTTATTCTGAACAAAACAAAAAAAATTGAAAGCTCTAACTTAAATCTGAAGGAAGTTATGGACTTTTATGTTGTCACATGTGCTATTCAAAATGGCGGCAATTCGGCCATCTTGGGAGCTGTTTTAAAGCTCATAACTCACAAACCTTTTGATCATTTTCAATATAATTGATATTTTTGGAATCAGCATTAAAAATTCTACGAATTCATTGAATTTTATTGAAATTAGTTATGGTGCGTGCCATTTTTGGAAAAATCTGGGTGATTTGACGTGACCATACTTTTACAATGCATAAAAAGTGAAGAATTTTTTTAATAAATTTGGAAAAAAAATAGGTATCGAGGTGTATAATAAAGCGATATTATTGAACATTGCCGTACAGGTGGTGCTGCTATTCTGAATTTTATAGGATTTGCACGATTTTAGCGATTTCCATACCTCAAGAACTAATGTACTGAGTTTCAAATCTTTAGAATACTCATGAGGGACATATACTACCATTTAATTTTGGAACTATGATAGCAAATTTCGAAATTTCGACATGTATGAGATAAAAGAAAATTTTGGGATTGCTAAATCCGGTTAGTTTTTCTTTTGTATTTGTCAAAAATATTCATACAGAATAAATATGCAATATTTATCATCCATCTATCAGTATTTATGTTGCATCAAATAATGCTATATGATAAACATATGCGCTAGCAGCTGCCAACACCACGCGATTTCCACTGTGATGTAACATAAATATTGTCCATTGCGATGCATTCAGGGCTTTACGTAAACACTCATTAACCATCTGCGGCTCATTACATTTTATAAACAAAAGAAGTCGGGTATTTTCAATTAACCTATGAATATGCATAGTATACTTGCTCAGTGAAATTGTCCACCGTAAAGTTTTGATAGTGGGTTAACGCAAAATCTCAATTGAACCAATGAAGACACTACTCGCTTCAAAAATTTCACCTAACAAAAGTGTGATTACATGTTAATTGATGTATGTACCATATACTCTGATCCAAAATCTTTCATAAGTTAAAATTTTGCAGTTAGTTTAAAACAGATAAGGCTGTTACAGTACTCTCAGAAAGTATCAATAGACCGTAAAATATGTAAGCGGAAAGACCATTCTTTTGTAAATTACTTCTTGAACTTAAATGGACTTGAATTACAATTTTTGATTGTGTGGTTAGGTAGTAAATTTAAGTTCTCAACGCAATGAAATTTCTCTATTTGTCTAATTGAGCAAGTCCTTACACTGCAAAATCTTATGCATCCATAATGAAATGTTATGTGTTACAATTATCAACGTTTGCAAGGTATATTTTCGTGTGTTGGCAAACAAATAGAGTAATTTTTGTTGAGATGGTTTAATAAACATTTTAGTAATGCAAATAATCTTACTCTGGTGTTTAGTGATCTGAATACAATAAGAGACATTTTGAATCAATTTTAAATAGAAAGATTTCCAAGTCAATTTTTTTTTCTCCTGAAAATAAGTTTTTATAGTTTTTAATCAAATACACTTTATTTCTTCCTTTTTAATACATGCTAGTAAAACATTTACAAATTTATGAGACATTTTGTGCATTGATTCATCGTAGCACATTTATAGGCACAAAATTTGCAATTAAATCATGAGTAAATGTGGAAAGCAAATTCTTAAATTTATTTAACATTTATCACATTAAAAATCTTGCAGAAACTCGGATATCCGCAAAGCTGAGGTCACAGAATTGTCAGTTTGTCAATATCCTGTTGACAGTTTTGGTTAATGAACATTGGAACTTTCAATTAACCAAGACTTGACAGATTTTAAGATAAGAGGAAATAACATTTTGCCATGTATAAATATGAAACTTTGGTATTTTTTCTTATTATTAATTACTTAAATTCTAATATCATTTGAAATTTCCTTATTTATAAGTTTATTTCGCTGCAATCTTTGATTTTATTTTTAACAACAACAAATTGTTTCTTAGTTCTTTATGATTTGAAGAGATTTAACAGAAATGTAATTGTCTTCGTAAATTTTTGTAGGGAAGTCTAAAACATCTTGTGGAGATAAATCATGATGATTTTGATTTGCGAAAAAATTATGCGATGTGAAATCCTGTAATATAGATATGTGGCAACCTAAATTTTAACATAAATGACGAAAAAAATGAGATACAAACAAAGCTGTTGTAACTATTTATATATACAGGGTGATTCATAAAAGATGGGCAGAACTTTAAGGGGTTATAGTACACTTAAAGACAAATAATATTAAATAAGAGACTAAGGGTCCCAGACGTATTCCCAAGGAGATAGGGGGCATTAAAGTTTAGGGTCCGAAATTTCAAATGATTATAAAAAATGGAAAAATTGGTCGATTCGTTTGCGGTTTTTGCAAAAAATTTTCTTTATGCCAGTATTTTCTTGAAATAAAATTTTAAAGTTCAATTTCAAAAAATGCTGGTAGGGGGCGCTTTAGACATTGGAGTAACAAACAACTATTTTTTAACGTTATTTTTTGTATTTCTTTAAATGATTTCGAAAGCTTAGACTTAAACTTAAATTTTGATCTAAAAATCTGAGTCCTAACGAGTAGTTAAGTAGCGTAAACTGAAATTTGAAATTTGAAACCCTTCTCCCCCCAGAACAAAAATCAGTTATTCCCGATCTTTGTGTCGTAGATTAGGCTCTAACTACTGCCGCGTTTTGCTAAAATTATTCTTTATGTCAGTATTTTCTTGAAAATAAATTTTAAAGAAAAGTTTCAAAAAATTCCGATAGAGGGCGCTTTAGACTTTGGAGTAACGAACAACTATTTTATACCGTTATTTTTTGTGTCTCATTAAATGCTTTCTAAAGCTTAGACTTAAATTTTCAGCCCAAAATCTGAATCGTTAGACGTGTTTAAGTTTCTGGGGAGAGGGGTTTGAAATTTCTACTCCTGAGCACAGTTCAGTTTACCATGTCCACACATTGTGTGCTGTGATACGAGGTAAAAAGACACAAATTAGGATTATGTTACCAAAGCATATTTATTAACATGTAATTACAATAAATGTTCAAAATTGTGACCACCAGAGGTTATGCACGCAGAACAACGGCGAAGAATGGAACGGCGAACATTCGCGAAAACATCAGGCTTTTCGAGCACTTCCCCTACAGCGGCGGAAAGTCTGGCGACCAGTTCCTCGGGGGATTCAATGGGTGTCTCATACATAAGAGCCTTCAATTGTCCCCAAAAAAAGAAATCGAGGGGTGAAAGATCTGGCGAGCGAGCAGGCCAAGCAACAGGACCACCTCGACCAATCCATCTGTTCGGAAATGGGATGTCCAGATAGTTGCGGACGTCTCGTACGTAATGGGCTGGCGCTCCATCGTGCTGGAACCACATGACCCGCCGAATGCGTGGAGGAACAACGTTTAACAGGTCTGGCAGCACATGTTGCAGAAATGTGAGGTATGTTTTACCGTTGAGGCGTTCAGGAAGAAGGTACGGTCCGATCAGGTGGTCTCCGAGGATTCCTGCCCAAACATTGATGGAAAAGCGTCTCTGATGAGCATGTGGATACGTAGCATGTGGATTGACATCCGCCCATACATGTGCATTGTGTGTGTTAAATGTACCTTCACGTGTGAAGGTACATTCATCGGTGAAAAGCACAGTTCGTCCAAAATGTGGATTTAGCGCGTTCTGCTGCAGAAACCAGCGGGCGAATTCAATACGATTTGGATAATCCCCTGGAGACAGTTTCTGGACTCGTTGCACATGAAACGGGAGCAAATGTTCATCCTTCAGTACCCTCCAAGTCATGGACTGTGAGGTATCCACCTGCCTAGCCACTGTTCGTGTACTTGTACTTGGCTGCGCCGCTACTACATCCAGAATGGCCTCTGCAACAACTACTGATTCGTCCTTTTTTGCACGACCTGCATTCGACCGGGAAGCGAGAAATGATCCCGTCTCACACAACTGTCTGTGCAAGCGCTCGAAAGTTATGCGGTTAGGCAACCGCCTGTTGGGAAATCGCTCTCCGTACATTCGTTGTGCCTCTGCACCATTTCCATCTGCCGCTCCGTAAATTAAATGCATCTCAGCCTTTTCCTTATTCGTGAAGGGCACCATCTTCCGATTCATTACTACAGCGACTTACACTTGACTCACCGTTCAGTGGTTTTTATGCCTGAATCGTGTCGAAATTTTGCATACGTGTTCTTCTTCTTCCCCATTTGACATTTGCATACTTTCTGTCTCCTTCTTCATCCGGTGACTAGCGTCAGGAATGGAGCTTTAACGTTTGCATGAGCGACGTTTCCAACTGTGCCAGTGCCTTTATGAGTGAATTCCGACTATGCAGTCCTTGACGAAAGTTGTATTTTTGCCTCGTATCACAGCACAGAATCGTTGGGCATGGTTAAGTAGTGCAAACTGAACTATGTTCAGAAGTTGAAATTTGAACCCCCTCCCCTCGCTACTGAACCACGCTCAGCGATTCAGATTTTGAGCTGAAAATTTAAGTTTAAGTCTAAGCTTTAGAAAGCATTTAATGAGACACAAAAAATAACGGTATAAAATAGTTGTTCGTTACTCCAAAGTCTAAAGCGCCCTCTATCGGAATTTTTTGAAACTTTTCTTTAAAATTTATTTTCAAGAAAATACTGACATAAAGAATAATTTTAGCAAAACGCGGCAGTAGTTAGAGCCTAATCTACGACACAAAGATCGGGAATAACTGATTTTTGTTCTGGGGGGAGAAGGGTTTCAAATTTCAAATTTCAGTTTACGCTACTTAACTACTCGTTAGGACTCAGATTTTTAGATCAAAATTTAAGTTTAAGTCTAAGCTTTCGAAATCATTTAAAGAAATACAAAAAATAACGTTAAAAAATAGTTGTTTGTTACTCCAAAGTCTAAAGCGCCCCCTATCGGCATTTTTTGAAATTGAACTTTAAAATTTTATTTCAAGAAAATACTGGCATAAAGAAAATTTTTTGCAAAAACCGCAAACGAATCGACCAATTTTTCCATTTTTTATAATCATTTGAAATTTCGGACCCTAAACTTTAATGCCCCCTATCTCCTTGGGAATACGTCTGGGACCCTTAGTCTCCTATTTAATATTATTTGTCTTTAAGTGTACTATAACCCCTTAAAGTTCTGCCCATCTTTTATGAATCACCCTGTATATAATTACCAATGATTCACACTGATATGTTTACTAATAGATGTTATCTTTCGCGAACTGTTTGAAGTATATGAATGTGGGTTTAATTAAAATATAAATTAAAATTGATTGAGTAAATTGAGATAAGCAAATTAAAGACATTTTATTGAACGTGATTTTTTTATTTTATTTTATTTTATTTTATAAAAAATCTTTAAAATGAGCAAAATTACTAAGAAATATTGAAATAGTATTTTCATGCAAAAATATTTCCGGTAAAACTATTTAGGAATTTTCCATCGAAAAGTACGAAGATGCCAGACGTGAAAAGAATTCTGCTTAAAATATGTAAAATGAGTGTAATCTTGAAAGCACGTTGTCCCTATCTTACTTATGAATTTTTTTCCAGATATTTTCGGTTTATATTTAAAATTACATTTTAGATGTTCTTTCGAGCGCACTTTTAAGGCTTTTGCAACCTACTTGCTGCGAATCTTTCAAAATGTTTGAATTTGAACGCAAAAGAGAAAAATACTTTCTTCGTTGCATTTAGTGGTCTTCTTATTTTAACCAAATGCAGTCAATTAAAAAAAATATTTTCCTTGCAAAACACCTACGTTTAAAAACATGCTCGTGTTAAATTAACAGCAGACTGGATTTTTGGAATTGTATATTAGAATATTATAGTGTAAGTTAAAAAAAAAAAAATCTTTAAGAGTGCAAGAATTTTCAGTTAGTAATTTGAATGGCTAGATCACTTAATTAAAGGGTTTACGAAAATTGTGTTTTAAATAATTTCAGAATAATAAAATTATAAAAAATATCTTGTCTAGTCATAAACTTTTCTGAAAACTAAAAAATGGAGAACTTTACTTTTAAGATATAAGCTAAGAATTTAGTAATTAAATCTTGATTTCTTACATTTTTTATTTCCAATTTAATACCATACTTTATATTACATGGATAACAAAAGGACATAATTTAACGGAAGCATAAAAGTTGATTGTATATACTTTAAACAGGAAATATTCTTTAAGGAAACTGATGATTCCTTAATTGTTTTAAATAATAATGTTTGTTTTAAATCCTATTTTTCAATATTCATGCATCTTGCTTTTTGAATAAATATATTTGTTACATTATGCTTTTAATTTTCTATTACAAAGAATTCACTACTGATATGTCATATTAATATCTACTTATTTATAATTATGAAGATTTTGCGGTTTTAAAGTCATCTTAGAGTCTAATTTATCTCGTGTAAAGCCTTTAAACTCAAATTACAGTTTTTTTGTCTTTAATTGCAAAAATTATATTAAAAAATTATTAATTCTAACATTCCTATTCCTATAATTCTGACTAGCTACTACTGCGTGATTCTTAGTATAATGCTAATCAAAACTTTGTTTCCACAATTTTATCTACTTCCACATTTTTTAAACAAAATAATCTATAACAAGATGAACATTTGTTTTACTGGATCACTGTCTTATACTGCATATTGCACAAGCTATTCTATTTGAATTAACTATTCAGTCGACTTTTTAAACAGCATATAGTTATTTAATTACCATATTTAACTATGCTATCAACTTCTTATGTGTTGCATACTAATTTGAAGCATATTATTTTATTACTAGCATATAATTTTATTACTAGCATATAACCCCTGTCAAAAATGACGGAATTTCTACCTGCGTTTAATTTTGACAAGACTGCATTCAAACAAATAGAATGAAGATTTTATAATTTAAAGGTTTGTAATGTAGAAA
Organism: Maratus speculifer; assembly: GCA_964019185.1. NCBI lineage: Eukaryota > Metazoa > Arthropoda > Arachnida > Araneae > Salticidae > Maratus > Maratus speculifer. Next base: position 114,134,918 of record OZ025293.1, on the reverse strand, counting down.
AGCACACTTTAAAAGTAACAATTGATTTTGACAAATACAAATGCTGACATTTTTTTTAAAACACGATATTTAATTTTGAAATAGTTCAACAATTCGGCAAAAAAAAAAAAAAAATAAAAATAAAAATAAAAAATAAAATAAAATAAAAAATAAATAAATAATAAAAATAAAAATAAAATAAAATAAAATAAAATACTAGTATTTATTACAACAATAATAATAATTAGCAAAGTGAAACTCAATTTCTGAAGGCTTCACAAAACATTAAAAATAAATATTGAAGATTTTTTAAAATTTTAAAACATATTATTTTTGTAAAAGGTAATGAATCTCAATACGAAAGTCATGTATATAAAAAGGATATAAGACAGATCCCTAGTTCAATCGTTTTAGTCATCTGTTAATGAAGCTTAATGTTTTGTTTTTAAATATGGATTTGGGCCAGGGATGCAAGCACTGCACCAGAAATGGCTGATACATATCACTTTATTTTTGAAGCATTTCTCGCTTTATTTAATGACAAGATTTATGAGATTTAATAAAGCAAAGACTATTATTAAATTTTAGTGGTTAAAATTAGACATTTTTGGCGCAGCGCTTGTATCAATGATTTGGGCCATCTATCAGCAGTTAATATAAATGGAAGAACTTTTTTGGTGAAATTGTAGTTTCTAATCGAAAATTTTTCAGAAGCAGGAAGCATTAATTCAATTCAAAATTAATTTTAAAAACTTCTATGTAATTTTAAAAATTCATTCCGTATTAATGAAAACCAAAATTATTATTATTATTTCTTTCGCAAAGTTTTAATTATACAAATTTTTAAGAGCTTAGCTTATAACCACTTGAAATTTGTTTACACTGTAAACGAAATTTATATTTCAAATCAAATGTCATTAAAATGTGAGGAATATACTGTGTATAATATACAATAATTTATCGCATATATTAATTACATCAAAGCATATAAAATTTTGATTTTTAGCGTAGTAACTTTTGAACTTTTTAAAGGAAATAAAATTGTAATTTTAAAAGAGAATATGAAAAAATAATTTAGTCTTAGTAATGCGGTCACGATAACATCTTATATTTTCATTACACCTTGAAACGTAAACTTGTTTTATTTATAATATAAAATAAAATTTAAAAAACCTGATAAATGTTAAAAAATAATAAAACTAAATTTATATTCTATCAAAGGAATTAAATACAAATATCCATTTTATTTATACCTATTGAATTATATTTTTAAATTATATAACAGAAACGTTGAAAAATAATCTCGATCCTTTATTTTACTTTTTTATTTCAAACGAAAATTCCTCCATTAATATTCATGCCAATAGATGGCGCCATAACAAAAGTTGAAGTCACTGAAATAAAGAGAAATTTGACTGGTCGATGTGTGGAACTGTTTGCTTGAGATCTTCGGCCTTATTCTCCCCTTATCCCCTAGCGGAACGGGATCGGAATTCAGTTCACCCGGAATATACACTTTATTCCGGTTAGAATGGAAAGAGCTATTCTCCCTTAGTCAGATTCCGGCCTCGGAATAATCGATATATATTCCGCGGCATTGAAAGGAAGTGACGTCTCAAATTCCAAGGAAGTGTGAAGAAACCAATCAGAATGAATGTTTAGGTCAAGCTATTTTTGTTTGTTTATTTTTTTCGTTTAGTTTGAGAGAATGTTTTAAGCAAAATAATAATTTGTGAATAAATTTGAGTAACTGAATGAATATCTAAAGTAAAATAAAACATTTCTCAATGATATATGAAATATTTGTAAAAAAAGATTGAGGGGAGAATCGTTCGCTCAAAAAATTATTATTAAGTTTTTAATTTTCATTAAAAAAAAAATGATGCAGTTATTTTTACTTTAAATATGAAATATTTCAATCGGATGAATTAAGTATTGATGGAAAATTATACACTGATTCATTTGTTACATTTTCTTTTTATTAATTTTACAGTTTGATAGACAAATAATCTTATGACATTGGATACAAAATTTTAACTTAAATTTGAACCAGTGTACTTATGATCTGTGAATAAAAATATTACAGAAGAAAAATAAATTATATTTAATAAAGTCAGTTTCTTAATGCAGTTTTTGATTTATTTCTTTTTCTTCTTTATAATTTATCTAGTAATAAATTTTACACTAATAATGGTACATACCATTTATTACACAAATGAATCAGTAAAAAATAATAGCTACTTAAATGCATGTTTATAGATTTATATTAATACTGTACAGGTATATAGAGAACGGCTTAAATTTACAAAACAATTACAAAATTTTAACTTGAATTTGAACCATTATATTTCATGATTTGTGAGTAAAAATGTTACAGATAAAATATCACAACTGAATTTCTTATTGCAGTTTTTGATTCGTTACATAAGTTTAATTTATTTTTCTTTTTTTTATAATTTATACACTGATTTTCACTTTTTTTATAATTTATCTAGTAATAAAATTTGCACTAATTTAATTAAAATGAATAATAATAGTAATGAAATTTACTCCATATAGTACATATCATTTATTGCACAAATTATCAGTAAAAAATAATAGTTACTTATATGCAAGTTTGTGGATTTATAATAATACTGTACAGTTAAATTTTTAATTTATCACTTCAAAACATCTCTTGCTATTATTCTTGGGTGTACCGCAAAAGGAGGGGGGGGGGCATAATTTAAGGGGGTAGTAAGGTTAATTCGAGGGGAAAAAAAGCATATTTTCTATCATTTTTTGTAAGGATACAATTAATATTTATTTATTTGTATAGTTATAGTATAATTATATGTCATTTAAAGAGTATTCTGTGAAATTTTCATTAAGAAATATTAAAAAATGAGCCGATGACAGCGAATCTTCGAAGACGTCCCAAAAAAAAGTTGATTCGCGGTGAACCGCATAACTCATGACTGGATCAACTGAAATTAAAAAACCAAATTGATTTAATTAGTTGATAAGTTTCCTCAGGGAACGCAGTCGAGTTTTTTTTTATTATTATTGATTTTTCAATTTTTTACAAGGCTCGGAAGTCAAAATACTGATTTTTCATAAAAAAAATCATATTTTGTTTTTTAAAAGTAAGTTAAAAAAAAAAAAAAAAAAAAAACTCAACAGCATTATCTCGTAATTTATATAAAGAAAGAGTGTGTAAAATTTTAAAAAGATCGGTTCAGTAGATTTTGAGCTACAGAGTTCACCGGCTTCGAAAAAGCGAAGTGTTAGAAAAACACGTTTAAAGTTTCACAGACGTTTTTGTCGAAATAAATATTTGTAAATTACTGCTTTTTTCATATACTTACACAGAATCATCAATGCCAGGCCCATAAAGCGAAAAGCTGTCGGAGATGATGTCCAGAGCATCTTGTTGCTCTTGTCTACGACGAATCCTGCCTTCTTTGCTCTTTTTTGCAGCCTCTCGTTCCGCTTTACATACTCGAAGACTATCTGTTGTTCGCGCCCATTTATGAGAACTTGTTCCAGTTTTTATGCCCATTTCTTGCAAAAATGACAGCAGAGAAAAACAGCCTTCATTAAATGTACATGCTGCAACATTAGCTGCAATTTCAACGACGTTGGAGGTGCCATTAATTGTTTTTGGAGTAATTTTCCAAATAAGTTGATTAAGGCTTTCATTATTGTTCTGAGTGAAACTTCCAACACATCGTTCCAGAAGTGCATCTTTGCTTAAATCCTCATAAATAGGTTTGATGGCTTCTAGCACATTACTCGGAAGTGTGGTGTAACTGTGTTTGAATGACTCCAGATCTTCTGTAGCTGCAGCCTTCTGCCCATTCACACCATGAATAAGCACCGCTCGGACATATTTGGTGTTGCGGGTTATCGTCTGTGGAGCTGTAGTGAAAATAAGTTGACCATCTGTAGAAGTGCTCATTTTTTTTTTTTTTTTTTTTTTTTTTTTTTTTTTTTTTTTTTTTTTTTTTTGCTGACGCACTGTTAGCTTCGACATTGTCTTTCTTGCGTTTATGTGGTGGTACAATTTTTCTAGATTTATTTAACTTTGAACCGGTATTTTTACGATTTTCTCGGGTAATTTTTTTGGCATTTTGCGCTTAAAAAACTCAAAATCACAACACAAAATTACGGCACACGTGTACACACGTGTACGTGTACCTTCGGAAAGGTCCATTATTTTGGCAGTATGCCAAGACAGGCCTTTGAAACCTGGTCAAGCAGTAGCAGCTACTTGGTAGCTGATTATTGCGGCCACATTCCTCAGTGTGAAATCGGAGGGCGGAGACTTACAAGTGTATATCTCCGTCAGTTTTACTTCAATTGCTTTCAAATTTTCACAGAATAATCTTAAGATGTTGTACATTAATATAAAATAAAAATAAAAAAATGCAAAAAAAATAAAATAAAATACCTTACTACCCTCTTAAGCCATTTTCGCAAATCCCACATATTACTTATGCTTAGTAACCCAGTCTCCCCCCCCCCCCCACACACACACACAAACGTCCTTCTGAAACAAAATTCCGTGAAATCCACTGTACTGTTGACCAGTGGTGAAGTTGTAAATGAAAAACCAACGGTATATGCTTTAAGCAGAGGAGCACCATAGAGTGTACATACTATAGCTTTATTGGTAAAGAGGGTGTATGATGCTTTTTAAAATAATCCAGAAGGTATATGATATATGTATACCCTCCACTACATCTGTTAGCATACTTTTGTAGTCTTTTTTTTTTTTTTTTTTGTTGAACATCATTTTAATGCACATTTCTCATTGAAGTAACATACAGATGCAGATAATGCTAGCATTCCAGGGAATTTTTTTATTCTAGATTAAAAATATATGTTGCTTGTATATTTAGTTTCTTAAATTATGTAAGTTATCTCATTCTTGAAAATTTAATTATTTTTTATATAAAACATAGGTTCCCAACGGGGGCGGTACCGCCCCCCACTGGGTGCTGGAGCCTTCCAGGGGGGCGGTGACTGGTCCAAAGGAAAATGGGGGGCGTTAATACAGTCAAGGGGGGCGGTCATGACATTCCTTTCTATTTAAGAATATATATTAATTTTTCCTATTTAATATATTGGAATTAGTTGACCCGTCAGCCCAGCGTTGCATGGGCGATGATAAAAATCATACATATAGCTTTAAATGAAAATCGATGAAAATGAGTCTAGAGCTGGGATCTGCTTTCACCTGTCGCAGCAAATGAGAACTTTCCATTCGAACTAATGGCATACGACCCTTTCATTGGCGCTTGTTTGTGATCGCGGAAACTTATGTTCTGACCGCTGATTTTTTTTTTTTTTTTATCCTCATAGCGACGAATAATTTGATTTTGCCATGTTTGATGAAATTAAAAATGTAATTTAACCTTCTGATTTAGTAGCAAACCCATTGATCAAAATATTATCATGATCACTAGTTCAGAAATTTCTATATTAAACTCACTAACAGTTTGATAACTGTAGTTAATTTTTAAAACCGGTATTTCGAAAAATGTTGGAAATATTACGACTTATGCCTGAATAGAGATTTATAAACAAAACTATAGTTTGAACCTGTTCAAGAAATTCGTTTATTCTGAGGGAAAGCTATAAAAGACATTATAGCCTTTATGCATATCTATAAATTTGTTGCAAGGTGAATCTATTTAAATTTAAACTGTGGCTAATTTTGTATTTTAAAATGTTTGAATCTAAGAACAAATGTCCGAAGTAGAATATTGGCTATTTGAAATATGGATTTACACATTCTCCAAGAAACCAATCATTACCTATGTGTTTAATTTATCAGTTTTTGAAATGAAGCTATGAAGCCTTCTGTATTACAAGAACATTTGAATAAAATGTATGCTGATAAAAAAAGACAAAGATTTATCTTATTTTTTAGACCATTGAATAGAAATATTTAAAATAGCGAACTGTATAAAATCTTTTTGAGTTGTTTCCTAAACAAGATGACAGATTATGGCGCTTCACATAATATAATATTGTTAATCACGAAAGCTGGAAAACTACACACAATTGGCGAGGCATTAATCTTGCCGACAGTCAAACAGGTAATAATAACTGTTGTTCATCATAAAACACCAGATCATCAGATATCATTAGAAAAATCCTCTTAGTAATTATTTTGATACAAAGAAGAATAGATGAAATGACCAGAGTCGTTGAAATATAATTAAGCAATATTACTTAAAGACTTGAAAATTTTCCAGTGAACTCGATAAATCAACACTACCAAATAACGATTCACTACTCTTATCACATGTTCGATTGATAAAAGAAAAAAAAATTGTCAAGAGTTATTACTTGCTGGAAATTTGGAAACTGATAAAAAGGGAGAATCGACATTTAGTAGCTTGTACATGTTTCTTCAAGAGAAAGAAATTCCTTTTCATAATATTTTGTCAGTAGATACTAATGGAGCTCCAGAAGTGACAGGGCGTGAAAATTGTGTTTATCATCGCCTGCATTTGATTGCCAATAAATTGAATGAAAGTCTGTATGTGTATATGGGGCTTTGTTATGTTATTAATGAGAAAGATTAGAAGCAATTCTTTGCATGGCAGATTATTTGGCCAACTTTGAAATGAAACAACGAAGATTACAATGGCTTGATCTTTTACATGCAAGTTTGTTGATTCTCGAAAGATAATTAATTGTCTGAATCGTTTTTTCAAAATCTATTTGACTCAGCAGTGAACTTCCTTGAAAACAGAGGTAAAAAATTGTGCGAAAACCCGATAATATCCAATAATAACAGTGTTTATTTGAGAGTCCTGTTTAGAATTTTCAATGAAATCCTTTTAAAATTGCAGGGTTATGAATTACATTTAATTAAAACAAAAAATGTCATAGCTGTGTTAATGACAAAACTTGTTATATTCAAGAAAATTCTAGGTAGAAATTAATACAGCCATTTTTCTACATTAGCAGCAGTCTCTGTAAAGCAGGAAGATTTACCAACTTACTGACAACACTTGGGTGCTCTTCGTACTGATTTTATTGAGTGATTCCAGGACATTTTAAACATGCACATACCGAGTTGAGTTTTAGATCCTTTCGCAAATGCAGATACAGCAGAATCATTAAATTTAGAAGAGGGATTTATAGAACTCATAACTAATGAAAAAGTAAAATTTTGAAGCGGATATCAAGAGTTCTGGCTTCAGAAATCTACACCAGTTCTCTCCCTTAGTTCTGGACAAAAGAACAAAAATTTTTTACTACTTTTCGATAAACTTATTTTGTGTAGTGTGGGTTCAATGCGATATCTAATTTATTGACTACGAAAAGAAATAGACTGCACGACACTAAACGTGGCGATTTAAACTGCTGTTAACAAAATTGGAACCCGACTTTAACAAATTGTTAAAATTGCATCAGAGGCAACCATCTCTTTAATATTTTTTATTCTTACCGATTTTATGTTTATGTCATTATTTTTATTAATTTCTCATAGATTTTCTGTTTATGCACATTATTATTTGTGAAACATTTGATACGTTAAAGATGTCACAAATCTAAAAGATATTACATATTTCAAATATTATACGCCGAGTACTTTCGATCAAAACTGTTTCATCCTAGAGACATCTCTGTTTACATTCGAGTTACATAAGAGTACGAAAAGGAATTTCAGTGGATAAGCAAAGCTGCCCTGAAGAAGATGAAGTTCTGATCGAAAGCACTTGGCGTATAATATTTTAAGTTTTATTCTTTTAAAACTGTGTTTATATATATATAATAACATCTTTTAGTTCCATGACATCTTTAACCTATTAAATGCAGTTTTTAAGCAAGTTTATTTAATTTTATTTAAGTTTATTTTTTAAATTTTTACTGAACCGCTTTTTATTACGTTTGATAGTCTTTTAATTATAATTTTACCTTGTGTTTCTTAATAAATAGACAAAAAATAGGTATAGATAATATGCAACAATATTTTAATTGGTATAATTAAATATTATAGAAGAGGGGGGCGTTGGAATATTTTTTCTTGTAAAGGGGGGCGGTGGTCCATAAAAGGTTGGGAACCTATGATATAAAATGATGCAGTGAAGATCTTCGCATGATAGGGGTTATAAATCAGTATTATTCATTTTTTTTTCAATGTTTATAAAATAGGTTTAGTATAAGTAAAGGAATATATAAAAACTGCAAAGCCCAAGAAGTCAGAATAAATTTCATTGAGCAGTTTATGTCCCTTAATAAATTTGATTGTTCCATTTAAAATACTTATACTCTATATTCACAAATACAAAAGCTTAAAAATAGGGATGCACCAAATGTTCAGAATTTGGCTTATTCGGCCATGTTACCAAATATTCAGCTAGGCCAAATATCAAACTATTCGGTTAAGCCGAATATTCGGCTTGACTGAACAGGAAATTATTTGGCCTGCTGAATATCAAAGTAATTCAACCGAATCCAATGCTTAATATAACCTTTTAAAACACATTCTTAAAAACTTTTCACAATTTCTACTTTTAACTGTCAATTTACAAATACATTTAAAATAATTAGAAAGAAAATCATATTTAAATAAAATAGAATGCTTTTATATTATTTATTTGCTGTTTGTTAAGTATAACTTAAGAAAATTAACCCTAAAAAAGATTAAAATGACGATTTATTAGGATTCTCCATGGGAATAAATGATGTGCAGATGCAAGTTCCTAAATTTTGTTTAATAAATAATCTGTTTCTTGTTTTTCCCAAATAAAAGTCCTTAAAAAAGAAAGGAAAACTTTTGAGATTAGTAATAGCCATCAAGGCAGACAATTTTTATTCATGAAACCATAATCAACTTTATTGAGTTAAAAGTACATTGTATTTCACCTCACTCTAAGTCAAACATGTGTTTTCGTTTGTTGCTTTAACAATAAATAAGGTACCATAACTATATTTTTAACTTATATACTTTGATTCTATACAATTTGATGTGATGAAAAGGGTGGAAAATGCCATCGTTCATAAGAAAAGAACTATGAGCTGGACATTCTTTTATTCAAAATTTCCACTTTTTCATTACTTCTCTTTGATTTTAAAATGTTTATTTTAATTCGTTGAAGAAACCATGAAATTAAAAATTTTATTAATTAAAAAAGTCTTATAATTGTGCTTCTTAAATAACTCAAGGGAGATCTTTTTTTTTTCACTATTAAATGTTCTTATAAAAAGCTCTTATTTATCAAAATGTAAGTTTTTTTAAAAAAATATTATGTAAAATTGTTTAAAAAAATAGCATTTTAATACCTCTAAACTTTGAAATGTAAAAAGTATTTGGAAAGCGGACTCGACCGAATAGTTACTATTTGGCTGACCGAATTTTCGGCATTCGTGCAAAATCACTATTTGGTGCAAATCCTATTTAAAAATATCTGTTTGTAAATGGTTAATTTAATAATTTTGCATTTAAATATATAAACCATTAGTATAAACTTGTTTTGTCTAAAATCATCTAAATATATCAAATTTTATATTCGGTATTTAACTATGCCATAAGTGAACATCATTAAAAACATCATATGATATTAATTAATGATTTTTAAATTTAAATAAATTAATTATACTATCTTAAAATTTTAGAATTGTTCCATTTGTATAATTCAGTGAATAGTTTGGCGATTTGTACAATTTGACAAAATTGGTCTATGGGATAATCAAGTAGTACCAAAAGTAATATATATAGTATATATGTTTGAAATTGAAAATTAACTACAAAAAATTAGAAATGATTTCTTTTTAATCATCCAATTTATTTTCTTAATTTTTTTATTATAAAAACTTATATTTATCTACATCTATATAATAAAAATCTAAGTCCTATATGCCAGGCGACCAATTTGGTACTTTAATGTTAGCCAAGCACAGGTGATAAGTTTCCAAATAGTGTTCTATTCCCATCATTTCATATATATTATAAAAATCCAAGTCATGTGACTGTCATAAACAACTACAAGCTGATTCCATCGCTTTTCATATGCAAGGTTTCCATTCTGATTAAAAAATCAAAGTTATTTTCTGAAACTCGCTACTTGGCATTTTTCCCCCAGTAGTAAATTAAAACAATATTTTGAAGTTGAAATTAAATGTCATGGTTTGCAGCATTATTTAATATTTTCATTTCTTTTTGTTAAAACCGAAGAAAAAAAAATCTGAAAGCTGTATATTTCAGTCTTAAGTGAAAGTTTTGTATTTTGTAATAAACATGAATGAAAGGATTATATTTTTAATAAGATTTTTAAAAAAAATGAGATGGAAGTGATGTTTGGCCATTTATCACGTGTCCCCCACGAACATAATAATAGAATTCTTGATTTCTCCATCAGAATCTCCAGATTTGGTAAAAGATTGAGCAAGTAAATTAGATTACAAATAAAAGTAATATGATGCATTGCTTAGATACATTTAAGAGAGACCAAACTGGTTGACAAGGGTAGCTAGTAAATAACAATAGATATATGTGCTTAAGTTTTTTCTTCATTTTTTAAAGATTGTTTATATTTGTATTGAATTACCTAAGATAAATAGGTTTCTTCATATTACAATGTAATATACTTTTATAGTAATAAGCTGTTATTAAATGCTACTATAAAAGTTTATTAATAGAAAGTTGTTCCTTTATGGATACTAACCATGAAAATTTAGAATAGTAAGGCAATACTTTTGAATTAAATATAAAATAACCTGATCCTTATTTGATATAACAATTCTCATCCTTGGGGGGGGGGAAGGGGGGAAGACGCATATCACTAATAGCCAAAAAGTCTTTGCCCCCCCCCCTTTTTTTTTAATGTAGCAGAGTCGAGAAAAAAAATTCAAGGATTAAATTAGCTATTAAGATTAAATAATTATTTCTGATTAATTCAAGAACAACCATTTCATTGAAATAAATTATGATTATCAATATTTCAGATGAATCATGTTACAGTCAAAGATCGATAATCCGCGCACCCATAATCCGCAATTTTCTATAACTCGCGTTGCTTTACGAATGTAAACAATGAAATAAACAATTAAGAAAATTTACAAATTTGGTATTTTTTTTAATCAAAAAAATTGAAAAGAAATCATAATAAAACATCTACTTTTTAAAATATAACTCTTTTATTTTATTAACAGTAAAAAACAAACTGTATTACGAAACATATGTAATTCTTTTTATTTAAATACACATATATATCAATTTTTTAATAAAATAACTTTAAAAAGGCATTTTTTTGAGATAGCATGTTAATTATTAGATTTATAATTATTATTAGATTTTAATTATTAGATTAATTATTAGATTTCATATTTATCTTTTCATATTATTTTGATTATAGAATTAAAACACCGTCTAGGAATAATGAAATGACGTATAATTCATAGTACTCTATAATCTACAATATTCCATAATCTGCACAACCTTTGGCCCCAACTTGTGCGGATTATAGAACTTTGACTGTACTTTTCACATTCGAATTTATTGAAATGATTAATTAAGTTTCATTATTATTATTATTTTATAATTTAAAAAGAAAAGTATTTTAAGATTAAAATATACTTTTATAAATGCTGATTTTTTCTCCAATTGATAAAAAATCGTCATTGTATTTTTTTATTATTATTTATTTAAAATTCTTATTTTAAAGCAATAAAACTGCATGTTTTTTTTGTTTTTTTTTTTTTTGGGGGGGGGGGGGTTCAAAGCTTATTTACAATTATTGCATTATTAAGTAATAAATTCAAGTCAGAAAATAAAAAAGATTTCAAATTCTAATTTTTTTTTTATTATTATTTTCACTTGAAAAAGAAAACTTTGTTTTAAGATTAAAATATACTTTTATAAATACTGAATTTTTCTCTAATTTATAAAAGATCTTTTTTGTAATTTTTTTTATTCATTTAAAATTCTTGCTTTTAAAGCATCAAAACTATGGGGTTTTTTGGTAGAAAGGGGGGGGGGTTATTTACATTTATTGCATTATTAAGTAATAAATTGAAGATGGAAAATAAAAAGGATTTCTAAAATTTCATCATCGATAATTTTTTAGTAAACATTTATAAATATTTTTTTTTCTTTTGTAATTGACTTATTGTTGATAAATATTTTCAAAAGTACTACAGTAGACTCCTTCAAATCTGCATAGCTTAGGACCTGAGATTATGCGGATTTCAGAATTTTGCAGATTTCTGGTAATTATTTCGTTTACATTTTTAAACAATAACTTAAATATAATGATGCAATCAAAATTATGATGAATGCTTGCAATATAGTAAAATAATTAATAGGGATGCACCGAATATTCGGTATTCGGCCATCTTGCCGAATATTCGGTTTGGCCGAATATCAAACTATTCGATCTGCCGAATATTCGGTTTGGCCGAATATCGAAATATTTGGCCAACCGAATACTTAAAAAAACTTTTAAAATATATTTTTTAAAATCTCTTAACACTTATACATTTAACTGTCAACTTATAAAGATGTTCAAAATAATTAGAAACAATACATTTAAATAAAAGATAATGTTTTTACATTATTTATTTGTTGTTTCTTAAGTATTATTTAAGAAAATTAACCAATCACGAGGATTTTCACAGGAATTAATTATGTACAAATGCAAGTTCCTGAACATTGTCCAGTAAATAATGTTTCTCTCTAAGATTTTAAGAACAACATTTACAATCGCTGAAAAGGATCACTCACTCCAGACACCAATCTAGGATGTATTTAAAAACTTCCTCGCTTAATAAAAGGGAGTAGAACAGTTATTCTTGCTGAATTGGTACCATATAAAATTTGAATAGATTGTATTATTTATTTATTTTTACTTTAGTTTCTTCCTGACACACAAATAATATATGATCCTGTACAAGTTTTCTTCCAATTTTTTCACAATTTCTCTTTGATTTTAAAATGTTTGTTTTAGAATTTAAGAAAATTGTATTCATTTATTTTAATTCACAGAAGAATCCATGGAATTTAAAATTTTATTAATTAAAAATGTTTTATAACTATCCTCTTCTTAAATAACTCAAAGCAGATTTTCTTCGGCATAAAGTTTATTTGAAAAAAGCTTTTAATTATCAAAATGAAAATTTCTGTTTTAAATATCATGTAAAACTGTTTTAAAATTTAACATTTTAATGCCTTTAAATTTTGAAATGTAAAATTATTCAATAAGCCGAATATTCGATATTCGGCCTAGCAGTTACTATTCGGTATTCGGTTTGCTTGTAGGCCGAATATTCGGCATTCGGCCAAAATCACTATTCGGTGCATCCCTAATAATTAAGTAAAGTGATAAATTAAAATGATGAAAAGCAAGATAATTTAAAAAACGATTTAACTTTTAAAACTTAAAAAAAATAATAATGTATAATTAAATATACACTATAAAGATCAATTACATTTTCCTTGAGCTATTCAACTTTTCTCATAAAGGTACCATATTAATTCACATCAAAATCATAAATAAAGAAATTTTATCGCGGGTTTAGCCAATCTTAATAATCAAAATAATCTCATTAATACAGATATGTTTGGTAAAAAGATAGTGATTAAAAGTAATACCAGCAATCCTTTTTTTATTTTTTTTTTTCAAATACATTTATATTTTCTTCAGGAAAAATCATTAGCTCAGTCATATAATCAAGAATTGCTAAAATACATACAGAATGGTATAAAACTAAAGAATTATGTAATTTTGGCTTTATATTTGAATTGAAAGTTCCATTGTTTACATCACCATGACATGCAGATTTAAAGTTGCAAATTTGAGGGAGTCTATTGTATAAATTAGAAACTGAAAACTATTACCCTTAATATAAAAACTTAATAAATCAATATTCTCAAAGTGATCCCCCCCCATTACTTACGACAAAAATAAAAACCAATTGAAAAAAAAAATCGCTTCATTTAAAACACAAACTATAGGATCCAGTATCAAGAAATTTTTATAGCGATATAATAACACAATCAATAACAGTTGAAAAATTAATTTACAATTATTTTAAATGAAAATATATGCTCAATGATAGCTTCAAAATAAATATCAAATATATGAAAAACATCAAACATTTTGAAAGTAAATATCATGATATATATTATCAAAATCTGATCATACATACCCATTAATTTATACTTACCTCTAGAGTAAACAAAATAAAAAATAAACAGGTAAATATGCAATCCACATTAATTTATAAACTGATCTTTTTTTTTATTCTTGTTTTTATTATTATAGATCATTTGCTGACTAAAAGCCTAAAAGTAGAAAACATGCTTTTAACTTAAGAGCCAGTATTAGTCATGCAAAAAGCTTGAGTTCTAATATTAATTCTCCTGGTTCACAGATTTCTGTTAGAATTTTAAATGATTTCTTTTATACAGAGTACCTGAGATTGATACTTTTCATTATGCATTTGTACTTTTTCGATTTTGTTCATAAATTTTTATTTAACATAAGGACAGTTTCATTTTCAGAATAGGTTCCACAAATGAAACTAGCCTCATATAAACTAACCACAATCAAAACAGAAATACTACAAATGTATACAATAACAGTTATCAATTTCAGGTATATACCTTATGTAAATTATATACATATATAAATGAGATAAGAAATGTAAATAATCTTCTCATAGGTATAACATTAGCTTAGCATGAGTGTTTCTTTCCGTGACTAGTATATGCTCTTAAGTTGTTACTTCTGTCATGCAAAAGAATGAGAATTTTAATGTTAATCTATTGGAGAGGGAGGGGCATTATTTTCAAATTTCTTGCTTTAACTTTAAAAATTTTGAATGGTTGTTTTGCATAGGATAGCTAAGGACAATCTCTAACCGAGCTAGTTTTTACTTTTTTGATTTTGGTTACAGTTTTTTTCATATAAGAAAATTCCTATTTTAGAACTGGTTTCCAAAAATAAAAGTGACTAAATTAAAAATACTTGTAAACAAATCGAAAAATGGTTGTTGTATAAATCTACTTAAATTATTCAGAGCAAAAGAAAAAGAAAAAAAAATTAACTATGTCAGAATGAACCTATGTACAAAATTTAGAGCAAATCGGATAATTCTGCATGAAAAACATATTTACCTAAATTAAGGAGGAGATTATCCCTCTCTCAATTTCACTCCCTTTATACTTAATCAATGGACCACCAAAACTAATCAGAGAAGGGTTTTATCAGAATCAACCTATATACAAAATTTATAACAAATCTGATAATTCTGCATGAAAATCCAATTTATATAAGTTAAAGGGGTTAGATCCCCAATCCCCTTTTTATACTTAATCAATGAATCCCTAAATCCAATCAAGGAAGCACTTTATCAGAATGAACCTATATAGAAAATTTAGAGCAAATTGGATATTTCTGCGTGCAAGTAAAACCCATTTATCTGAATTGACAAGGGGTTTTACCACATCCCTCACTTCATACAAACCAATGAACCACAAAAACTAATCAGAGAAGTTTCTTATCAGAATGAAACTATATACAAAATTTAAAACAAATTGGTGAAATATGTTTTATTTAGCTTATTTTTTATTGACAAAAAAAAGAAAAAAGGACAAAAGCCATTTCCTGCCCCCATGTTATCACCATTAAAAATGTCATGATCTTCATTATCACAAAAAGTTGTTAAGCAGGTGACTTGAATAGTCTTGTGAAACTTTTATTTTAACCCAATTTTACGTAAAAAAAAAGCAAAAGATGTCCTTGAAAAAAAAAAAAAAAAAAAACATTTAAATTTTTTAACTTCAACGAAGTTTCTTTCATAAAATAAAGTAGTTCTTGCAGTGCTAATGTTTTATGTATAAAAATTATATGAAACTGTCAGTAAAGTAAGTAAATAAATTAATCAGATTTTAAATTTGCAAAATAATAATAATAAAGTGGAAAGGAGGGGGGTGGGATTAGTAGTTGAGTAACTCATACATAACTTTAAAATACAGTGAAATAATAAAATTTAATATTAAATTCAATGCAAAAAATATCAATTTGAAATTCAGTTAAAAAAAAAAAAACTTACCGGATATTTAATTTTTTTTTAATCTTTAAACAAGGAAAAAAAACATTTTAGTAACTCCAGAGTTATTACAGCAGGATTAAAATTCTAAAATTATTTTTTTTTTTTAGTTTTTTTTCTTACTTGAATAAGAGTTTGGTGATCATCCGTAAACATTTTTGGATTAAAAACAGCTAGCAGTCATAAATTGGCATCAGACCTCTTGTCCATTGGCATCAAACCTCTGTGCTTTCCAGAATTTCAGTCTAGCTGGTACACACTCAAAAGCAGAGATCAAATAACACCCCATAATGCTTTTAAAAGTGGCACCGGCTGAACACTATAACTTGTAATCTTTGTCATTAGATCCTATAGACTCATGCACATGCTTCACAGTGGACAAAAATTGAAAAATCAACTGAAAAATAAAATAAATAATATTGCAATTATAATATTAGGGTTTCATCATGTAAGAAATATTTTTCTGTTTCTAAAAAAAACACAAGAGTCTATTAAACATTAAATATCATAAAAAAGAATAACTGACATATTAAAGTTTAAAGGGAGGGGGGGGGAGGTATTTTTTGATTAGCCAAATGCCAGTGTTATATAAACATATATACTAACAGTGTTATCGCTGATATTTGACCAACATTAGTAATTTGGCTAATTAAAAATAAAAAACATTCGCCAAATGGAAAAAGTATTAGCCAAATAGATTTGCAGTGTAGCACAAAAAAAAAACTTTAATTCTTTAATGTACCCCATTTTTTTCAATATGTTCTAAAATAACCTAAGTTTTTATAACTGCGAAAACGGTTGTTATTAATCTAATTTCAACTATCTGCTACAAGTATATGAAAATATGGGTACTTCTAGGTTATCCTGTTGACCAAAAAATTATCGCCAAATTATAAGATTAAATGCCAATAATGGATGATCGTAAATGTCACATTCAATGACATTAAATACGATTCACGTGTTTAAAATGTCATTGATTTTTATTTGGACTTTTTCTTAATATTTTTATTTTTATTTGTTTTTTTTGTTATTTGAAATGAAAATTTTGTCAATATGTATAATTTGGCTATTATTTAAGCGATTTGTATAATTTGGCTAAATTGGTCGATGGGATAACAGAGTAGTGCCAAAATATGTATATATTAAAAATATGTATATATGCAAATGTATGAAAAACGAAAAAGAAAAGAAAAGAAAAAAAAGTATAGCAATTTGGCGAATCTAATTGCTTGTTTTCTCGCCAAATGGAGAATTTAGGCGCAATTTGGCACATTGATGAGCGACAGCGAGAACTCTGCTATTAACACTGACATCCCAGCTAACAAAGAAAAGAAAAAAAAAAGCACTTCAACACAATATAATGCCACTAAAGCCTTTATTTGACTGCACCTGTATAAAAAAATTGCAAAATAAGAGTGGATGGCATTCTTTCATCGCAGAATATGGAAAATTACTTAAAATTATTGAGGATATAATAAGTTAGATAAATAGATAAAATCAAATCAGATATAGAGAAATGCTATCATGTTGAAGTAAGAAAAGATTTTAGTAATCCAAGAACAATATTAGATAACGACAAATTTTATTACATAATTCTTGCCTGAATTAAAAAAAAATTTAATCTAAGTATAATGATAGCAATTTAATAAATAATAAAAATCCTCTGTTTGCAATCATCAACGTGCAACATGA
The DNA here is from genome assembly GCA_964019185.1 of Maratus speculifer. Classification (NCBI taxonomy): domain Eukaryota; kingdom Metazoa; phylum Arthropoda; class Arachnida; order Araneae; family Salticidae; genus Maratus; species Maratus speculifer. The sequence continues at coordinate 114,117,191 of OZ025293.1, read as the reverse complement.
ACATAAAAATTTAAACAAATAACCAACAGACACATTATATGCTGATGCAACTTGATAACTCAGAATTTTTTTTCTTTTTTTTTAGAAAAGCAACAGTTTTTCAGCCTATGCTCAGGTTGTTTTGTAATAAATAGTTTGAAAATAAAAAAACTCAAAATTTTGAATTCAAGATCAAAACTATAAATAATTATAAAACATTTGTTCATTTGATGATTTATTAGATATTATAAATATTAAACAAAGACTTAAAGTTAAATATATTATAAAATAAGGATTAAATGTTTAGCCAGCATAAGTGAGTCGTTACATAACTTTATTCAGAAAAAATATAGGAAAATATTCTTTCTGCAAGTAAAAGCCTTTAATAAAATGCATTTATTTTACTCACATTAAGTTGTGCATATAAAAGTAATTTAGACCTCCCCCCCCTGAAAAAAAAAACAAATTTTAGATAACTGTTTACTTTTTGAAAGTAGAATTAGCATTAACCTAGGAGAACTCGCTACGTGAGATTTTCTTTCTCCATCGTACCTTTTTTAAGGCACTTATTTAAATCATTTTTCATTTTAATAAAATTTCAAAATGGGATTTCGATTACTTTATCTTTTTAGTGAATAAAAGTACTAAGCCAAACCAAAAGGTTGATATTAAGTGAATGTAAAGTAAAAAAAAAAAAAAAAAAAAAAAAAAAAAAAAAAGCAATTGGGCACTGTGAGAGAAATTCTCACTAGTGAGTTCTCCCGTGTTAAAAACAAGAACAGAAAACTAGTTCTAAACATAACAAAAGTAGTAACAGAAAATTTAAAATTTTAGTTATGTGAAGAAATAATCATTTATTTTAAAATAATGATATAAGATGTGTATACCTGTTAGCAAAATATTATTCGGATATTACAAATAATGCAAAAAATTCTTCTAGTAAGGCTGCATAATTTTTTTTTCATTTCAAATTTACAAATTTTCCCCATCATGTGTAAATTTTAATTGATTAGTGCAAAATCAAATTTTTAACCTTCTTTGATACTAATAATTTTAGATTATAAATAAATACTTTAGATAGCTCAAAGCGACTACTGTAGCCTATATAAAATTTAAATTTATTTGCAAAATATCACATGAAAGTTTGATTGTGAAACTGTAGAGTACAACACGTATTAAGCATCAGAATGTAAAAATATGAAGCCAATGTAATTTATTTAAGTATATTTCAATAATAACTTTAAAATATAAATAAACACAAGCAGACAAAATATTACTTATGTAAATAAACAGACTTAAAGCACAATTTTTTAAGTTAAATGAAACTACAAAGGCTATTTAGAAATATTAGATAAGTTCAATTTAATAAGACAAAATTTCAAAATACATAAGAAAGATCGATAATGTTAAATAAATACTGTCAAATATTGCCAAGTAATTTAATCAATTCTAATGGTACATCAATATTTAGATCGCATTAAATATATAAATTTACTACATAAAATCTGAATACAATATATATATAGCGTGTAAAAAAAGCAGAATCTAAAATAGAATATATTTTTTTTAACCATAATACAAAATAAAACTAACTTTTACCTTAATTTCTGTAGATAATAATAATTATTATAAATCAATCTGCTGGGAAACATTCACATTTTGATTCTAAAACTGGGATTAATAAAAAAAAATAATCACAAATAATGTAATTTACCTCGAAACACGCAATAAATATTTAACGAACAATATTTGTTTACATCCGCCATTGCTTATTCCGCTCTCCGACCGATATTCCAGCTACCTCTGCTCTGACTAGCCGTAAAAAAATATCAGATATTCCGCATATTCGAGATGCCTGAATTCCAGATTCCGCCGGATTTTGAGGGGAGAATAGCTCATCTCCGGAATAACATCCGGAATCACTGAATTCAGTACGATATTCCGATTCTGCATGAGGGGAGAATAAGGGCACTTGAGAGTCGTTCATTTGTTTTCAGATTTGGAATTTGTGGTTTTAAAATATTGTAAACTTACTACTTATAAATTTAAACGAAAGTGAAAAATATGTTTGAAAATATATTTAAAGGCTTTAATATGCTTTTCAAATATTTAAAAAGTAGAATCGAATGTCAGCCTTTTTTTAAATGAATTGCTCAAAGAGTCGTTCATTTTTTTTCTAAATTTGGAATTTGTGTTTTAAAATGGCAACGGTGCTGCGTACATTTGTTTATAATTTTTATAATGGCTTATTTTTAGTTTGGAACTTAATGCATTATAACTGGATATGACATACATTTTTTTTTCCTTGACCCACATATTCAGTTTACTTTTGAATTTGAAAATTGTAATAAACTCCCTTTCCTTGATGTTTTAGTTACCAAATGTGATTCTTCTTTCAAAACTTGTGTTTATAGAAAACCTTTTTCTGTTTCTAATCCTCCTTCCCCCATGCTAGCTCAAATCAACCTGTCAACCAAAAGATCGGTGTTTTTTTTACACATATGTGAATCGTGCTCTTAAAATTTGTTCCGACTTTGCATCCCTTAAGGATGAACTGAATTACTTAAAATCTGTTGCTGCCAAAAGAGGTTCTAATCCTGCTATCACCAATACTGCTGTGAACAAATTCAATAGACCGTCTAATAAATCCACTCTTTCTAATTACGTTAAAAGTAAACCTGATAATTTGGTTGTCCTTCCCTTTTATCCACCTTTATCTTTTAAATTAACTAAAGTTTTAAGACGATTCAATTTTAACGTTATTTTTAAACCTGTCAATAAATTCCAATTTCCTTCCATGAAATCCCCTGTCCCTGACCTCCAAAAATGAGGTATTTATAATGTTCCTCATAATGGCTGTGATTTATCTTATATTGGTCAAACTAAAAGAAATCTCGAAAAACGCCTTAAAGAACATTCTCGGTTTGTCAATAACCAAGAAATTTCTAAATCTTTGGTTGCTAAGCACTTTTGGGATTCCGGCCATAGTTTCAATTTTCAAACTGCTAAAATTATCTTTAATGCCAATAGTACCTATGAGTTAGATTTTCTTGAAAATTTAGCTATTTATCTTAATTGTGAAGTTATTGTTAATGATAAATCTGATTCTAAAACGCTCTCCATAGCTTGGAAAAACCTTTTCAGCACTGCCTTATAATTATTTACTTATTTATTTTATTTTATTTTATTTTTACTCATATTTATTTTTATTAATCATGTTTACAATTTTTTAGATATATACATATGTATAACTATAAACTTTTTTTTCTAATACTAATTATTATTATTATTTTATTATTATTGTTTTATGTGCGTGTGTATTTACTTTTAATATAACCTGCTTTTTACTTACTACTTTTCACTTACTTTTAACTTTTCTCTTTATTACCATTTTCCTTCATTTCCTTCATTGTATCCATTGTTCGTTTATGCTCTTCCGTGATTGGCTGTTGCTTTCTACTTTCCCATTGGCTGTTCCTTCAGCTTGCTCCTTTTCCCGCCTTTTCACTTCAATCGTGCCGCTACATTCATAATAGACGCACGTCTTTTTGTGCCTGATGAAGATAGACGAAGTTCTATCGAAAGGCCTTGCGCAATTTAATTTATTTCATGGTGTTTTAAAGAAATTTTGTGTCTTCAATTGTCTTCAATGATATACACATTTTATATGAAAATATGCTGTACAAAAATTATTTCAAGTAGAATAAGTTATCATTTAGCTGTCATATGTTAGCATATATTTTCAATTAAGCCTAACGTGGCGTACAGCTACGATCGATTCGCAGACTTGAATGTATCCTACCGGTCTGGTTACGTACACTATTCTCCACTCAGTTTTAATTTAAGTAAATATATAGAAAGTAAAACTTTGCATTAAAATATATCAAGATGGTTTCTCTTTTTTTTCTTGCTGAACATGAACTTACTTTCAATAGGCCAAATCAAAATAAATTGCCTTTTTAACTTATAAAACTATTTAATGGCAAATTTTCTAAGACAAGAAATTAAATGCACTTTAAATACAAAATATATTCTTGAAAGAAATTTCTGTTTTGTACAAATACTTTTAAATACACGAAATGCTTTTAGTTTCTTCCTTATTACCATCCATATTCATATTTTATTGAATGCTTTTTAAGACGTTACTTCTAAATCCGGGTATTATGCACTTCAGAAGAAATCTTAGAAATTATTGGGCATCAATTTTTTATGGCTTCCGTCCATTTGCAAAAAAGAGCAATTTTTTCCCTTCGAGGTACCTGTCCAGACATTAGATAACATCAAACAGATACATTGTTTCGGCGCTACTTACTATGGTTGTTTTATAAAATATAAATTTCGAAAACTTTTTAATGCTTCTCTTAACAAAATTATGTACTTATCCAAACTTTCGTCTCCGTTTTTTCACTGCATAACCGTATGTCATCATCGACAATAATTTTTCACATTTCAAATGAAAGCTTGAGAAAAGAATTTAAGGAATTGAACTTTCCAGTATATCAGAATATATTAATTTAAGTTATTTTGATTTTTCAAGATAAGAATATTAATTTTCATAGCTCACTATAATAAATATAGGTAGTTAAAAAAAAATCTTGAAAAATGTGAAGTTTATGACAGATGATTTCATTAGTATTGCTTCTTTTTTTGTTTCTTCAGTTGATGTTGTTGGTATTAACAGTACGTCACGTTAAAATATATATATATATATACTTATCAGACCTGGCTGAAGTCTTTTTTGGTCTTTTCGAACCGATTTTTTGTTTTGATATACCGCCATGTGATAAATAGGCCTTACGATTTCTAGGACATAGATACCTTCTAGGACCTTCATGCTTATAAATCTAAGGCGTTACGACTTACAGGAACATTTTGCTCTAATATAACCAAATCACCTGGTTGTTGAACAACTGTAAGTTTTTTACGTAAATTATGCGCGCCAGAATAGTTTCTTTTTGTAGATAAAAGAATTTTCAAAATCCCTCTTTTAAAACCATTATCAAAACTAAAAAAATAAAAATAAAGGGATAACTCTAAATCATAATTTGCAAGGGGCACTACCTTACGTAACCAACGTGAGATAGAAACTCTCTCTCGTCTCTTTTATTTAAAACTGCACTGTAAAAAAAAAAGGTCGATCTACTAAAAAAACTTTAGTGATCCTTGTAATTACTAAAAAATTTTTAGTAATCTTAGTCGGTTACTAGAAAATCTGTAAGAATCACTAGAAAAAAGTTAGCAACGAATAGAGTTAATAGTTTTATATTTTTAATAGCTCTTGCTAAAACTCACTTGGTGTGGCCTTGATAGCATAGTGGTTATAGTAACGGACTTCAGGCTAAAAGGTCCCGGGTTCGAAACTTGCCACCGCCAAACAGACCCCGAATGTCTGTAGTGTCTCGTTAATAAAGGAATTATGAAAATCCGGTCGGAGCAGTACGGAATGTTTAGTGCTGCCATCTATTGCGGTTTTGCCGAAAATCTTCCGCTTCACAAGTTTGGATGCCGCTCGAAGGAAGCTCCTCCGCTTCGGTTGCACGTAATGGTTATTAAAATTAATTTTGGAGCTATTACTAAGATTTGCTTGGTGGCTCATACTAAAAATTTTTAAGTTAGTTATACAAAAAATTCTTTTGTTCAGTTTACAAAAGAAATGCTTGTTTCACTTGCAAAAAAAAAGTTTGTAATGGTTACTAAAAAATTCTGTGGAATACAAATTTACTAAGAAATTTTTAGTAACCTCTTGAATTTTTTTTACAGTGTGGAATAAATAAAATAAAATATCCGAACAATTAAATTGTAGCTTAAATGTGAAGATTTTTTTTTCTGGCACTGTACATCCCACAGATTTACAATTTTAGTAGGTCCACTATTTAAAATAATAGAAATGAACGTCACTGATATTGGATCCGTATCATCATTTAATTCCTATTATCATTTATTACTGGTCATACAATGTAATAAAAAACTTAAACGATAAGGTTTAAAATTTTTCAAGTCTTGATTGCTATTCACAATGAATAGGATCTTATGTAATTCTTGTTATTTTTTATCCGAAAATAAGCTCCGAAATTTCACTACTTAAAACACAACATTTGGCTTTCATGTTTGTACTTTTGTTGACGATATACGTAGTCTTGTACGAAACACATACCATAAAGCAAAAACTAAGCAAAATTACTTACATTGCTTTATTATATTGATTTATGTATTTAATGTATGCTTATAAATTATAGGAAAAACGCAGAATTAAAAAAAATTAAGAAGTCAGAAAAAGCTAACAATAATTTGAAGTTTTAAAATTAATTCTCTCTAATTTTTTTATTATTTCGTGTTCTGTCAATTTTTTCATTCTACTTATATACTAAATAATTTCTTGGCATTGTGTAGGTATAATTTTCTTTTTTTTTTGAATTTTTGATAATTTATATTTCAAAAGTTGTATTATTTCCTTTTGAAAAATATTTTTTTTAACTTATGTAAAGATCTGAAAGATACGATAAATAATTACTTTGATATAAATTTCATTATTTTTGCAGCATATTATTGTTTAAAATCTTAATATCTTATTTCGGTTTTCTGATGAATAAACATCCTACACGAAATTCTTTTAAATGTATACATTTAAATGATTTTGTCATTGGGAAAGGCTTAGAATATACTAATCTGCACTTTCCTCGAATAATTACTTTTCAAAACAGCTTTCTTTTAATTCTCAACAAGTATATTCTTCTTCTTATATTTTGTTTTTATAAGTGCTTTTTTTTCTTTTCTGTTTTAAAGCAACGTCTCACATACACTCTTTTCTGAAAGCAATTTTATGCTCTCGTTCATTCTTTCACTAATGATCTACATTAAATGTGTGACAAATTTTGGCAGTTTTGGAAAATAAAAAACATTATTTTAAAAGGCTCATTAACAAAACTGTTTTTTTATGTGTGCTTTACATCTTCCTAAAAATAATTTACTCTCTTTTTTTTTCTTTCAAAGTCACTTTCATTTTCTGAATTTTATAGAGATTCTTAAGATATTTTGTCAGATATATCTTTTTTTTTATTTAAAAACATTGGTTGATCTATAAAGTGTAATTCGTATGAAATAAGCTTATAAATTGTCTTAAAAAATACGTAAAATTACACCTAGAAAATAAATTACGGTAATGATACTTTTCCCTACAAAATGCTTTATTTAACTTTTTAACTTTTCTTTCATTTGTTTATGACACTAAAAGAGGCACTAAATACTAAAACTAATGATTTTTTTTTTTTTTTTTTTTTTTTTTTTTTTTTTTTTTTTTATATATATATATATAATTCAAAAACTATTTCACTACATACAGTGAGTTTCCAAATAATTATTGAAAACTTTTAGGAATAATCATAGATACCAAAGCATTTTTGCATGGGTAAACCACTGTAACAAACCTCTCATTTAATCAAAAATACACTGTTAAAAATAAATCTGTGAATTCACTGTGAAACTACTGGCAGCAAAGTAGCCGAACTTTTACTACTCCGTTAGTCGATTTTCCGTTTTCGGAAATAAAAGAAAGGAAAAACTCCGTTTGAAGAAACAGTAACTTTCTGTTACAAGGTTTGATTTTTAATGATAATAATTTAATATAATTTTTTAAATAAATGAATCGTCAAAGAATTCGAAATTTCCGAGTGATTTTAAGCTGCTATATTATTTTACTTATTCATTTGTATAATTTACCTCAAGCCGTCCTGAGGATCGAACTTGAGACTTTTGATAGCGGAACAAATCTTTACTGACTGAGCCAAAGCTGCTGATTCCGGCACGAACAATGTAGGTCTTTTATGAGTTAGTGGGAAAATCTGTTGTGCTTTTTAAAGATTTCCTTTTAAATATATTCGATAGAATATTTGTAAGCGGTTTATTTTATTTTAGACTGATGCATAGTAATTATTTTTTTAATTCAATTTTAATTTTTTATTAGTTTAATTAAAAAAATCACAGTTTTTTTATTTTTTTGAATGAATGAATGAAAAAATTTTTTATTCATTTTTTACTAAAATATTGTTATAGACAATTTTTTGAAATTGTCGTACATTATTTATTTATTTATTTATTTTTTGGCTAATAAATTAAAAGATTTTTTAATAAGAAATAAGAGAAAAATAAACAGAAACAATGTAATTTAAAAGGAATTTTTTACGTTTCCATTATTCCATGGTGCCAGTGGGACCCCGAACTCATAATCTGCGATCGCAGACGATTAGTGGTGTGGTGCCTTTTGACCACTCGGCCATGGAGCCCCCCCCCCACACAAGGGATTGTCTCCGTTTTTTTTTCTATATCCATCCATTTCGTTATTTTCAGGAAATATGGTGGAATTTTGTGATTTGTAACGGAAAATGCCTTTTTGTTGTGAAAAGGGAGCTTTTCTGTGAAATTGAGGAAAAAAAATTTCGTGAATTCACGAATATTTTTTTCCTGAAATTCACAGAAAAAGTTAAAAATCAGAAAACTCGACCATATTTCCTGAAAATAACGAAACGGAAGGATATAGAAAAAAAAAGGAGACACTCCCGTGTGTGGGGGTCTCCATGGCCGAGTGGTCAAGGCACCACATTACTAATCGCCTGCGATCGCAGATTATGAGTTCGGGGTCCCACTGGCACCATGGAATAATGGAAACGTAAACAATTCCTTTTAAATTACATTGTTTCTGTTTATTTTTCTCTTATTTCTTATTAAAAACTCTTAATTTATTAGCCAATAAATAAATAAATAAATAAATAAATAGTGTACAATTTCAAAAAATTGTCTATATATATATATACGCAGGGTGTTTCCAAAAATTTTTTAACAATAAAAGAGGGGTGATAGTACACATCAAGACAAACAATATTAAATAGGAGACCAAGGGTCCCAAACGTTTTCCAAAAGAGATAGCCGCCATTAAAGTTTAGGGACCAAAATTTCAAATAAACATAAAAAACGGAAAAATCGGTCGATTGATTTGCGGTTTTCACTAAAATTATTCATTATGTCGGCATTTTCTTGAAATTAAATTATAAAGATAAATTTCAAAAAATGCCGATAGAGGGCGCTTTAGACTTTGGAGTAACGAACAACTATTTTTAGCCGGTATTTTTTGCGTCTCATTAAATGTTTTCGTAAGCTTAGACTCAAACTTAAATTTTGAGCTCAAAATCTGAAAGTGGGAGTGGTTAAGAAGCACAAACTGAACTGTGTTTAGAGGATTCAAATTTCAAATGATTATAGAAAACGGAAAAATTGGTTCATTGATTTGCGGTTTTCACTAAAACTATTCTTTATGTCGGTATTTTCTTAAAAAATAAATTATAAAGATAATTTTCAAAAAATGCCGATAGAGGGCGCTTTAGATTTTGGAGTAACAAACAACTCTTTTTTGGCGTTATTTTTTGCATCTTATTAAATGCTTTCGTAAGCTTAGACTTAAACTTAAATTTTGAGCTCAAAATCTGAATAGTTGGGAGTAGTTAAGTAAACAAACTGAACTGTGTTCAGGAGGGTTTAAATTTCAAATGATTATAAAAAACGGAAAAATTGGTCGATTCGTTTGCGGTTTTTGCTAAAACTAATTTTTAAATGAGCATTTTCTTGAAAATAAATTTTAAAGATAAATTTCACAAAATGCCGATAGAGGGCGCCTTAGCCTTTGGAGTAGCGTACAACTATTTTTAAATTTTATTTTTTTAAATCTCATTAAATGCTTTCAAATGCATAAACTTAAATTTTAGGCTCAAATTCTGAATCTTTGGGAGTGTTTAAGTAGCGAAAAATTGAATTGTGTTCGAGGAGGGGGAAGTGTTAAATTTCAACTCCTGAAGACACTTCAATTTGCGCTACTTAACTACTCCTAATTATTCAGATTTTGAGCTCAAAATTTAAGTTTAAATCTAAGCTTCCGAAAACATTTAATAAGTTTTTGCAAGCATTTAATTAGAAAAAAAAATAATGGCTAAAATTAATTGTTGGTCACTCTGAAGTTTAAGGCGCCATCTAATAGAATTTTTTTAAATTTATCTTTAAAAGTTATTTTCAAGAAGATACTGATTAAAGAATAGTTTTATTTTAAACCGCAAACGAATCGACAAATTTTTCCATTTTCTATAATTATTTTAAATTTGAACCCCCCCCCCCCCCCCCCTTAAACACAGTTCAGTTTGTGCTACTTAACTACTCCCCACTATTCAGATTTTGAGCTAAAAACTTAAGTTTAAGTCTAAGCTTCCGAAAACATTTAATGAGATGCAAAAAATAACGGCAAAAAATAGTTGTTCGTTACTCCAAAGTCTAAAGCGCCCTCTATCAACATTTTTTGAAATTTATCTTTATAATTTAATTTCAAGAAAATGCCGACATAAAGAATAGTTTTAGTGAAAACCGCAAATCAATGAACCAATTTTTCCGTTTTTTATAATCATTTGAAATTTGAACCCTCTGAACACAGTTCAGTTTGTGCTACTTAACCACTCCCACTTTCAGATTTTGAGCTCAAAATTTAAGTTTGAGTCTAAGCTTACGAAAACATTTAATGAGATGCAAAAAATACCGACAAAAAATAGTTGTTATCGTTACTCCAAAATCTAAAGCGCCCTCTATCGGCATTTTTTGAAATTTATCTTTATAATTTAATTTCAAGAAAATGCCGACATAAAGAATAATTTTAGTGAAAACCGCAAATCAATCGACCGATTTTTCGTTTTTTATGTTTATTTGAAATTTTGGTCCCTAAACTTTAATGGCGGCTATCTCCTTTGGTAAACGTTTGGGACCCTTGGTCTCCCATTTAATATTGTTCGTCTTGATATGTACTATCACCCCTCTTTTATTGTAAAAAAAAAAAAAAAAAAATTGGAAACACCCTGTATATATATTTGTAAAAAAATTGTTAATAAAAACTTTTTCATTCATTCATTGAAAAAAAAAAGTGGTTTTAAACAGTGATATTTTTTAATTTAAACTATTTAAAAAATTAAAGTTGATTTAAAAAAAATAATATGTATTATGCATCAGTCTAATAAAATAAACCGTTTACAAATATTCTAAGGAATATATTTGAAAGGAAATCTTTAAAAAGCTCAACAGATTTTCCCACTAACTCATAAAAGACATACTTTGTACAATCCAGCATCAGCAACTTTGGCTCAGTTCGTAAAGATTATTAAAAACTCCACAATCTAAAGGTCCCAAGTTCGATCCTCCGGACGGCGTGAACTAAATTATACAAAATAATAATTAAGTAAAATAACATAGCTGCTTAAAATCACTCGGTAATTTCGAATTCTTTGGCGATTAATCTGTTCATTAATTTTAAAAATTATATTAAATTATTATTATTAAAAATAAAACTTTGTAACGGAAAGTTATTAAGTCAAACGGAGTTTTCCCCTCTTGTATTTCACAACGGAAAATCTACTAATGGAACAGTAAAAGTTCGGCTACTTTGCTGCCGGTAGCAGGGCCGTGCTTAAGGGGGGGGGCGAGCCGGACATTTGCCCAGGGCCGCCAAAATTTGGGGCCGCAAAAAAATTATGTTGTTTTTAAATTTCACCAGTTTTTATGAAGCTATTAGCTGATCAGCCCGGCACTGACCGTGCCCATAATGAATGACCCTTACACTAACCTCAAATTTGTATGATTTTATTGCTTAAGACAATTTTATCTGAATTTATATTTTTGCGTGAAAACGTATTCAACTGAAAATATGCTATTTTTTTTATTTTATTTTCTGCGTAATTTGAATTCTAGAGTTTTTGCGCACTGAAAGCGAGCGAAAACACGACGAAATCCTCATGTTCTTGCCTATTTCGTCGAAATTTCCCATACTTTATTTTGTAAAAAATATTTCTACCCATCCGAACGCTTCAAAGTTTTAGTAGGTGATGTAAATATAGAGTTGTTTTAAAATGTTTGTGTTACAATAAGGACGTTTAGTTACTTTTAGCTTAGAAAATATCGCCTCCGTTTCGCGCAAAGTGATCTGCTTTCTTTGGTGTATATTGAGGAGTTTAAAATTCACATAATTTAAAATTGATTGCACCGTCGATTAAAAGATTTTAACTGTAGGAGTACATTTTTGATTTGTACTAATACCTTAAATTGCGCTGTAGAGGGGGAAAACCGCGACAAAACGTTGAATTTTTTACAGATTTCGTCAAAATTGTCACTCATTTTATTTTGTAAAAAAAAATTTACCCGTCAGAATCTTTCAAAATTTTTGAAGGTGATGTTAGTCTGGTCTTTTGAAATGCTCTAAAAATATTGTGTTAAAATACGAACATTTAGTTTTTTTTAGAGTAGGAAAAATATTGTCTCTATGGTTCGCGAAGTGGCATGTTTCTAATGGTATAGTAGAAAGGATTTAAATTCTATATGATTAAAGTCAATTACACCATCGATTAGAAGAAGGGTTCAGCTTTACGAACATATTTTTGATATTTCGGTACCTATAAAATTGCATATTAGGGACACATTGCAATAAAAAGTTGCGATAATTTTTTTAATTCATTGCGGTATTCAGGACGTTAAAAGGATTCAAATTCTACGGTTTGTCAGAATATGTCTTTCGATTTAAAGTTTACCCCGCGGTTTGTACGATGTGAGTTGATAAATGCTGACAAACCTCATCCTAAATTTTCTTTCTCTGTTCTTCAGTTTCATTCGACTCCTAAATAAGATTTCAGATCATGCACCATAACTTATCCTTTGTCACAACGACCTCACCGAAACGAGTTTTTAATGACAGTGATTTTTTTGATAATTAACAACTCAATTAATTATAAGAATTTAAAAATTCCGAGTCTCACATATGTCATGAGACACTTTGAACTAGCCTCACAAAATTTTTTAGCTTCGTACGTACCGTGGGTTGTGCTAGCCATCACACACAGAGACGCACACACATGCAGATAGAGCTAAACTTTGTTTTATTAGTATAGATGCTACATCAGGAAGTCTATACAGGAGGTCTAGAAAAAACTACTTATTACTCTAAAGATCTTGAAATCTTTTACTCAATTTATATCTATCTATGCTCCTTTTATAAAGAATACATCGTTTTTCCAATTAAAATTTTTTCTACTCGATAACTGTAAACTTTTTTTAATTAAATTTTGTAGAAAGCAACCCTTATCAAAATACGCTCGCCCCCGTCATGCAGATATTGTAGGCTCTAAGATCACTCTAATTTGCTTTGTTTTAAAACAGAATACCCGATTACGAAAAATTGAATTATTTTATCTCAATCGGTGGCGATTTTCTGTAATCGGATTTCCATTCAAATCGTGTTGACTATTGACTGGGAGATTTTTCGGTTCAGGTCTGCATTCAATGTTGTCGCAACAACTGACGGTTATTTTTGCGATTTTTTATATAAGATCTGTCACTCATTTAAAAATTAGTTTGATAAAAATAGTTAAGGAAAAATTGCTGTTGCGTATTGGACTTTTATGGTAACTTCTAAAAGAAAAGGTTTTTATTAGACGCTGTACGAAAATCTTTTTAAATGGATTGTTTTAAATATGCCGTAATGGTCACCATTAAATGCGATTCGCACCTAAAAATTTATTTTAATGTTTTCTTTCTATTTTGATGACAACATGTAAATATATTTTTAATTAAAAAACAGTGGAAAATGTTATGGTTTGAGTTTTTTCCAAAATTGACAACAGTAAATTAAAAAAAAAAAAAAAGAAAAAGAAAAAGAAAAGAAAAACTTTGCGAAATATGAAATAATTCTCTATCCCGATAATGAAATTAAAAAAAAAAAAAAAAAAAAAAAAAAAAAAAAAAAAAACTTAGAAAATAGACAAATATTTAAAAAAGCACACCACAATCTAGTCCAACATGTGCCTCCAAAAAAGATTTTTTTTGCTATCCGTAGTTTTTGATACGATAACACTTTTCTAACTGAATTATTTTGACAGTTCTCAACATTAAATATGCTTAAAATAAGAATGTTAATAAAAATTAGATAGAGTTTTTAATTGTTTAAATGCATATATATATCTTCGTATATAGTTATGGATATTCTTCTTTGTCAAAAAGAAAAAAAGTTTTAAAAGTTCTTTACTGTGGATGATAGCATAGGTCTAGATTAACGGCACTTTCTTTAACAAAGTTGTCCGAGTTAGGTCTATTAATTCCTGAAAATTGTTGTGTACAGGGTTAGTATAACGGAGCAAAAATGCGTAGTTGCCAAAAAGGTGTTCAAACTAGAATATTAAAAATCAATCCAAAAGTATCATTCATTCCAAGTGGATGTCACAGCTGGAATCTAGTATTAAGACATAAATAGTATTAATTTAATATTAAGAGATATGGCCAGATTATCTAGTATTGCAAAATTCTCCTTCGGATTTATACAACAAATATATGTTTTTTCTCTTGTTTCTAGCCAAAGATGGCACATGTTAAACAATTTAATAAACATGTACAAAAATTAACGTATAAACCACTAAAATAGCAAGTAAAGCCTTTGTGCACAAATGTTTAAAGATAGAAAATCAACGATTATAAATGCACAAATAAAGTATGAGAAGGTAGCAAATAGCTATTTCGAATCTACTAACGAGATTCTTCATCAGTGCAAAACTCAGCGAGCTAAAAATAGCAAAACTGAGCAAAGAGACAGAGAGACGCAGGCTTATATACCCGCTATGCGTATATAAGTCTCATACCCATAGCGGGATACCAATGAGAAGAAAGCGCATAAGGAAAGGGCATGTTTACAAACAAACACTTCTGCCAACCAATCTGTCGCTGCATTTTTGTCATAGCGATCATTGTAGGAATCATCTTGACGACGTAGCCCAATCATAACAAGCAGACAACCATAATAAAATTTGTAGACCAATCAGAATGCCTGAATTCATATGTAGAGTGGGTGCTATAATGAAGCACGGGCGAAAACAGCTTGCCCACACTAATAAGAGCCCACAGTGATGTCAGCTGCCCTTTCCTTATAGCAGGCGCTTTCTTCTCATTGGTTGCCTTTCTTTAGGCGGGATTGTTCCCATAGCGGGTATATAAGCCTGCGTCTCTCTGTCTCTTTGCTCAGTTTTGCTATTTTTAGCTCGCTGAGTTTTGCTTTGATGAAGAATCTCGATAGTAGATTCGAAATAGCTATTTGCTACCTTCTCATACTTTATTTGTGCATTTATAATCGTTGGTTTTCTATCTTTAAATATAAACCACTGTCTGATACAAGATGGAAATGACGAAAGCATAAAGAATATTCACTATCACATTGGAAATAGTTATGATGCGTTAGTAAAAGTTTCTGAAGCTTCAAAGGACATGAAAAGTCGAACAGAAGCAGTTTCATTGGCAAAAGAAATGAAAAGCTTTGAATATTTTACGACACTGTATTTTTGAGATAACACTTTGATGCAATTCAGTCTTGTTAGCAAAGCAATACAACGCTCTGGCATGAAAATTGACTATGCTTTAAAATTAAAAGTGAATATGCTTCAAATTTTAAAAGATTATAAAGAAAATGGTCTTCCTAATGCTCAGATTTCAGCAAGTGAACTAGTCGAAGAACATGAACTGAATGCTGGAGAAATTACTTTCCCACATGTGTCATTATCACTTTGCAGAAAAAAAAAATTAAAATCTATTTTCTTAAGAAGGTGATGATTTAAATTCTATATTGGAAATCAAGAAATATTTGTTCAACCATAGATTTCAGGAATTGTGCTAAACAGTTCCATTGCACTGAGAATTTTACTCACTATTCCTGTAATTATTACACCAGCTGAACTCTCTTTTCCAAAGTTAAAACTTGTAAAAGCTTATATACCATATGGCCAAAGGTGACCGGCCACTTGCGACTTTTGATGTTTTGTTAAATGTATAGAAAAATACATGAGGAAATGTTTTGAAACTCAAGGTGTGTAAATAGAATAGTACAGTACAGGTAATGAAAATCTTTTCCTGAAACTCTGTAGGGGACCGTTAACAAATTGAAAAAGAATGAATATCCTTTGGATAAATCTGTCAAAACTAATGTAGCAAGAGCATTCAAACTCTAAATTATGATTAAATAGCTTATTGTAATAAACTGTGTTCTGTTTTAAAAAGATAGCATGTAATCTAGTAAAGAATTCAAGGTTTTGATAAACATAGTCCCAAATTTTGCCAAGTTTTCTGTTTATAATTTGCAGAGTTCTTAACATAAAAAAATGTTCTCTTCAGAAATTACGACAAATAACACTGTACACAATGCCTTGTAATCAGAATTAAAAAATAATAAAAATTGTATTAATAATGAGCAGGTTTACTAAATAATTTTGCACTGCGCATGCGTGAAAGGAATCAAAATATAATTTGCATAATGTATTAGCTAAATGCATAGAAACTTTTGTGCAAGTCTCAAAAATATAGCCTGAAATTTCTGAAAATTATCGTCGATAGAATAAGCTCAAAATTTGTTGTTCCCAAAAAAGAAGCAAAAGCATTAAGAGTTGTATCCAAATATAGTAGTAAGTGTAATATTATGTATTCTGTATTGGCACTAATCAATTGATACAGGAATACATCTCCTTATCTTTTTTGCATCATTTTGGGAATAGCGGATTTTGAGCTTATTTTTTATCGACGATAATTTTTAGAATTTACAAGCTATGTTTTTGTGACTTTCACAAAAGTTGCTCTTTACATTTAACTAACATATTATGGAAATTACATTTTAATTGCTCTTACGCATGCGCTGTGAAAAAATTTTTAGTAAACCTGCTGGTTATTCATATGATTTTTATTATTTTTTAATTTTGATTGCAGAATATTGTATATAATATTGCTTGTTGTATTTTCTGAAAAAAGAAAAAAAAAACATTTTTATATTAAGAATTCTGCCAATTATAAGCAAAAAATCTTGGCAAAATTTGGAACTGCTTTTATGAAAACCTTAATTTCTCTACGAATATACATGCTATCCTCATAAAAATGATCAACCTTTATTAAAATAAGCTACTTTATCATAATCTACAGTTTGAACACATTTTCTGCATTATTTTTGACAGGGTTATTCAAAAGATATTCATTCTTTTTCAATTTGTTGACAGTCCATTATGGGGTTTCGGGGAAAAATCTTCGCGAAAATAAATGACCTGTACAATTATATTTACACACCTGCAGTTACAGGATAATTCCCCATATATTTTTCTAATCATTTAACAAAACATTAAAAATCGCAAGTGGTCGGTCACCTTTGGCAATATAGTGTATAAGATCAACGCCTCTGCTCAATCAAGGTCTCTCTCTGCTCTTGTTCTTATTTCGATTAAAAACAATTTGGCATTTTCTTTAATTAATAGATAATTTTTTTGCTAAAAAAAGCTAAAAAATTTCTTTGTGATGTAAATAAAGCTGATTTAGTATACTCCACAAGTTTCATTAATAAAAAGTGTTATATAAATACTGTTGGGCAATTATTTTATTTAATTTCGACTGTTCGGGCAGAAATGAAGTTCGTCTGTAAATGTATGTAGCAAAACATCTACCCATCATGCTACAGATAATAGAATAAATTTCATTTTAGATGGATACGTTATATACTAAACATGATTTATGATGCTAAAACATGGGAACTGAACTGAAAAGTCACTCTAAATACGTCTTGGGAAATGAAGGTAAACCATTATGAATATTATAGATACTGATGTGCAAGGGGAATTTTATTTATTTATTTACTTATTTAATTCGAAAATTTTATTTATTTTGCAATAATTTTTATTACGCCTTTTTTTTCTCCTGAGTGCATACTAATTTTACTCCTATGATACATTTTGTACCGTTTTATATGCATTAAAAAAGTTTCAGAATAAAAGGCCGCCAAAATATATTTTGCCCAGGGCCGCCAAAGTCGTAAGCACGGCCCTGGCCGGTAGTTTCACCGTGGATTCACAGTTTTATTTTTAACAGTGTACTAAGTTTCTTATAGCAACCACGAATCCGGAATTTTATTCGCAACTTTAATATTATGCAGATATTTTGCTAAAAATTTCAACAAATTAACTCGTTATTGCGTGATGTGAATGCTGCTGGTAGTATAATGTCATTTGGTGAGGTAATTTGGTGACACCAAGTGTTGTGTCAGCTAAATTCTTAATTGTGAAGTGTCTGATTCGGTATTGTTTGGGGACACAAATGATGGACATTTCTAACCTTCTTATGATTTAATTTAAAATTCACGCAAAAAGAAAAAAAAATCACGCGTATTGAAAATTTTGTTACAGTACCTTCATTATTAGTAAAGTTTTGTGTGAAATTCCGGTCTCTGATTGGTGTGAGACACGTTGTATTTTTGTCTGAAAAGGTGGATTGCGACTCTGGTGCCGTATGCAGAAATTGTAGAAAGGCCATTTCTAGATAATTTTGTGCTCTTAAGTTTAAGCTGGAGTAATTTTTTTTAATATAAAACTCATAATGTTTAAGATATTTTCAAAAACCGAAAAAAGAGGGGGATTTAATTTTGCCCATCCCTCCCCCCCGCTCACTTCCTATCGCTTTTTACCTAGTCATCAGTAGCTATCAAGGAACTACTGTACCAATTTTCATCTCTGCAGCATTTATTATATGGCAAACTGCCCCTAAACGGGCTTATTTGATTGGACTAACGCATCAGAAACTCCCACCACCTACCGATGCCCTTCGCTGCCCAGTGTCGTGTGGGAAATCTGATTTCCGGCAGTGAGTGGCGAATTCTGTAAAGCCTTAAACTTACCAGGTCCCTCCCTAGCTCGCGTTTGGGATTTCCCTGGCAGGGTCGGCCTTAAATTCAAAACTTTTCGCACGAAAATGTATTTAAATATCGCCCATTGTCGCGGTTTCTGTTGAGACTGGAATCTGTAATTTTTTTTAAGACTTCAATAAAGGACATCGTGTTCGATGAACTTGATTTCCTTGTCTGAACAGTCCCTATTTAGCAATCAAATCAAATCAAAACTTTGTAAATCGCTTTTTTCCCCTATCTCTTTCCGTTTTAAAAATAGAAATACTTAACACCGTGATTTTGCCACCAGGTGGTGCCGTAGGAGGTTTCATTGAGTACTACATGGCTACTTTATTATAACTACACCCCACTTTTATGATTATAGCTCTTGCCGTTTCGAAGTTATTGCGGTGACAACGGACTTTTCAGGCAGACTGTATTTCCTATCTATAATTTACTTATAATTACTTATGTTAAATTATTCACAAATCGTAATTAGGCTTCCTATTGCTAGTGTATATGAAAATAACACATATAAAAATTAGAATTAGGCGAATTTTCTTCTAATTATTTCTGAGTCTTTTATATGCTTGGAAGCATGGAATGTGGCCGTGAGTAAAAATGACGCCATTTTGAACTAGTAAAATATGTTTCATTCAACAAATTGAAACAATCGAGTTTACTTTCACAGACTTTCTTTCATTTCCCCTCCAAAAAAAAAAAAAAAAAAATAAATAAAGTTATGGCCCTGATCTCGCAAACAGACTTTCTCCAATGATTGTAAGCAGTTCTGACGCCAAAGTCCATTAGGCCTATTGCACGAAGATGATCCCTTGCATGATAGAAATCGCGTCATTTTCCCTGAAAAAGACATCTTCTGAAAGTTTTCCTTTTGTAAGATTAATAATAAACTGAATAATGATTAATAAAATCCCTTCCTAGTCTACAGGCAATTAAAAATAATAATACTTGCTTGAAAATGTACCGATTTTTCTTAAAATATTGCATATTCTGTAACAAGAGAACCATTTTTATGACTTTCTTTCTTCTAAATTTTTAAAAGATAAAAATCTACAGTATTATTTTATTTGTAACTACAGTACAAAGGTAGATCTGTAAAAAGTTTCAAGCAATTGTAAAGCGGGATATATAGTATGTCTCTCTTGGTATTGTGAAATAATCTCTGTTCATTCTGTTACACTGCTCTATCAATTCTATCAATAATAAAAATATCCACGATGTAGCATAACTTCATTTTGACTTTTCTTCCCATGTCGAACATTTCTGATGCGTGCAGTTCGTATTCACCCCCGCTTCCACACACGCTCCACCTATTAATAATTATTGATATGTGAGGGAATAGATTTCCCTGCCATTTTGATATACAGAGTCTTTTCCAGCTATTTCTGACGACGTTTCAAGGGGGAAAGTGCACGCATAGGAAGTGGTTTGATAAAAGTATGATATCTATCTATTGGAGATATATATTCAGATGTTGAATATGCAGCTACTATATCATTTATAGAGCTTTTGATTCAGTATACAAAATTGTAATTTGCTTGATGGCAGTTGGGAAAGAATTTTAATGTTAGTAACTTCTGTCAATTAACATATCAAAGAACTATGTAAGAAAATAAGAAAGATCCATTACATAGACGATATTGATAAAACAATTTTATGGAATTTTAAACGTAATTCGATGATTCAAACATACGTTTATCTGCCTTTTTTGTATATTGCATGAAGAAATGCAAGATAGTTACACAATATTTGTGCTGAATAAATATTTACCATAGATTTCTATTTTCTCGTGTTTTTATTATTTTTTTTATTAAATGAAATAATCAGGGGCGGCTGGCTTATTAGGGCTATAGGAGCATGCCCTCAGCAATATTTTCTATTCATTGATACATGTTTTATAATGAAAATATTTTTTAAAATAATTTACTGAGACTACATAATAACTACATAATGCAATGAAATTTGGGAGAAAATACCGTTAAAATATTTCCAGTCTCACTTTTTCGTCTGTCAACCTGTGTTTTTTTTTTTTTTTCAGATGCCATAAATGACTTTATCAACTGATTGCTACTTTCTTCCGTACACAGACTGGAAATATACAGATTGGTGGGTTAACTAGACTATTTCATACCTTCACACATCAAGTGTATCTCAAATGTATCAAATTTATTTCTTTTTCGATGCGAAAACTTTCGTAATTTTTAGAAAGACTGGGCATTTGGCGACGTTCTTGTAATGCAAAGAATAAAGGAGGACAACTCAGCTTCTTTTGGAATGTTTAAATCCTAGATAATTTTTAAAAATGGCAATATTTGTGTTACTATTTCTGATTAAGGGTTAAATAATAGAGCTTTTTATCTATATAGTACTTTCCCTAGACGTAAAGTTATGATAGTTTAAAACTATTGTGATAAAGAAGTGACTTTTGTTGACAAACTATTAAAAATGTTTTTTGAAAAGAAAAAGAAAAGAAAAAAGCATGCACAATTTCATTCTATTATGGTATGTGCCTACCTTCGAGATACATTTTTGAAAAATATGAAAGTTTTACCAAAAACATGTGTTTTTAGTTAAAAAAGAAACTAAAAGCATGCATTCATATAAATTTTTAGTAAAATTTTAATTATTTTTTTCAAATTTATGTAATATTTAGTCAAATTTTACTGAAGAATTTCGTTCATGCCAAATCTTCTATAATGACAAAATATACCGGGTGATTATAATTAAAATCCCGATCTTAAAAATCGATAATTTTAAAACTACTGGTCAGAATGACTTGATATTTTAGCAGAACAATCGTAAGGCAATGGAATTTTGTTTGGCGAAGGAAAAAAAATAGTTCCAAAATGTACCGAAAGATGGCGCTGTCAGTGTTCACATTGTCTAGATATATGCAAATTACTAATACGTGACATGCGCACATGAGACTTAGCTGCCATAAAAATGCAGAGCACCAGCTCTTTGCCTAAATGCTTCATCATGATTCTGACTATGAAGGATCGCGCTCTGCTCTTGAAGCTTTTTTATAAGAACGATGACTGTGCACTTACAGCTATTAGGAAGTTTCGGACATTAAAATCCATTAAATTGGGTCCAATAACCACAAAAGGTCTGCAAAAAATGATTGCTAAATTCGAAGAGACCGGTTCATTTAACGTTAAACGGGGTAGAGGAAGGAAACCAGTTTCGGCTGCGGCAGAGGAAGGTGTGGCTACAGCATTACTAGAACAGACTAACAAAGATGTTGGAATCAGCAGTGCACGGGGAATTGGCCGAATGCTGGATATGCCGAACAGCACGGTGCGTAAAATCCTACGGAAGATCTTGAGCTATTATCCGTATAAGATAACTCATGTGCAGGAGTTGCTACCTGCTGACCTGGAAGCACGTCAATCTTTTGCACTGCAATTTCTTGCCCGGATGGAAGTGGACAAAGGATGGCCATGGAACATTCTGTGGTCTGACGAAGCCCACTTTCATTTGCAAGGTTCTGTAAATACGCAAAATTGCAGGATATGGGCAACCGAGAATCCGTCCCAGCTACAGCCATTACCTCTTCAGTCTGAAAAGCTTACTGTGTGGTGCGGAATAACGGCAGCGTTTATCGTTGGTCCGTTTTTCTTCGAGGAGATCAGACCTGCGGGTCCCGTTACCTGCACCGTTACTGGCAAGCGGTATGAAACACTTTTGCGTAACCATGTCCTTCCGGCACTTCAGCAGCGTCAGTGTGTGGATCGCACAATATTCAGGCAAGATGGCGCTCCTCCGCACATTGCTACTCCTGTGAAGCAGCTACTGAGTGCTAATTTCGGAGATGACAGGATCATAAGCCATCATTTTCCAACAACGTGGCCGCCACGTTCCCCCGACTTAAACCCGTGTGATTTCTGGCTTTGGGGGTA
Source organism: Maratus speculifer (assembly GCA_964019185.1). Classification (NCBI taxonomy): domain Eukaryota; kingdom Metazoa; phylum Arthropoda; class Arachnida; order Araneae; family Salticidae; genus Maratus; species Maratus speculifer. The sequence continues at coordinate 114,094,556 of OZ025293.1, read as the reverse complement.
CCTGAAGAATGTTGTTTACAGCGGGAGGATTCAGAATCTAGCCGACTTGAAGGCAAGCATCACACACCACATCCATTGCATCAGTATAGATACCCTCCGATCTGTTGTGGAGCATGCTGTTTTGCGCTTCCAATTAGTAGCGGAACAAGGCGGAGGGCATATCGAACAACTTATGCTTTAATCATCAGCAAGGTGTTGATTTCATGAAGCTCTTTTTTTTTTTGTCATAATCGCTGTTGTCGCTGTATTCAGGTCTTTTCGCTAATAAATCTTTAGTAAATCCCTGAACTCTATTTTTTTTCTTTTGGCTAACAACATTTCTGTGTTTAACGAATACATTTTTGGTCTTTCCTCCTGATATTACCCGGACAGCGCCATCTATCGGCTCATTTTGAAACACTTCGCCAAACAAAATTCCATTGCCTTACGATCAAGTCATTCTGACCAGTAGTTTTAAAATTATCGATTTTTAAAATCGGGACTTTAATTATAATCACCCGGTATATCAACAATATATTAGTAAACCACTTACCTGGGATATGAAGCAAAATATTTGCAATACCTCTTAAATTTAGCAACATATATCAAATTTTGTTCATAAAACATGACTTTTAAAAAATAAAAATGTAATACATACAAACTAATACGGTATATTTTGCTTCATAACATACCGACAGATGAGCAGAACTTTATTACAAAATTTTATTTCAATATCTTAAAAACTCTTTAAGAAATAATGTTTCTTGCAAACATACACAATGAAAATCGCAAATTTTGATATAACAGAAGAGATTACGGATTAAACTTACAATTTTTAAATCCACCATATTTGTAGCCGTTTATTTCTATATGTATACGTTATATACTGGGTGGTCATAAAAAAACTTTGCCGATATACGGAGCTCTAGCGGCCAGTCCGTTCAACCGATCGAAATGAAATTTCAGATATAGCTATTCAGAGGTATGAGCTCGAGATTCTGTAAACGACAACAAAATGGCACTCACGGTTACGGTTATAGTTACAGAAACTCGAAAATTTCCAATGGCAACACTCATTTTTTTTCACCGCAAAATGCTCAGCGCATGCGAAAACCCTAATGAGCGTTGGAACCGTACGTGTATCGCAAGAAACGGACATGTTATGCACACACAAAAAACCGTTCTGGGAATCCTCCCCCCCCATAGAAAAAATTTGATTGGGGCGCAAGGAGTAAATTTGCATATGACACAGAGTCAGTACACTAATCTTTGATTACAATACAGATCGGAGAAACTAAGACTTTTATTTTGATTACACATTTTCCACATGGGTGCTATCACAGGCAATTTAATAGTGATGGCACCCATGTGGAAAATGTGTAATCAAAATAAAAATTTTAGTTTCTCCGATCTGTATAGTAATCAGAGATTAGTGTACTGACTCTGTGTCATATGCAAATTTCCTCTTTGCGCCCCAATCGAGTTTTTTCTATGGCGGGGAGGATTCCCAGAACGGTATTTTGTGCGTGCATAACATGTCTGTTTCTTGCGATACACGTAAGGTTCCAACGTTCTTTAGGGTTTTCGCATGCGCTGAGCATTTTGCGATGAAAAAAAATGGGTGTTGCCATTGGAAATTTTCGAGTTTCTGTAACTATAACCGTAACCGTGAGCGCCATTTTGTTGCCGTTCACAGAATCTCGAGCTCATACCTCTGAATAGCTATATCTGAAATTTCATCTCGATCGGTTGAGCGGACTGGCCGCTAGAGCTCCATATATCGGCAAAGTTTTTTTATGACCACCCTGTATTTTTGTATTAAAATGCATCTTCTGTGGATTATTAAGCGGTCACTTTCGGTTTCAGAAAGTTCATTTGCGATTTATATCTTGATCTATAACTTTGCTTCTAATTACAGCTTAACCAAAAGTAAGGCATTTTTAGAATCCTAAATCTTTAAACCTTAAAATAAAAAATAAATCAAAAAATTTCACAACAACAGTGTTTTGGGGGTAGGCTTATACTTAAATTATTGGATTATTATTTTTTGCGGTTTATATGCTGATTTATATGCATTTTCATTTTTTTAGTTAAATAATACCAAAATTCAATTACAATAACAAGTAATTGAAAGTATGTTTAAAACTGTAATTAACTGAATAAAATAAGTGTCGTTCCGCTGCTTTTATAGTAAAAGCACGTCTTCTTTCCGCCTAACAAAGAAAGACTCAATTCTTTCGAAAGGCTTAGCGTATTTTAGTATAATTTATGGTGATTTTAAGTAGGGTAACACCCCCAGTAATTGGCATGCACCAGTGATTGGCACATTTTACAAACATGTCCTAAAAAAAGATTTATATCCAGTCTTTTAAAAATTCAAGACCATATATCAGTTATATGCTCATTTACGTTAAAGATTATAACTTTGATTTATTTTACAAGATGACAACAGAGCCTATAGGCTCTGTTGTCATCTTGTAAAATTTGTTTCTCTTTCCTATAGGAAAGAGAAACAAATCTGTCTTGTATCAAATTAGCCATTTTGTTGCAAATTCTTGTTCTTTGGCTTAAGGAAGGCATGCTTTTCAATTCATTATTATCTGATTTATAATGTATTTTAAATTTTAATTGACAACAGTTTTGTTTAGTTAAAAAGGGTACTTTAATTGTGTAAAAGTATTTTCGACACAAATATTTGGATTTCTGAATTAATTGAAGTTGCCAATTAATGGTGCTTCAATTTTGCTAGTTCCGAGTAATTGGCACCTATTCCAATTACAATTAATTCGCAAGGAATTTGAGATTAAACCATTTATTTTGGAAGTACTTTTAAAATTATAGACTAATTTTGTTTATCATTTGTTTTTATCTGAAAATATAAATTTTATCAGTAATTGCAATCCATTAAAGCTTCATATGACAATTACTGGGGAAAGCATGACAATTACTGGGTATTAATGTAAGTATATTGTATTGTTTTAAAGTGTTCACATTTCAGATTAATATGCTGATTTCTTACTCTCAAAAACCTGAAATATGGTATCTTCATCTACAGTAAATTAATTTAAAGCGATTAAACCCAATGCAAAATGTAAAGTTTTTTTTTTAATATAAACATATGCCAATTACTGGATCACAAGGTGTCATACATTGGTGCTCTAGGTGCCAATTACTGGTGATTTCAGCAACTTTTTATAAATATATTTTTATAAAAATACTTTTTCAATTTTTTTTTGCTTTTAGTGAGCAAAATAGATGCACAGATATGCATTCTTTGATTTAAAAATATTTCCAAGTAAATAGCTTATTTCTTTGTAATGAAAATTTAAGTAAGTTTAGCGACAAATTCTTAATGTGCCAATTACTGGGGTTGTTACCCTAGTATTTATCAATTAAATGTAATTAATTGGATAAATATAAGTGTAATGTTGATTTTTTTTTTAAATAATTTTCTATCTATAAATGTAAGCACTAGCTGTCATTGGACGTAATATAATTTTATCTCCCTGAGAATTGAAGAATTTAATGAGAATGACATATAGTGAGAAAAATACAGCATTAAATATAGTGAGTCTTACAAAATTTTACGAAATATTTCTTCTCTTCATTGTATTACGCTACATCATATGAATAGGGAAATAAATCCATGGTGTATCATAACTCCATTTTGATTTTTCCTTCCCAGGACGAACATTTCTGATTCGTGCTGTTCCGTTTTTCCCACCCTCTCCGCACACGCTATTAGTACTATCGATATGTAAAGGAAGAGATTTGCCTATCATTTTGAAATATAGATACTTTCCTGAATATTTTTGACGATGTTTCAAAGCGAAAAATGCAAGTTTAGGAAGTATTTTGATAAAAGTAGGCTATCTATCTATTAGTGATATATATTTAGATGTTAAATATATACAGCTCATATTAGGTAGATTTCGTATGAAATACTGCCTATTGCGATCGCTCCTATGTTGGAATTTCTGAAATTTTTTTCCAGATCTACGCCGATCATAACCTCTAGACCCCAAAACTACCATCAGTAAAAAAGTTTATATATATACAGGGTGTTTATAAAGTCCCGGTCCCATTTTGATGTTTAATAACTCACAAAATAATAAAGATAGATTAAAATTAATAACATAAATGATTAGATAGACTGAAAAAGTTTCATGACTTTTGATTTCGTCGTACGGAGAATATAAAATCAATAGTATGTGGATGCCGACATGCTTGCCACTACCTGGCGTGAAACTGACTATCGACTTGATATTCTCTGTGCGACGAAGGGGGCATACGTGAAAGTTCATTGAAAAAGGTCCTGAAACTTTTTGAGCCTATCTAACCATTTATGTTATTAAATTTATTCTATCTTTATTATTTTATGAGTTATTAAACATCAAAATGAATCCGGGACTTTATAAACACCCTGTATATATATATCAGTATAAAAAACCCTGAACGGGTTAAAAGCTTGTGACACAGCACTTCATCTTATATATCTAAGAATGTTAAATTTGGGACTTAAAACTAATGATATCAAAATTTATGTGACGCTATGCTATTAATTAATATATACATATTAAAATTTAATTCATTAAGGTTTTATCAATTACATCTTTCATAAATTCAAAATATGAATCTTAAAAGATATGATATCAAAATTTAAGTGACGCCTTGACGAGGCTTTAAACAATGTTTTAAAATTCCATTTATTTATTTATTGTCTAAATACATTTTCATATCTAAACAATACTTTTCATTTTCCAATACACTGTTAAATACATCACTTTCACTGAATATATATAATGCACTGAAATGTATTTATTTGAATAAATAGATTTATCTTTTGGGCTACGCTATCCAAAATCAAAAATAACATTTGAATACATATTTTTTGCGTCATTGTATCTATTTGCATCTATTTAACTTACTTTGGATACAATGACGCAAAAAATATTTATTCAAACGTTATTTTTGATTTTGGATAGCGTAGCCCAAAAGATAAATCTATTTATTCAAATAAATACATTTCAGTGCATTATATATATTCAGTGAAAGTGATGTATTTAACAGTGTATTGGAAAATGAAAAGTATTGTTTAGATATGAAAATGTATTTAGACAATAAATAAATAAATGGAATTTTAAAACATTGTTTAAAGCCTCGTCAAGGCGTCACTTAAATTTTGATATCATATCTTTTAAGATTCATATTTTGAATTTATGAAAGATGTAATTGATAAAACCTTAATGAATTAAATTTTAATATATGTATATATTAATTAATAGCATAGCGTCACATAAATTTTGATATCATTAGTTTTAAGTCCCAAATTTAAAATTCTTAGATATATAAGATAAAGTGCTGCGTCACAAGCTTTTAACCCGTTCAGGGTTTTTTGTACTGATATCAGTGCTTTTTTTAGGTTAATAATAAAAAGATAAAAACAAAAAATTAAAGACTAATGCAAAGAATTCATATTCATGATTTCTGATCACCTTTAATTACCCCTCCCCCACCCACTTAAAAAAAGATATTTCATATTTTATTATTAATATATGCTGTGCTACTTGATTTCGTTAAAAACAACTCTGTAGTAAAGTACGTTAGTATAAGATAAGAAAGTAATGTACATTCAGCACTGTATTTCTAAGAAAGGATTTCATAATCTATGCTTTATGTATCATTTCTCATTCTAGTTAACTATGTTTATTCTTTACACATGATGATACATATACTGCAGATGGATTAAAATGATCAGGAATACAATATTCAGAATGTGCTGGAAAGTATTTCATAATCTATGCTGCGTGCATGATTCTTGTTAATTATGTTTCAACCTTTGTATAGGTTGGTAATATTGCAGATTGATTAAGACTATATCCGTTACAATATTCAGAATATGCTGGAAAGTGTTTCATAATCTATGTTGCACACAGGTTTTTCTTTCTTGTTAATTATGATTTGTTCTTTATATAGAGTGGTAAAATTACTGCAAATGGATTAAAATGATAGGCTTACAATAATGAAAATGTGTTGGAAAGTGTTTCATAATCTATACTGTATGTGTAACTTTTCATTCTTGTTAGTTTATTTATGTTTTGCTGTTTGCACAAAACATATATAAACTAACAGGGGGGGGGGGGGGGAGATTTGGATGGGAAGATTACTGTACAAAGATGAAACTGATAGGATAAAAGCATTCAGAATAAAATGGAAAGTATATAAACATGTTTAATGGAAAATTTTTTACTCTCTTTAATTATGCTTTGTTTTTTTGCACAGAATGGTAAAATATTGTACATGAATGACAATAAGTTTACAATATTCAGAATGAGTCAGAAATGCATCATAATCGATGCAGTATGCATGACTCTTCGTTCCTGTTATGTTTTGTGGGGTCATCAAGGCTTCTTGTTAGTTATGTAAGGGGGGGGGGGGAGTTTGTATCGGGTTTCAGATTTTATTAAAATTTCCATGCTCTAGTCTGTACCTATTTACATAATTTTTTTTCTAAAAATCTTGATTTGGTTAGATAATTGTTTTTTTTTTTTTTTTTTTTTTTTTTTTTCGGGTTTGAATCTCGATTCAGTTTGACTTGAATTGGAATTTTCAGGTTCTTGCCGAGTTGCATTTCAAGTATTAGTTTTCATTTCTGGTCAGTGGATGGGGATGGAAATTATTTTGTCTTTCTTGAACAGATTTTTATTTCCTAATTTTTTTATTTTACTTTTTTTGGGGAAGGGGAGGGATTGGATTGAGTTTCAGGTTATTCGGATCGGGTTTGAGATAGACTTCTATTGGAATTTCCATGATCTGGTCAATACATATCGACATAAATTGTTCTTTTTTTTCTAAAATCTTGATTTGATTAAATATTTTTTTTTTTGGGGGGGGGGATTGAATCTGGTTTCAGATTGACTTCAAATGGAATTTTCAGGTTCTTGTTGAGATGCATTTCAAGTATATTATTTTGTCGCAGATAAATTGGGTTACAATTGGATTTTTTTTTTTTTTTTTTTTTGGGGGGGGGGTAGTGTTTGAACTGGGTTTAGGATAGATTTCAATTGAAATTCTTGTCAGTGTATGTGGACAGAAATTATTTGGTCTTTCTTGGACAGACTTGTGTTTCCATTGTTTTTTCCTTTTCGGGTTTGGATTAGGTTTCATGTTAACTTTCAGACTCTTGTCAGTGTGTATCGGCAGAAATAATTTTCTCTTTTTCGGATTAGGTTAAGGTTCGATGGAAATTTTTTTCAGGTTTCAATCAGGTTCAATTCAAATGGAATTTTCAAGTTCCGGTCAGGTTGCGCTTTAATGGAAAATATTTTGTCCTGTATAGATACTGGGCTCCGGTTATATGGAATTTCCTTTTTCAGGTTCAGATTAGGTTTAAGATAGACTAATTGGAATTTCCAGATTTCTGATCACGCATATCTATGGAAATTAAGTTTTCTTTCCCAAATCAAGATATGGTCGGATAATTTTTTTTTTTTTTTTTTTTTTTTTTTTTTTTTTTTTTTTTTTTTTTTGGGGGGGGGGGGGGTTGAATCTGGTTTCGGTTTGACTTCAAATGTAATTTTCCGGTTCTTGTTCAGTCGCATTTCAATGTATTTTATTTTGCAGCAGATAGATTGAGTTACTCTTGGAGGGATTTTTTTCTTTCTGGTTTTGGATTGTATAGGATAGATTTCAATAGGAATTTTTCGATTCTGGTCAATGTATGTCAATGGAAATTATTTTGTCTTTCTTGGACAAATTTATCTTTCCATTAAATTTTTGTTGGTTTAGAATGGGTTTCAGGATAACTTGTAGGTTCTTGTTGGCAGACTTGTATAAAACCAAAAACTTTCTGCAAATTAATTTAATGTTGGGTGTAATTCGCACTTTTTGCGCAATTCATGGTCATCATTCGTGTTTTTTATGCGATTTATAAATGTAATTTGCATTTTTGAGCAATTTATGGACATAATTCGCAATTTTTATGCGATTAATGAATGTAATTTAAATTTTACATGATTTATGGACGTAATTTGCTATTTTTATGCAATTCATAGACATAATTTGCGTTTTTTCAGCTTTCTGTTGATGAAATTTGTGTTTTTTTAATCGATTTATTGACGTTATTTATGTTTTTATAGGATTTATGAATGTAATTCGCTTTTTTTACCAATTCTTGGACGTAATTTGCATTTTTTGTAATTTATGAATGTTATTAGTGTTTTTTTGCATGATTCATGGAAGTGATTTGCATCTTTTGAGTGATTTATGAATGTAATTCACGTTTTTATGCGTTTCATGGACGTAATTTGTGTTTTTTGAGCGATTCATGAATGTAATTCGCGTTTTTTATGCAATTCATGAATGCAAAACACTATTCGCTATTTTTATGCGATTTATAGACGTAATTTGCGTTTCAGCTTTCTGCTGCCAAAATTCGTGTTTTTTGAGCGATTTATGAACATAATTTCCGTTTTACTACACGATTCATAGACATAATTTGTGTTTCTCATACAATTTCTGAACGTAATTCTCACTTTTTAAAACAATTCATGGACGTAATTCACGTTTTGACGATTTGTGGACCCAATTCGCGTTTTCTATGCGATTCATGGACATAATTCGCAATTTTTATGTGATTAATGAATGTAATTTACATTTTACATGATTCATGGATGTAATTTGCTATATTTATGCAATTCGTAGACATAATTTGCATTTTTTGAGCTTTCTGTCAACGAAATTTGTGTTTTTGATCGATTTATTGATGTTATTTGTGTTTTTATAGGATTTATGAATGTAATTCGCTTTTTTTACCAATTGTTGGACTTAATTCACATTTTTTGTAATTTATGAATGTTATTAGTATTTTTTTGCATGATTCATGGAAGTGATTTGCATTTTATGAGTGATTTATGAACGTAATTTGTGTTTCAGCTTTCTGCTGCCAAAATTCGTGTTTTTTGAGCGATTTATGAACATAATTCCCGATTTACTACACGATTCATAGACATAATTTGTGTTTTTCATGCAATTTCTGAACGTAATTCTCACTTTTTTAAACAATTCATGGACGTAATTCACGTTTTGAGCAATTTGTGGACCCAATTTACGTTTTTTATGCAATTCGCCTTTTTTGAGCGATTCATGGACATAATTCGAGATTTTTATGCGATTAATGAATGTAATTTACATTTTACATGATTTATGGACGTAATTTGCTATACTTATGCGATTCATAGACCTAATTTGCATCTTTTGAGCTTTCTGTTTGTGTTTTTTGATCGATTTATTGCCATTATTTGTGTTTTTATAGAATTTATGAATGTAATTCGCTTTTTTTTACCAATTCTTGGACGTAATTTGCATTTTTTGCAATTTATGAACATTATTCGTGTTTTTTTGCACAATTCATGGAAGTGATTCGCATTTTTTGAGTGATTTATGAACGTAATTCACGTTTTTATGCAATTCATGGACGTAATTTGCGTTTTTTCAGCGATTCATGAACGTAATTCACATTTTTTATGCAATTCGGTATTTTTATGCGTTTTATAGAGGTAATTTCCATTTCAGATTTCTGCCGCCAAAATTCGTGTTTTTTGAGCAATTTATGAACATAATTCATGTTTTACTACACGATTCATAGACGTAATTTGCGTTTTTCATACAATTTATGAATATAATGCTCGCTTTTTTACATGATTCATGGACGTAATTCACATTTTAAGCAATTTGTGGACGTAATTCCCATTTTTTATGCAATTTGGTTTTTTTTTAGCGATTCATGGATGTAGTTCACATTTTCATGCGATTCATGCATGTAATTCACATTTTTTATGCGATTCATGCATGGAATTCGTATTTTTTATGCGATTCATGGATTTAATTAATGTTTTTATTGTGGTCTTTGGACAAAGTTCACGTTTTTCACGTGGTATTTTGTCGAAATGTTGGTTTTTTTTACATGATTCTTTGTTGAGATACTTTTTTTTTTTCGCAATTTGTCGAAATAAATAAATAAAAATTGTTTCTTCATAAAATTTTCTGCACATGGCGTGCGTCTATATTATACAACTCTGCTTGTCAGCGTGCATTGTCAGATTTTTTTTTTTTTTTTTTCAGATCGAATTAAGGTTTGGTAACCCATAGACTAATTGGAATTTCCAGATTTCTGACCACGCGTATCTATGGAAATAAAGTTTTCTTTCCCGAATCGAGATATAGTTGGATTTTTTTTTTTTTTTTTTTTTTTTTTTTGGGGGGGGGGGGGGGTTGAATCTGGTTTCGGTTTGATTTCAAATGTAATTTTCAGGTTCTTGTTCAGTTGCATTTCAATGTATTTTATTTTGCAGCAGATAGATTGAGTTACTATTGGAGGGATTTTTTTCTTTCTGGTTTTGGAGTGTATAGGATAGATTTCAAGGAATTTTTCGATTCTGGTCAATGTATGTCAATGGAAATTATTTTGTCTTTCTTGGACAAATTTATCTTTCCATTAAATTTTTGTTGGTTTAGAATGGGTTTCAGGATAACTTGTAGGTTCTTGTTGGCAGACTTGTATAAAACCAAAAACTTTCCACAAATTAATTTAATGTTGGGTGTAATTCGCATTTTTTGCGCAATTCATGGTCATCATTCGTGTTTTTTATGCGATTTATGAATGTAATTTGCATTTTTGAGCAATTTATGGACATAATTCGCAATTTTTATGCGATTAATGAATGTAATTTACATTTTACATGATTTATGGACGTAATTTGCTATTTTTATGCAATTCATAGACATAATTTACGTTTTTTCAGCTTTCTGTCGACGAAATTTGTGTTTTTTGATCAATTTATTGACGTTATTTGTGTTTTTATAGGATTTATGAATGTAATTCGCTTTTTTTACACAACTCTTTGACGTAACACTTTTACACAACTTTTTGCAATTTATGAATGTTATTCGTGTTTTTTTGCACGATGCATGGAAGTGATTCGCATTTTTTGAGTGATTTATGAACATAATTCACATTTTTATGCAATTCATGGACATAATTTGCATTTTTTGAGCGATTCATGGATGTAATTCGCGTTTTTTATGCAAATCATGAATGCAAAATGCTATTCCCTATTTTTATGCGATTTATAGACGTAATTTGCATTTTAGCTTTCTGCTGCTAAAATTCGTATTTTTTGAGCGGTTTATGAACATAATTCCCATTTTACTACACAATTCATAGACGTAATTTGCATTTTTCATACAATTTATGAACATAATTCTCACTTTTTAGACAATTCATGGATGTAATTCACGTTTTGTGCGATTTGTGGATATAATTCACATTTTTTTTTGCAATTCGCTTTTTTTGAGCGATTCATGGACATAATTCGCGATTTTTATGCGATTAATGAATGTAATTTACATTTTACATGATTTATGGATGTAATTTGCTATATTTATGCGATTCGTAGACATAATTTGCATTTTTTGAGCTTTTTGTCAACGAAATTTGCGTTTTTTGATCGATTTATTAACGTTATTTGTGTTTTTATAGGATTTATGAATGTAATTCGCTTTTTTTACCAATTGTTGGACCTAATTTGCATTTTTTGTAATTTATGAATGTTATTAGTATTTTTTTGCACGATTCATGGAAGTGATTTGCTTTTTTTGAGTGATTTATGAACGTAATTTGCGTTTTAGTTTTCTGCTGCCAAAATTCGTGTTTTTTGAGCGATTTATGAACATAATTCCCGTTTTACTACACGATTCATAGACATAATTTGTGTTTTTCATACAATTTCTGAATGTAATTCTCACTTTTTTAAACAATTCATGGACGTAATTCACGTTTTGAGCGATTTGTGGACCCAATTCATGTTTTTATGCAATTCGCTTTTTTTTTTTGAGCGATTCATGGACATATTTCGTGATTTTTATGCGATTAATGAATGTAATTTACAATTTACATGATTTATGGATGTAATTTGCTATACTTATGCGATTCATAGACATAATTTTCATTTTTTGAGCTTTCTGTCGACGTAATTTGCGTTTTTTGATCGATTTATTGACGTTATTTGTGTTTTTATAGGATTTATAAATGTAATTCGCTTTTTTTACCAATTGCTGGACCTAATTCGCATTTTTTGTAATTTATGAATGTTATTAGTATTTTTTTGCACGATTCATGGAAGTGAGTTGCATTTTTTGAGCGATTTATGAACGTAACTTGCGTTTCAGCTTTCTGCTGCCAAAATTTGTGTTTTTTGAGCGATTTATGAACATAATTCCCGTTTTACTACACGATTCATAGACGTAATTTGTGTTTTTCATACAATTTCTGAACGTAATTCTCACTTTTTTAAACAATTCATGGACGTAATTCACGTTTTGAGCGATTTGTGAACCCAATTCATGTTTTTTATGCAATTCGCTTTTTTTGAGCGATTCATGGACATAATTCGCGATTTTTATGCGATTAATGAATGTAATTTACATTTTACATGATTTATGGACGTAATTTGCTATACTTATGCGATTCATAGACATAATTTGCATCTTTTGAGCTTTCTATCGACGAAATTTGTGTTTTTTGATCGAATTATTGACGTTATTTGTGTTTTTATAGGATTTATGAATGTAATTCGCATTTTTTGCAATTTCTGAACGTTATTCGTGTTTTTTTGCACAATTCATGGAAGTGATTCGCATTTTTTGAGTGATTTATGAACGTAATTCACATTTTTATGCAATTCATGGATGTAATTTGCATTTTTTATGCAATTCATGAATGCAAGTCGCTATTTTTATGCGTTTTATAGAGGTAATTTCCGTTTCAGATTTCTGCCACCAAAATTCGTGTTTTTGGAGCAATTTATGAACATAATTCATGTTTTACTACACGATTCATAGACGTAATTTGCGTTTTTCATACAATTTATGAATATAATTCTCGCTTTTTTACATGATTCATGGACGTAATTCACATTTTAAGCAATTTGTAGACATAATTCCCATTTTCTATGCAATTTGCTTTTTTTTTAGCGATTCATGGATGTAGTTCACATTTTTTATGCGATTTATGCATGTAATTCACATTTTTTATGCAATTCATGCATGGAATTTGTATTTTTTACGCGAATCATGGATTGAATTAACTTTTTTTTTTTTTTTTTTTTTTTTTTTTTTTTTTTTTTTGCAGTCTTTGGACGAAATTTATGTTTTTCGTGTGGTATTTTCTCGAAATGTTGGGGTTTTTTACATGATTCTTTGTTGAGATACACTTTTTTTTTTACGCAATTCTTTGTCGAAATAAATAAATAAAAAATGTTTCTTCATAAAATTTTCTGCACATGGTGTGCGTCTATATTATACAACTACGCTTGTCAGTGTGTATTGTCAGATTTTTTTTTTTTTTTTTTTTTTTCAGATCGAATTAATGTTTGATAGAATATTTCTTAGGGTTTGGATGAGGTTCAACTCAAATAGAATTTAAACAATTACATTTTAGAAATGACAAAACTAAAAAATGTAATTATTTATCGCCCATTATTAGCTGTTAGTATTTTAAAATATTTATTTGTTAGTGTGTTAGTAACTTTACATTATTTGAATTAAAAATTTTTAATTTCTTGTATTAAATTTAATCTTAAACATGTTTTCTTCTTAGGTATGTTATGCAATTTATTTAAATAATGGATTCAAAGTTATTTGAGGATTTTGTGTTCATTAGTAGAAACAAGGCCTTAAAAAAAAAAAAAAAAAAAAAAAAAAAGCGTTAATTATCAAACATTTTTGTAAAAGAATGTTAGAAAGAAATACTTCAATTTCGAGACAATGAGTATGAAATTAAAACATCTATAGAAAAAAAAGGGGGAAAATTTATATTTTATGAAACTCATTATTAAAGCATAGAAGTATAAGTTATTTCTTTTTAAACCAATGTTATTGTTAATATTTGGTTAAAAATTATTTGCTTAACCCAACTTTTAGTGCTTGTAAATTCTAACATTATAAAAATATATTAAGATTTTCCATTTTAGATGTCCAATTTATAAATGCAGTTTATTAATAACGCTATGTTCTAAGCTGTAAAGCTAATGCTTTTATATTTTGATTATTGATTTCTATAACGTAATATTAACTATTACAATACTTTTGTATTCGGTATGTGATCCGAGACAAAATTTTTCACGCTTGGATTTAAATCATCAGACTCTTAGGAAGAAAAAAAGAAAAAAAAAATTCTGTTTTGAACAGCATCTAATGCAGTTTACAATGATGCGCTGTAGTACCTCCGTGGCAACTGCTAAATAACATTTTAAAATATAAACATGGAATTTCGAAATTATTAATGAAATAATAGGATGCATGAAACATGTTAAAGCTACAGTCACTAATGGATAATGAGAGCTGGGTGCATGTCAAATTACTGGATGCAGCAAACTTATGCAATGGTCTCTAAAACACATGAAATTTCTCAAAGCCGCAGTCAATAACAAATGTATGAGCACTATGCCCATATGAAAACAAACAACAAAAATTAATAGATGCAGCAAACTATGCGGTAACATGCAGATTCCCAATATCTGGAAGAAATGAGTGATACCTGAACTAAAAAAATCCAGTGACAATATTGTGAAACAAATACATTAAAACAATAGCGTTTATATTAGAAAAAGAAGGGCCTAAAACTCTCACTCGCTAAAATAAAACTCGTTAAAGCAGTCCAACTACTGCATGTATAGCACTTAGAGCACATGAAAACAAAACAAAAACAAAACACTCAGGCTGCAGCAAAATTGCTGTGCAACAATCCGTAAAATGCACAAAATTAATTAAAAATGCAATCACTAATGCATGTTGTACAAGCACTGTGTGTACATGAAGAAAAAAAACAATGAGTGCAACTAATTTGTTTTTAAATCTCTGAAATCTTTATAGCCACAGTCACTAATGCATGTAAGAACAAATTAACTTCATTACTTTCTTTTGAATTATCAAAATACTGCTGTAATTTGTTGATAAATACTAGTTTGTTCACAATTTCCAATAATAAGTGCACTTACTTATTTAAAAATTGTTTAAAACCTGGATTTACTGGCCATTAAGCTAAGCTAAAAAGGCACAGTTTCAAAATGAAAATTAATAGCGACAAAAATGCATAAGAAAAAGTAATAAATGCATTTTGAATAACATATTCAAGCAATTTTAATCTAAAAATTAACATCCTGGGTTATTAATCACAGAAATTAATAAATGAAATAAAAAAGCACAATTTTTACAACACTTAAAACTTAGTATTGTTAATTAATTCATATAATTATTGTTAATTAATTCATATAATTATTGTTAATTAATTCATATATTAAGGACATCTATAAACTTAAAAACAATCTATTTTGAGAATTTTAGAATTCACAAGCACTTGGTTAAACTGTTGGTCAATTATAAATATTGTTTGTTTACCAAAATTTAGCAATAGTTTACACATTCTGTGATAGTTTATGTTGGTTTGAAATCAAATCAACATGCTAACTAATGTATACATCACTTATACTTTTTAAATAATACATTAATAATGAGTGCCAAAAAATATTTATTTACCTTTCTTTTTCATTATAGGTGGTTTAGCTTCACGTTCGTCTCCTGAAATTGAATATTTCATGCCAACATACAGCACGAATCAATTTGTTTTGATTCGTGTACTTTGATTCACCATATTATTTTATCCAAAAAAGGGGGCCTTGTTTCTCCAAATAACACAATACCTATATTACCATAATAACCATTATTTCGCAAATTACACAACATACATGCTAAAAACAACAAGTGCCAAGTACAAAGCTTACCGCCAGCGAATTCGATTACGATTCAAAACAAAACTATCTAAACGCGTATGAATACATGAAATTCTAAAGCAAATTTATTAAAAATAATTTTTGTTTGTAAACTTTAAAAGAAAATCATAAGTCAAAAGTATATTGAATATGTATAATTAAAAAATATTTTCCTATTTTAAAAAAGGATTCAAAATATTTTTTCCACAAAATGCAAAAATATCCAATGTAAGAAACGTAATATTTTCTTCTTATGAAAAATAAAGGCAATATAAATAGAAATTTTATTTAGCATATATTTATTGAATGTTTTAAAGCACATGATAAGATGTTTTTGTAGTTTAAAAAACATTTATTGCTTCGATGCGGGTGTTTTAACTGTGACCATAACTACATTTGCCTTTTCGCAGTGTCTTCGTCTGCTAACCCATAGAATAACATGTAATCCGCGAGCTAATATAGTCCAATTTTCCAAGACCAATATATAACAAACAAGAGTTTTCCTAGAAACAAGGCAAGTCTTATTCCCTCTCTCTTAAAGAGATTCATATTATATATAAGTTTTAATAAAATCTCCCAGCCCGTTTTCTAGATCTCATTATCAGGAACAAACACCATCGATTTCAGTTTAAAAATGGTTTTCGAGATCTAAAAATATACGGCACGTAGAAATGTAAAAATTATAGGATAGGATTAGACTGGGAATATAAGACTATATTAAAAAAATTGGACCATTCTGACCAATATTTACTGAATTATTAGAAGGCGGCTTTTCCGATTTCCTTTGATGTTGAGTTAGCTGTATATATGAAGTTCCGCATCTACCCTTATGACGATGGTAGGTTTTGAGGATGGTAGGTTTAAAGCTGCGTCACTTGAAGGCTGCCGCCTTCTATGATAAATTTATCTATATATATATATATCTCACTTTCTTCTGCACACGATAAATTGTATAATTCTGCTTCAATCTCTACCAAACTCGTACATAAAATCAAAGGGTATAAAATCTCAGTTGACTGCGTTAATGGGCAAAATCGGACTAAAAGGATGGAAATAGGGAGGGTTTTTGTCAAAACCGAAAAAACACCGTAACTTCTTAGTTAAAATAGATATCACATGAGTTTAAAGTTTATATTACTTCTAAAAAATGTTCCAAAAGCTTATGCATGACAAATTTTTGATAAAGTTAAAAATGGGCTCAAGGGGCGAAAAAAAACAGGGTTTTGGGGAGAAAAAATTCCTAACTTCGTCAATTCTGAAGATATCAAATCCAAATAAATTTTTTATATATGCTCTTAAAATTATCTAAAACTTTTGTAATTACAAGTTTTTGATAAGACCAGCTTTTACCGATGAAAAAAAAATTAAAAACGAAAAGAAAAAGAGAGGTAGAAAAAAAATCATAACTTAGTCTATTCTTAAGCTATCAAATCTAATTAAATTTATTTTACATCTTCTCAATAATATCTATAACTTTTATGTTAACAAGTTTTTCATAGACCAATTCTTATAGCAAAAATAAATTAAACAAAAATAGGAATTGGTGAAAAAACCTCAAATCCAAATTGTTTATATTTTGACTCATTTTTAAATTCATTTTTGATTTTAAACACATCCAAATGGGATATTCTTATTTAGAAACTATATAATGTGACGGATTGGCCTGTTTTTTTTATAAAGGCAGAATATATTTCAAAAAAGGTTGCCAAAACGTGTACTTTGAACAGAATTTCCGGAAATGACCGTGATTGAAAAATTGAGGTATTCAAATAACAAAATTGCATTTTTCTAACTCATTTTTAAATTCAGTTTTTCTCTCAAACGCATCCAAATTGACAGGTTCTGTTATTTAGGAACTCTATAATGTACGTATTGGTCAGATTTTTGATAAAGGTTATATTATATATACACTATCTACCAAAAAGTATTTGTACACTTTCAGTTTTTGACATTTTGTCAAATATTTAAAAATATACTGGTCGGATTCTTCTGGAACTTCAGAAATATAAAGATTATGTTTCACTTTATATTTATTTACATTCATTTGTTAAGCGGGTAATTAGGGGGCCGGCAAAAAAAAAGAATAATAGAAATATTTGGGATCGCCCTGTACATGAAAATGCACGAAACGACTTATCGCTTTAGAATACAAATATATGAATACAGTAGAATATGTACACTAATTTTTGTGAGAATAGCATGTATATTTATGGCGATAGAGCGATTTTTTTGAAAAATTCAAAAAATTCTGGTATGTTTTTTGTTTATATCATGCTGGGTTTTTGATCAAATTTAACGCAAATTTCAGAAAAATTGGCAAAATGCAGTAGAAAAAATGTAGCGCAATTGGAATATAAATATATTAAATATTTTATGAAATATGAATAGTTGTATAAAATAATTTTTATCTGCGCATGCGCGAACTAGAAAAACATTTTTTTTACATCATTTAATAGTCAATTCTATGGAGTGACTCATAAAAAAAATCCAATCAAATATCGTGAAAATTCAAAAAGATATCATTATTTTAGTGAGATGTTTTTACTCTGCTCTCTAAAAACGGCTGAATCTTAAGGGATTCTCCACAAATTGACATTTTTTAATAAATCCCTCTATAGTAAAAAAAAAAACTAGCCTTAAAAGGAATGACTCCTGGAATGATGCTGATGTGGAAGATTTTCGGAACTAACGAATCCGGGTTGTCCACTCCTTCCATGAGTCGAATAGACCAATCAGGAAAGGGCTCCGTCTATGCATCGCCATATGGGTTACCATAAAGAGAGGAAAGGTTACCATCGCCAACAATCGCCAAGCTTGTCGCCAATTTGGCGATATATCGCCAAATTTGGCGACCAAAATTAGTTGTCAAAAGTGACGCCAACTTGGCGATAACTGTAATATTTCGCCAAATTTTTAATTTCTTTATAACATCAGTTGTTCTTTATAACATCATTTGAGAGGTTTGCAACTGCTTATTCATTTAAAGGATGTCTTGTGTGTCACCCCCACTCTGCCCCCCAGGGGGGCACATTTTTAATTTCTTGACAACACCAGTCGTGTGACATCATTTGAGAGGTTTGCAGATGCTTATTCATATTATGGATGTCTTTTGTGTCGCCTCCCCCTCTGACCCTCAGGGGGGCACATTTTTAATTTCTTTACAACACCAGTCGTGTGACACATCATTTGAAAGGTTTGTAACTGCTTATTAATACCGTGGGATATTGGAGAGCGCAGCAAGCAGGGGTAGCCAATAATTTGGAATCGCGAAGCGATTACGCGGGGGGTTGGCGAGCATAGCGAGCAGGGGGGCGGGGCCCCCCTAGTGACTTTAAAAAAAACTAGTATTGAATTAATACAATATCTAATACAATATTGCTGCTAATAAGTACTTGACAATTGTGATAGAAAAGAAAAAGAGCTTTATTCACATTCAGGGCCAAAACTAAGAGAGGGTTGGGGGAAAAGGGCATGTGCCCCGGGCGCTAGGATGAAAGTGTCCCAAATGTGCATTTTGTTTGGCGATTTTTTCCATGTCTATGTTTAGCATGATATTGTCAAAATCGTCCCATTCAAAGCATTTCTCCTATACCAAAGCATAGAAGAATCTAATGATGATGGCATAAAGATCCCGCATAAAGCAGATTTTTTTTTTTTTCGTTTGGATTCGGTTTCACGATTTTAAGGTATCATTTTTTTTAAACAAAGCAGACTACTTTAATCAATATTACATATTTTAAGTTTTGAAATAAGTCGGCTATTAATAAATTAGAAAATTTTTCTTTGCAAATACTTTGGCAGATGCTTTGCAAAGAAGAAAAGGGAGGGGGGGGGAGTTCACCAAAATTCATTGAAATATAAATATATTAAATATTTTCTAAAATGTTCTATGTCATGCAATATTTTCAACCAAATATAAAGCCACATTCAGAAAAATTCGCAAAATGTAGTAGAAAGAATAAGGTGCTATTGAAATATAAATATATTAAAAGTTTTCTAAAATATGAGTATTTGTATGAAATATTTTTTAATCAGCGTATGCGTGAACGATAAAATTTATCATTTTACATAATTTAATATTCAACTCTATGGAGCTACCCATAAAAAAATCCGATCGAATTTCGTGATAAATTCAGAAAGTAATTGTGGATAGGAGTGAACTGATTTTCAATTGGTCTCTGAAAGCAGTTGAATGACGTCAGATTTTACGCAAATTGCCAAATCTCCATTTACGTTTTTTACTGGTGATTTACTTCTTTTCATAGATAATTACCAGAACGAACCTATTTCAGGATAAAAATAATTATAAAAAATCGAAGCATTTGTGTCAAATCTACCCATTGATACATAATTGATAATGGCTCTTATGCAAAATGCCGATATCTGCGATCCTGAAATACGTCAAGTTCTCCACTGTTAAATGTGGTGTCGAAAACAACACTGACATCAATCGCAGGCATGATGCCAAGAAGAACAGAGCTGTCTGATTTTGAGAAAGGTGTGATCATCGGGTACCACCGAAATCGCTGATCTTTAATCGACATATCTAGCGAGCTTAAATACCCCAAAACGACTGTGGCTTATGTGATTAGAAAATGAAAGCTGAATGGTGATTGTCAGAATGTGGCCAGAGTAGGCAGACCGACGAAACTGGGAGATAGAGACCGACGGGTTCTGTCTAGAGAAATTCGGAAGAACCGCAACCAACCAATGTTACACATACGCCAAGAATTTCAACAAGTTTCAGGATGTGTTATTTCCATGAATACCATCCGTAAGGAAGCTCATCTGCTTAATTTTTATGGCCGTGCTGCCGCCCATAAGCCTTTAATCACCAAGTCCAACCGCGCAGCTCGGTTAAGTTGGTGCAAAACACGCCAGCAATGGACTGTACAGCAATGGAAACAGGTTCTCTGGAGTAATGAATCAAGGTTCACCCTCTACCGTTCTGATGGTAGGGTCTGGGTCTGGCGTCTGCCTGGAGAACGCCTCCTACCAGAATGTATTGTGCCCACAGTTAAATTTGGCGGAGGGGGAATTATGTTCTGGGGTTGTTTTTCCTTGTTCGGAGTAGGAACCTTGGTCCCAATTCATGGTAAGCTCAATGCCGATGCCTACTGTAATATACTGGACAACAGTGTACTTCCTACGTTGTGGCAATACTATAGATTGAACCCATGTTATTTCCAGGATGACAACGCAAGCTGCCATGTAGCGAGGTCCAGCATGGATTGGTATGCTGATAATGGAGTGCATCGACTCGAGTGGCCTGCCCAGAGCCCAGACCTGAACCCAATAGAGAACCTCTGGGACGAGTTGGATCGTCGAATTAAGGCGGGTGACACACGCCCAAAATCAGTAAAAGAGCTTACCTGCCTTGTGCAAACAGAGTGGAATAAAATACCATTAAATGTAATACAAGGACTAGTTGAGAGCATGCCCAGGAGAGTCGCAGCTGTAATTGCCTCTTGAGGAGGATCTACAAATTATTAAATGTGAACAGGGCCAAAACCAGTCTTTTTTTCCCGAGGCAAACGTGGATTTTGAAGGTACCCCTTTCCCCCTCCTTCGCAAAGCATATTTACAAAGAAAATTTCTCCAATTTATTAATAGCCGACTTATTTTAAAACTTAAAATATGTAATATAAAATAACGTATTCTGCTTCATTAAAATACTCCAATTTGATACTTTAAACCGACTCAAAAAAATTCTACTTTCAACAGGATCTTTAAGGCCCTTGTCCCTGCCCGCGAAGACACTGCTGAGCTAATGCTATTCCTGTGGGGAGGCATTTTTCTAATAACTCTTTCGCATTTTGAAATTTTCAATTTTTTTTTTCATTGGATAGCGGAAGTCCCTCTTAAAATCGCTCCTTGACTACTTTTTCGATTTGAGTCATAGATATTTTTTATAAAGTTAGTTTCACTTTCAGAACCGCTTTTGGGAGTGAAAGAAACATTATAAAAATATCTACGCCAAAATTGAAAAAGTAATCACGGAGCGATCTTGAAAAGGACTTCCGCTATACAATGCAAAACATATTATTTAAAAATGTCCAAATGCAAAAGAGTTAGAAAAATGCATCCCCATAGGAATAGCATTAGCTCGTGGGCATCTTCGCGGGTAGGGGCAGGGACCTTAAGCCATCATCATTAGATTTTTTTATGCTTTAGCATAGCCCAGATATAATAATTTTAACAATATTATGCTAAACATAACCATGAAAAAATCGCCAAACGAAAGATACATTTGGAACACTTTCATCCTAGCGCCCGGAGCACATGCCCTTCTCCCCCCCCCCCTCTCTTAGTTTTGGCCCTGAATGCGAATAAAGCTCTTTTCCTTTTCTATCACAATTGTCAAGTACTTATTAGCAGCAATATTGTATTAGATATTGTATTAATTCAATACTAGTTTTTTTTTTTTTTTTAAGTCATTTATTAAAAAATGTCAATTTGTGGAGAATCCCTTAAGATTCAGCCGTTTTTAGAGAGCAGAGTAAAAACATCTCACTAAAATAATATCTTTTTGAATTTTCACGATATTTGATTGGATTTTTTTTATAAGTCACTCCATAGAATTGACTATTAAATGATGTAAAAAAAATGTTTTTCTAGTTCGCGCATGCGCAGATTAAAATTATTTTATACAACTACTCATGTTTCATAAAATATTTAATATATTTATATTCCAATTGCACTACATTTTTTCTACTGCATTTTGCCAATTTTTCTGAAATTTGCGTTAAATTTGGTCAAAAACCCAGCATGATATAAACAAAAAACATACCAGAATTTTTTGAATTTTTCAAAAAAATCGCTCTATCGCCATAAATATACATGCTATTCTCACAAAAATTAGTGTACATATTCTACTGTATTTATATATTTGTATTCTAAAGCGATAAGTCGTTTCGTGCATTTTCATGTACAGGGCGATCCCAAATATTTCTATTATTCTTTGTTTTTTTGCCGGCCCCCTAATTACCCGCTTAACAAATGAATGTAAATAAATATAAAGTGAAACATAATCTTTATATTTCTGAAGTTCCAGAAGAATCCGACCAGTATATTTTTAAATATTTGACAAAATGTCAAAAACTGAAAGTGTACAAATACTTTTTGGTAGATAGTGTATTGAAAAAAAGCTGTCAAAGTGGGCATTTCGCACGAAATATCCTTGATGTATTCAAATAAAAAATTGATTATTTTATGACTCATTTTTAAATTCAATTTTGCTCTCAAATGCATTCAGTTGACAGTTTTTTGTAATCTAGGAACTATATAATGTGCGTATTGGTCGATTTTTTAATAAAGACTATATTTCAAAATATGTTGTCAAAATGGGTATTTGAGCCGAATTTTACTTAAGATGATTTTGATAAAACAGTTCTTACAGAAAAATGAAATTAAAATTTTTTCAAAAGCGGCCAAATAAAGTTGTTAAACTGGGTTTATCTCTAATCATATTTTATTTTTTGTTCTTGAAATGAGCACTCTTCGAAATCCATCTCGCCCCACCAGTGGCCGAGAGGTTGGGACCTCTCAACTGGTAGACGGCAGGTGCTGGGTTCGAACCCAACCGCGGCTGTCGGCCTAACCGTTCGGAGTTTTCCATGGTTTTCTTCGAATCTTGCGTAAATACGGGTTAGGTTCCCTTAGAAAGACCCCCATGGAGAGCATTCCCCTAGGTCCTATATCCCTAGCGTAGATAATCGGACGACAAAAATCAACCAACCAATCGAAATCCATCTCCGCCTATAGGCCAAGCCAATAGGAATTTTTAATATGCAGATCATTAATGAAACATTTGATTGAATAAGCAAAATTGTAATTTCTTTGAAGCCTTTGATAGAAAAGTTGAAATGATAGTAAAACACAAGTCACTTAAAATGACAAAGAACTGTATAAGAAGAATATACAACGGAAACGTACAGTTCTTAATAAATCTTTATGGGAAATTTTTATTTAATTTTAAACATTACATTAAAATAGTATATTACCTGCCCTTCTTATAATGAAAATACATGACGTTTATAAAGAATTTGTGATGTAAAACTTAACCCATGTTCTTTTCATATTTTTGTCCAAAGATTTTCATTATTCAACATGACAGAATTTATGCATACTAACAATTTAATGATTGTTTATATAAATTATTAAAGATGCCACTCATTTGTAATTTCAATAAAGCCACGTTTTCATAATCAATTAAGTGTGATATTTAAGCTTTTACAAAAATGTTTCCGTATTCATCCACAATAGTTTGATTAAAGTTTCTTTAACGTTCCTCAAATTATATCACAATTGTTTTTACTTTTTCGATCTGTTTAGATAGTACATTCACAAAAACCACTCATCTAATTATTGAAAAAAAAAAAAAAAAAAAAAAAAAAAAAAAAAAAAAAACTAGAGGCTTTACGATCCATGAAGAATCTGGGTCTACCGTTCTTCACCCTCTTATCTTGACTCTTGTCTCTGACTTGCTAAGAGCAGATACCACGGTCAGTTGGTCAGACTACACTGTTAAAAATCTGCTGCATTTTGTTGCAACGCACTCCACCGATTGTATATAATATCTCTATTCCAACCAATGAGAAAGCTCCATTTCACGGCCAAGTAACCGTTTTCTGTACAAGCAGGGGAGTGCGTTGCAACAAAATGCAGCAGATTTTTAACAGTGTAATACTGCATTCATATTATGAAAGTTGTGTCACTTTTGTAACTGTAACTTTTCTGTCACTGTAACTTTTTTGAACCGAACAACTTGGAAGAAGGCTTCATCTGTTCACACTACCAAACATTTTAAGATGCTTAACTTGGATTACATTTGAGACTACAACTTCTATCCACACACAATTATTTATTCTTTATTCTTTGCGGCGTGTTAAATAAATAAACGATTCAAAGGATCATTTGAAAAAACAGATTAATTATTTATGGAAGTTAACTGGAAATTTAAAATCAGTTTCAAACAAATAAAAAAATTCAGAAGGCAGAGTTCCAATCAACTCATGATTAAGTGAGTATCAAAAGTTAAGTGAGTTTCAGAAACTTGGTCAAGTCAAAAATTTTGTTTCCGGGTCGTCTGCTTCAAAATTCTGCAAGTTAAGTGACTTTTATAGCATAATTGGAACACAGATTAAAATGAGACCTTCAGTGTTTAGTTCCCACACTGTAAAAAATTTGATCCTTTTGCTGCATCGTCACTCCATCGCTTTCACAGGAAACGATTACTTCGCTGTATTATGGAGCATTCTCATTGGTCACAACAGAGTTGTTCTACAAAAGCGAATGAATGACGATGCAGCAAAAGGGTAAAATTTTTTACAGTGCAAGATAACTTGGTACTTTTGTTGAAACAATTAAAGGTTGAATGAATCTTGCACCGACCAGAATCAAACTCTGCACCTGCAGCTCGGCAGACAAGCATTCTGACCATTATGCTATTGTCCTTCAAATTACTCAACTCATTTACTATTTAAATTACATACTTTTTGTCTTGAAAATTCTTTTACTTTATTTCTTTTCTGAAGTTAATAATAGAGCAGGAGAAAAAAAATCACTTTTTAGTTTAAGTAATTAATTTTAATTTATGCATATTTCATTTTCCTAAATAAGAACAAAACACGTTGTAAATGATTATTTATTCAAAGAATTTGATATGTGAAATAACTCTTTTACTTTGCTGAAACCTTATGTTGACCTTTTTAATATCATAATTAAAGAACTGTTTGATTGTCAGAGACAGATTAGAGTAATATTATTCGATTATGCCAAAACATTTGATTAAGCTTCTAGTTACAATCGTAATGTAAAATACTATGTGAATAAATTATTTTCGAGGAAGAGTGGGAAACCTTTCAAAGCAAATATACTTGTTCTTATTTGAAAACAAATCAGTTACAATGAAAGATTCTATTAGTGACAAGAATGAGTTATCCTTTTATCCAGCTTACATACAGAGAGACATAGTAGGTTTTGACATTAAATCGAACTTTTTTAGATTAATTTGAAGGCGACTTAAACTATAGGAAAACACAGCATGGCTTCTCCTTGTTCACTTACTCAAATTCTCCTAGAGAAGTAATCCAAATGAGAAAAACATACTGTCATTAATAGAACGAAATATGTATTTTCGGAAAGAGAAGTTTCTCGATTGCTTATTTTCATAAAAAATGGTGTAATCCATATGGACTTAAGTAGGAATAGAAATAATTCAAATTCGTAATTTGATAAATCATTTTTCAATAATATCTGTATATGTATTTAAAGTAAACACAAAACAGTCGTATAATAAAATAACAAAGTAGCGACACTTTCAACACGTCAGAGTTGGGCAAATTCATAATATAATTACTTTGTAACTTAATTACAATGTAACGGCACGCAAGGGATTACAATTTTAGTTACATGTATTTATAATTTGAATTTGAAATTAAATTAGAATTGTAATTATAATGGAAAAAATTCTAATTACGATTAAATGCAATTATAATCTGAATTTGAAATTAAATTAGAATTGTAATCGTAACTATAAATGCTATGATTATCTTTATATAATTGTAATTATAATGAAAAAAATTCTAATTACTATTAAATGCAATTATAATCTGAATTTGAAATTAAATTAGCATTGTAATCGTAACTATAAATGGTATGATTATCTTTATATAATTGTAATTATGATGAGAAACAACTCTAATTACGATTAAATGCAATTATAATCTGACTTTGAAATTCAATTAACATTGTAATCATGACTGTAAAAGCTATAATTACAAATATACAATTGTAATTATAATTTAGAAAATTATAATTACGATTATGCGTAATTGTATTCTGAATTTCAAATTCAATTAACATTGTATTCATAATTATAATTACAATTACGGATAATTCCAATGGTATTTTTTTTATTAAGATATGGTTGTAACTGTAATGCAGAAGGTTACGATTTTCATTACGATACGGTAATGCTGTAACTGTGAAATTTTAATTACAAATACTTTTAATGCGAATGGTATTTTAGATTATATATTTGATTTTAGATGGTATTTATGATTATTATTACCGTTACGGTGTTGTAATGGTAACTAGCAATTTTAGTTACAATTAATGTGCAATGGAAACAGAAAATTTTCTAATTAGGTTTTATTCCATTTGTACTTGAGACTTATTTATGATTATATTCTTTTAATGATAACTAAGAAATCTGGGTTACAATGATATCATAATGAGGATAATATCTAGTGTTAAATATTACAGTGACTATTTTAATTTTATAACTGAGAATTTTAAACTGGATAACCCAATAATTTTTTACTGAAACTCTGCCCTCCCCGCCTTCCCGAATATTTTAGCGAATCGTAAATATAAAGAATTGGTAACTTAAAAACTTATAACTAAAACTTTATTTATCCTAAGACACTCATACTTTGTATGATAAAGGCAAATTTTATGAGGGGGGTACCAAAGACCAGTAAATTTTAGTATTGAGCAAATAAAAGGTTTTAATAACCCAAAAGTTAACTCGGATATAAATTGTCAAACTAGACAAATTTCATAGAGTAAATGCAATCGTTTCAAAGGAGAGGGGGTATCTCGATTTTCTATAGAAGCCCAACATATTTTAGTCTATACCTATATTATAAAGAGAAAAAGTTTGTTTGTTTGTTTATAAGGGATAACCTCCGGAACTACCGAATTGGTTTCAAAAGTAATGGTACCAAAATTATGGTGTTCGTTCGGAATCAAACATAGGCTGTATTTTATGTCGATA
Organism: Maratus speculifer; assembly: GCA_964019185.1. Taxonomy (NCBI): domain Eukaryota; kingdom Metazoa; phylum Arthropoda; class Arachnida; order Araneae; family Salticidae; genus Maratus; species Maratus speculifer. Next base: position 114,066,968 of record OZ025293.1, on the reverse strand, counting down.
CCACAAATTCAAAGGGGATGCAGGAGCAAAAAGCGTTCCAAAAATACGATTTTTGTGTTACTGAAGGGACTACAAGCATGAAATTTAGCATTCTAATTACTTATAAAATGTCAATGATCTCTAGCATTTCCTTAAAAATTCGAAAATTTAAAGGGGGGGGGGGGGGAATGCCTGCGTTCTTGGTTTGATTGTTTGGTGGCTTGTTGATTGGTTGGTTGGTTTGTTTCTTTGTTTATTTGATTGTTGGTTCGTTGGTTTGGTGTTGGTTGGTTGGTTGGTTTGTACGGATAATTCCAATGTTTCTAAGGGATAATCTCCGGAACTACCGAACCAATTTCAAAAGTAATTGTACCAAAATCATTGTGTTTGCCCGGAAACAAACATAGGTTGTATCTTATGTGGATGCCACAAATCCAAAGGGGGTGCAGGAGCAAAAAGCATTCTAAAAATGCGATTTTTGTGTTACTGAAGGAGCTAAAAACATGAAATTTAGCATGGTAATTACTTATAAAATGTAAATGATCTCTAGCATTTCCTTAAAAATTGGAAATTTAAAGGGGGGGGAGAATGCGTTTGTTTGTTTATTTGTTGGTTAGTTGGGTTTTTTGTTGGTTTGTTGGTTGGTTGGTTTGTTGATTGGTTGGTTGATTGGTTTGTTTATTTGTTGGTCCTGTTTTTTTTTTAAGCAAAACAGTAAAAAAAAGTACTTGCGTTCTTTTTACTTATTTTTCAGTTAAAATAGCAAACAAATAATAAAATTGTAAATAAAAATTTGCTAGGACATGTTTACGGCCTGGTCAGGCGACTGTAATGGGTCTCCTTTTGTTATACATGTGTAAAATATCTGACAATTTAGAGTTTTAAGTTCGAAAAACAGTTTTTATCAAAAATAAGCAGAACTTAAAGTTAGAAAGTTTTAAAGATTAGTAACTTTAAAATTGTTGATCAACTTGTTTGGAATTTTAAAGAAATACTAGCGCACCCGACAGACGTTGTCCTGTCACCGACAGACGTTGTCCTTCTTGGCACCGACTCCATAAAATCAAATAAATGTATGTAAATATGGTAATACGCAGAATAAACACTACGCTCCTAATTTAATTTCTTATTACAATTATGTAAGGAAATTATTTTTTACTCTTCATTAGTTTTTGAAGTCGGTTCAATTTTTGATAGAAAAATTTATTTTTCTCTTTTTAGTTAAAAGCTAACGATTGTCTGAAGTCGGTTAATCAAAATTATAATACAGGAAATATTATTGTAAAGCATACACGTTTATCAGCAGTGGGGTTCGAACAGGCGATCTCTTTCTTTAAGAAGCTGAGCTTAAATCTGGCGCCTTAGACCGCTCCGACATTTTGTCCTCACTCCATTCATCGAACTTATTCAACACTTTTAATTAGCGAAAAATCACTAACTATTAGTTTTTGCCCAATTACTAAAAAAATACTGAATCAATTTCGACGAAATGTGAATCTAAACCATTCTCGAATCTACTGGAACACACACACAAAATTTCATTAAAATCCGTCCAGGAGGAGTTCAGTGACATACACACGCACAGAAGATTTTTATATATAAAGATAAGCATTGAAAATTTGAGGTTTTTGCGCCGAAGACATCGCCAAATTAGGAAAATGTGAATTATCTCAGGAACTACTGGATTTAAACTAATTTGCTTAGTACCATTCGATTCAGAATGAGAGAATGCACTAAAATATGTTATCAGTTGAAAAATAACTACAAAAGCCGATTTTTAAGGAAATTTTTAAAAGTTCGTTCTTTTTTCTACTCATCTTAGGGGTGGAATTTTCGAAAATCACTTCTTAGCGGCACTCGATGTTATAAGAAGTATTTTTACCTAAATTTTCAAGATTTTTGGTTCGGTAGATTTTTTTGTGCTGTGATTAATAAGAAATCATGACTTTCTTTTATATATATATGGCACTTTTAATTAGCGAAAAATCACTTATTAGTTTTTCCCTAATTACTGAAAAAGTACTGAACCAATTTCGATGAAATGTGAATCTAAACCATTCTCGAATCTACTGGAACGCACACACAAAATTTCATCAAAATCGGTCCAGTCGTTTAGGAGGAGTTCAATTACATATACACGCACAGAAGATTTTTATATATAAAGATTTTTAATATTTATTACTTTTAAGGGAAAGAATACATTTTGTACAGTCGCAAAAAAGGGGAAATCCTGTGTAACATATTTTATTTTAATCAAGGGCAGATCTGGAGGGTCCTCAAGGAAGAGAGGGTGATATCAGAAATTTGGAGGTTCCAATCGGACCCCGGCTCAGACGTGGAATTTTTTTTTTTCAATTTTGGTTGAGTCGAGGTTAATTTTTTTCTTTGTGGGTCGGGTTTGGGTCTAGTTCACTTCTACTCTGGTGCTGCGGGTCGTTTTGGGTTTTGTTGATTTTTACTTTTTTGTTTTGGGTCGAATTGACTACTATTTTATTACTGCTGGTTGGTTTTGAGTCCGGTTGACTTCTATTTTTTTTCTTTTTGCTAATGATCGGAATGATTTTTACAAATTTGTTGCGAGTCAAGTGGAGTTCTATAAATTATTTCGGGTTTTGAGCAGTTTCAGATTAGGTTTTCAGTTTTGCAAAAACTCACCCGATTTTTTAAATGAAAGTCTAAATATTTTGCTCCATAAAAACTATATACAGTAAAAGGGCCATGACAGACAGTTCCAAATAATTAATTATGAATATTTTTAAGCTTTTACATTAAAAATTGCTATTCGTAAGAGAAAGTATTTACATTAAAATCTTCATGCGGATTCTCTCGTGTCGTAGACACCTCTATTTAGCGAACACTTTTCAAGAATTTAGACACCCCATTCAGCTGCTTCCGTTGTTTAGAGAATCTACAATTACTTGAATATTAAAGAGTTTACATTAGACTTTTACTTTTTCTATTTAAAAGATAAAATTGCTGTTAAAGATATAAATGTCGACTATATTTTATGTAGTTCCATTAAAATGTGAATAAATTGTTCTTCATTTCGGTTTCGAAGGACAACGAAAAATTTTTGAACGAGTTTTGGCTTAGCTTCCAATGAAATTTTAAGGTTCGGGGTAGAACAATACTGTACGCTTAGGGATCAAACCAAAATTTTTCGACGGATATTTGAAAAATGAAGTTTTTTAAAGTGCTGTTCTTAGAAACAGTAGTTAGATACTCTTAGCGGTTCTTTTCTTTGATACTATTTATATCAAAGGCTAATCTAGAGGAACCTCAAGGGAGAATGATGTAAAAATTTAGAGACTCGGGTAGGAGGTAATGTTTTTCATTGCGGGTTCGGTTTATTTCTACTTTTTTACTGTAATTCGCGTTGTGTTGATTTTTTTTTTTTTTTTTTTTTCTTTTTGCTGTGGGTCTGGTTTGAATCAGATTGACTTACATTTTTTTCAAGTTCGGATTTGGTTTCACGTCTAAGACATCAGAGACTTTACATTCGGGTTGAATAGAAATATCGGATGGGGGGAGATTTCTTTTACTGCGGATCGGGTTTATTTGAACTTTTTTCCTGTAGGTCGGATAGATTTATACTTTTTGCTGCTGGCTGGGTTTGGACCAGGTTGACTTACATTATTTCGAGTTCGGAATTGTTCCGGATTGGGTTTAACACTTGAGAGTTGGATTCGGGTTATTCAAGGACGTAACTACAGATATTTTTAGGGGGAGGGAGGATTCAAAATTTTCCCAACTTGAAACAAATTATTCTATTTTCCAAGTGAAATGCTATATGTAGTGATATGTAGTGATTATAATGTAATCAGCAAAACAATAAAAATTTCATACTTTTTTACTATTTTTAACAAGAATTATTTTTTAATGCGGATCGGGTTTATTTAAACTTTTTTGCTGTGGGTCGGATAGATTTAAACGTTATGCTGCGGGCCGGGTTTGGGCCAGGTAAGTTTCGAGTTCGGATTTGTTTCTAATTGGATTTAACACTTGAGAGTCGGATTCGGGTTAATCAAGGACGTAACTACAGATATTTTTTCGGGGGGGGGGATTCAAAATTTTCCCAACTGGAAACAAATTACTCTATTTAACAAGTGAAATGGTATATACAACGTGTGATATGTAGCGATTATAATGTAACAACGCAAATGTAATACGCAACGCAATGTAATGTAGCAAAACAATAAAAAACATACTTTTTTACTATTTTAAATAAGAATTTTTTTTTTCAAAAATCTATAATTTCCTAATTTCAGTTAAATTGGGGGGGAGATTCTCCCACTAATCCCCCATCGCGACACCTCTAGGGTTGATTCACTTTTTCAGAAAAAAAGTCTAAAAATTTTTCATAAAAACATTAATGAAATATCTATGATGGACGTCTGCAAATAGCAAAAACTTTTATTTGTACAATAGAACTCCTGAATACCGAACATGTCAAAAGCATGAAATTCGTTCGCTATTCAAAAGTAATAACACGTACTGTAAACTCTTTATGCGAATACTCCTGAATAATGGACACCTCTATTTAGTGAATTCTTTTCAATCTGCATTCTTTTTCCTTTGAAAATATTTATTTTTCTACATAAAAGATAACATTGATTTAAAGATACATTTACAAACTACACTTTATAATTCCATTAAAATATATGAATTCATTTTCTTTCATTTTAATCTCTGGTCGACAAAAAATGTTTGTGCCGAGTTCAGTAAGGTCTCGGTTTGACCTCAAATGTAATTTTTGGGTTAGAGTTGATTTTCTTGGTTGTGGATCGGGTTTACTTTAAACGTTTCGGAAACGGGACTTTTTTATTTTGAGTTTTGACTCGTTCAGTTCGAAAATGAACTGGTTGCTGACTAAATTTTTCAATAGGTCAGACTATTTTTCATATGAAGTACTATATGTTTGAATATTGCCGAGTATACATTATATATATGTGTTTTTTACTTAAACAAAAGTGTAAAATATTTATATAATTATACCTATGGGATACTTTTTGTAACTACCTTCAGATATGGATTGATTTTTTTTCTTTTTTTTTTTTTTTTTGTGTGTGTGTGTGGGGGGGGGGGGGGGGGTTGTTGATCTGTTTTGGGTCAAGTTATCGGTATTGGATCAGATGATTTTTTTCTCTTTTAGCGACCTTGGTTAAGATAAAAATTGGATTGCAGAGTCTCGGCCTGGTCATTTTGGCCCATACAAACCTCTATAAGAACGCCAGGCTACGTCAGGCACGAACCGAAAATTTAAAAAAAATGTGTGATTTGGTCTAGCTTTTCAGAAAAAAGTAAGACTCTGACCGGTTTCTGAAAGTTTGAAGTCCTGACTCAATCCTAGCCTCATGAATAAGAGCGGGCGCGGCCTGGATCGGACCGTGCCAGCTTGGAGGATTCGGGTCTGGTCGCACTGGCCTCCATCTTAAGTACGACCCGTTTTCCGTGTGGACATATAATATCGTTTTACAAAGACTTTCCTGGGCTCAAGGAGGGGGCGATAGCTCCATTGCCCCCTTTCCCTTTGATCAGCCACTGATTTTAATGTAACATAAAGATGCATTTGCAAAGATAGGGAATCGCGAAAATTTATCATTATTTATCATAATGTAAAAGTAAAAATAATGAAACTTTAAGGCAAAATAAAGCATTTTTTTTAAATCTGTTATTCAGCAAATTTATTTTCTAATACGTTGCTATAATGGAATCTTGGTTTAAAGGAAAATTTTCTTAATTCCTCTAAAACTATGATGCAGTTGCATCTGGAAAGAGAAAAAACCCATCTAAAATTGTATTTTGCACCTATTGTTTAGGTTTCCGTCTTACCAAGTTTTATTACAGAAATTAGTCAAATTTAAACTGCTACCAGAAACCGCTGTCTTTTTTTCTTATAGCCTGTATATTTTCAATTTCTATCCCAAACAAAACTTTTGGACGGGTGTTCGATATTTAAAACTTTCCAACATAGTTGAAAAATGCTTATGAATTGGGTTGACTGTCCGTCTGTCCATGCTCTAACAAGCGTACTCGGAATGTTCTATAACTGAAATATGTTGTTGAAACTTATTATGACATGTTTGGGACTGAAGATGATGCATGTAATGATTTATATGTCACTCACATGGAAATTCAAAAGTATTTTGTTTTACTATTGCTTATATGGATAAAATCATCTGCAGTTTATTTTAATGATGTGAAACAGTTTTAAAAATAACAAAATTTATGCGCCTTATTAAAGTGCATTAGATGATGATTTCTACAGAAAGTTTTAAGTCTAGCACTTACAGTGCATGTACAGGGGAAATTGAAATATTCCGTTATATTAATAAAACGTAAAAAAAATATTTTGCAGCATATTTTTAATGATTTTTCTCTATTAAAAATATAGTGAAACTCATATGACTTTATGACATGCAATAAACATTCTTTCTGAGGAGGGTGCAAAGAATTCATCATTCATTCACAGGATCGTAGAAAAAAGCTCTATTTTATTATAATCTATGCGAAAAATTCCATGTACATTACATTTTAATTATGTTTCAATAATTCAAACAAGATGAAATTCATCATATACATTACTGAGATTTACTACAAGATGCTTAAATTAGAATATGATGTTCATTGCATTTTATTTCATCCCAGGACACATAAAAGATATTGAATAAGCATCTATAAATGAAGTATTGACAATTAGAGATGATTGTTAAAATTAAGTTGTCAGGTATGGTATATGTTTATTAAATTTATCTATTTTATTTTTGGGTCCTACACTGAGTATAGAAATTCTATAGACCATGTACAAAGATCTCAAAAGAATTCAGACGAATAACAGAAAATGAGCGTGATTTGTTTATTTTTTAATGCATTAAATTCTACATTTTTAAGTTCAAATATATTTAGGAAAACTTGTTTGTAAAACTTAAATATAAATATATAAAAGGATATTCATTTCATTAGGAAAATGCAGGCCTATGGATGATAATTTCTGCAAGTACAGATGCAGTAGTTTTAAGAGTATTTTGCAGAAATTAATTTCGTCTTAACATGTGGCATGTATAAAAACTTATTCATTTTTGCACAGGGCTGTACCCCTCCCCCCCCCCAAAAAAAAGCCGGAAAAATGAAATATATTTGCATTCATTCTCAGAAATTGCTGAAGGTTAATTTTCAGCTGCATTATTTGTTTTCTGCTATATTAAATTTTAGCAGATTTTGCATGCCTTTAAAACAAGCATAAGAAAATCCATTGATTATTTCATCATTTTAATTTTTGATGAGTTTGAAGAACTTAAAATTACGGAAATTGTATTTTGATAGCTTCAGGTTAAATTAACATATTTGTTTTATGAACTAGACAAACGAATGTACTTTGAATTTTATATTTTAATTAATTTTGTAGGCTTAGTATGAATCAATGTAACAGTTCCTTTGAAGATATTTTTTTGGCGGAAATAGGGGAGACTGGGGTACAATGGTCCACTTTTGTAAATTTTGACTGTTTACTCTTAAAGTATTGATTTTTTTCTTTTGATCAAGCACATGCATATTACCTATAGATTAAAGTTTATACTGCATCAACTCAAAAATAATAATTGTGCATACTTTTTTTTAAATATTTTTTTAAATAGCGAGTGACAAAGTGGACCATTGTACCCCAATGTCGGGGTAGAATGGTCCACAGCATGATGGGGCTTTATGGACCACTTGTAATTTGAATAAAAATACATCAGTGCAGTTCATTTTTTAACAATAAGAAAGATAAACTATATCATAATTTGTTTATTCGCATTTTATTACTAATTTTTATTTGTTTATTCACATTTTATTATTCATTTTTATTTGTTTATTCACTCTTTTAGCTCTAACTAAAGTAAATTATTTTCTTCATTTTTTTTTATCATTAGGTCATTATACCGGTCGCAGATTGAACAATTAGATTTATTATCATCCACAATGCATTTTACAGCCTGTTCCATAACTTCATGTGGCACAAAACCTCTATGGATTTTCCTAGGATTGTTTCTTGGCATTGCTAAAAGAAATATGAAAAATAATATCTATCTTTTTTGTACAATGATGCCACTTAAAGTTAAATATAAACCTTTATAATAAGAAATATATATATCTAAATATATGACTAAGGAAAAAATATAATAAATTTTTCCTGTCTGCTTTACATCATCTGTATTTTTTAATGAATTTTACCTTATTTGATAGTTATATCCAGATACAAACTAATAAATAGATATAATTTTTGTTTTTCTCATTCTACTATTTTATTTAAATCTAACTTATTATGGATGCATGTGTGCATAAGTTCAGGAATATTGAATTAACAAATTATATGGAATTAAAAAAAAAAAAACCCTCAAATGCACAAAATACTTTATTTACTAATTTTTGGTGTTCAATTTGGGTTAATTTTTAAATTTGAAAGCTCATATTATATAGATAAATATTTCAAAAATGCATTTCACAACATGAATCATTAATTAATTCACACACAGAAATAAAATAATTTATTAATTCTTAATTTGGGCTATTTTTTATGTTTGAAAGCATATATTATACAGATAAATATTTCAAAAATGCATTACACAACATGAATCATTAATTAATCTACACACAGAAGTAAAATAATTTATTAATTCTGAATTTCACATATAATATTTAACTTTTAAAAACATGGGATGCAAAACTGGCGTACAATAAACCATGGTCCATTGTACCCCAGTTTCTGGTGGCCCATTGTACCTCATATGGAAGTTTGACAAAAACATGATGATAAAAAAAGAAATTTAGAATTCTATTATTTTAGCTATAATACATATAATAATGTATTTTCTTACCTTTTTACTTTGCCACACAATGTCTTTCAAATTACAAATCTGTAATAAATAAATGAAGATATGTTTCACTGAAAATATTTACTTTTGCCTTACTCCCCCTGTGTCAAATCAATTATCAAGCATAAAATGGCTAAAATGTCAGCTATGCACATGGTTTCAAACTTCTTTTTTACTACTTCATGACTGCCATCTATATACTAAAATATGAAGCTTTCAAAAACAGAATTAATATAAAAAATAGGGGGTGGACCATTGTACCCCAGTCTCCCCTATACATGCTCCATTACGTAAATCAATAGTATTCTTAATGCAGCAAAGTGCAGCGAGTTAAAATGGATCATTTGTACAACACAAACCTGTATAAAACGAAACCAATCACTTTTTATTTTAAAACGGAAAATGAGTATAATCAAGTATTTCATAAGGATACCCTTATCATCTTGTTAAAGAGTATAGGCATACACAGATCATACTGGGCTTGATGCTACCGAAGCAGTGTTTCTACCATAACTAAGGTTCCCGGCATAGTCATCGCTATATATGAACAGCTCACGGAAAAGGATACGGGCAATGCTCGAATCGGAACAAGTCTGATTTCAGTAGAGGCTAAAAAAAGGTGGAAAACATGTAAAGTTTTACATCGATACGAGAATGTTTAAAAAGCTTCTCGTTCCGTCAAGGATTATATAAATTTTAGACAATATTTCATTTTATTTTTCAAATTAGCTTCTTACAACTAGTAACATTTAAACCAAAGCGTTTTCAAATTTTTAGTTCCTTTAAGGCTTGAGGACTCCTTTAGCTTGAGGATTAGTTTATTTTATTTTTACTTTTTTGGCAGATTTGAGAAAATTTATCGATTTTTTAGTCAAAAACTTCGCTTATTATATTAACGCTAATACATTCATGTTTGTGGGAATCGCAACATCATGAAAGAATCATCAGAATTAAATTTAACTTAAGGCCCTACATCAGTAACGCTCCGAGATAGAACGGCTAATGTTATTTCAAAGGAAGAAATTTATCGCTTTCATTCCTTTGCATTTTGCTCAAATTTAATAATTTTTGTTGTTTTGAAAACCTGTAGGTTTAAACTATGCACGTCATTTTGAAATTTTATTTCTTTTTTTTAATTTTAAGGCGATACAAGTGCGTTATTTTATAGTCTTTAAAATTCACCTTTAATGTCTTATTACGAAAAATCTGTTTGACATTTTAAAATTTGGTAAAACAGCATGCAGAGTTTAATTATTTAGCTTTCAGAAAATGTTTTTTATTTTGATTTTTTAAAAAATTTAATCTATGCTATTTGTATAAAAAGTTGAAGCACTTTGATTTAAAATAGTCGAAAATGATGTTTAACTCCGCCTTTAAAAGGGAGACGCCTTAAAAGTAATTAGGGTGAAAGACGATATGGGTTTACCCTCTAGGGAGTCTTACAGGGACGAAGGTGTAAAATCTTGCCTGTGGCTATTAGTAAAATGTTTGCTGCTTTAGGATGAAAAAATAAAAACATCCTTTTTTGAATGCATGATATTTCACGCAAGAAGTTTGATCAGAAATGAATGTCAGAAATGATGTAAATGTTGATTTCAAAAAGTTTGTTTAACTAGGCATCTAATCTCAAATGTACTTTAAAAGCATTATTGATTTCGAATAAAAACACATTTACCATTTTTATTATTTTTCTTGCATATATTTGAAGTTTAATTTCTAAAAAAGATTCTTTAATTGCGTACAACATCAAAGTGATATATTCGTTAATTCATAAAACATAATACAATTAACTTTTTGTCATCTGCAGTTGACAAAGGGAAAAGAAGAAAGGGCAGAAAGAAAATAACAATGGTTCTGACATTAAAAATGAATAGATATATTCGCGAATAAATACATTTGTATTAAATTTTTCTATATCTTTTTTTTCTATCATTCTTTTAGACAATTCTTAATGAATTAGTTTAAATGTTCCTTTTCATAAATATTTCATAAATATTTCTACTTTAATCAATAAAAGTTTGCAGTATACCCACTCTAAAATATAAAGTAATTATTATGCAATTCATGATTAAATTGGATAACACTAATTTAAAAGATAGAAATATATTTATTTTGATACTTCTATCGAAAATTATGACTAATTTACAATACTTTAGCAAATATATTCTGTTGCGGTAAAATTCACATCCGTAAATGATATATTTATGCTTTATTGTATATAAATTGTCTTTCCTTTCTTTTTCCCTTTCAGAAAGATAAACGAATGATTTTTAAAGTTCTTATACTATTTTAACTAAATAATACGTATATATTCCAAAGCCTGTCATAGTCTAACTGATCTAAATTTTAGAATAACGGTTTTTTCAGTCACGCGAAAAGACAAACTCAATTATACTAAACCTACGGAAGATTTTTATAAAGATGCCATATTTTCATTCCAATTTTTAATTATTTTTTTTTCTGCATAGTATAGCTGACGATGGTTAGTATAGAGGCCGCTTTTTACTTTTTTCGATACTGATTGTAGATTTTAAATATGAGGATAATATCACTTTTGAAAACGGTTCCGAAAATGAAATTGTCCTGTAAAGAAAATTAAAAAAGTAGAAAAAGGCCTTTGAAGTGATCGCTCTGAGCGATTAAAGGGGGAAAAAATATTAAAATGCAGACGAGATTTATTTATAAATTTCGACCGTTGGATTATCGTCGAAAGAATTATTATAAGCTAGTAAATTGTTTCGCTTAATTAAAGTTTTTTTTTTTAATACCCGTAAAATAAATCGAAAAATAGAAAATGGCCTTTGTGCAAATCGATATCAACTAGGCAAAGTAAGAAAATAATACTTAAAACTATAAAAACACAGACGATAAACTTTTATAAATTTCTTTCATAGCATTAGCTTTAAAGCGAAGGCATTGTTTCGTTTAACTGCAGTAGCCTCTTTAAAATAAATGAAATCGTAAAGGCTATTCAATGTAAGAGAAAAAAAAAAATTAAATGTAGGCGAGATATCTTTATAAATTTCTACAATGGGATTTTGTTTGACTGAAGTAAGTCACTTTAAAATACCTGTATCGAAATCAAAAATTGTAATACGGTCTTTGTACAGAAAGATCTCAGCTGTTCAATATAAAAAAGATTATTAAAATATAGACGAGATATTTCTATAAATTTCTGTCATAGGATTTCTCTTCATCGAAGTAAACACCTTTAAAATACCCGTAAAAAAATCGAAAAAAATATAAAGAGGTATTTGTACAGAAATATCTCAGAAATTCAATGCTAAAAAAATCATTTAAAAAATTAAAATAAATCTTTATAAATTTCTAAAATGGGATTTCTCTCTATTCAAGTAAGCCACTTTAAAATACCCTTCAAAAATCTAAAAAATGTAAAAAGGTCTTTGTACAGAGAAATCTCCGATATCTAATGTCCCCCCCCCCCCCGAAAAAAAGTTTAAAGACAATTAAAATACAAACGAGAAATCTTTAAAAATTTCTAAAATGTGATTTAGCTCTATTGAAATTGCTCTATTGAGTAATTATAAAATACCCGTAACAAAGTCGAAAAGATATAAAACGTTCTTTGTAAAGAAAGATATCAGTTATATAATGAAACAAAAATTACTATTAAAATGATCTTTAGAAATGACTTTTAAATGATCTTAAAGATATCTTTATAAATTTCTACTATGGGATTTTGCTTGATTGAGGTAATCATCAGTTTATATTTACTTGTAGACGAGATATCTTTATAAATTTCTAACATTCAGTGCTAAAAAAATCATTTAAAAATATTTAAATGTAGAAGAGAAAAATATATATTTATATGAACTTTAAAATTTCATAGGATTTCGCTTGATTGAAGTAAGCCCCTTTAAAACCCCCATAACAAAATCGAAAAAATATAAAACGGTCTTTGTACCGAAAGATCTCAGATATCCAATGCCAAAAAATCATTTAAAAAGATTTAAATGTAGAAAAGATACATTTATAAATTTCTACTATAGGATTTCGCTTGACTGAAGTTGCCTCTTTAAACACCTGTAAACAACACCAAAAAAGTACAAAACGGTCTTCACACCGAAAGATCTCAGCTATCCAATGACAAAAAAAATCATTTAAAAATATTAAAATGTACAAGAGATATTTTTATAAATTTCTACCAATGGATTTCACTTGACTGAAGTAGCCTCTTTAAAACACCTGTAAACAAAGTCGAAAAAGTACAAAACGGTCTTTGTACCGAAAGATCTTAGCTATCCCATGACAACAGAATATATTTAAAAATATTAAAATGTAGACGAGATATTTTTATAAATTTCTACCATTGGAATTCACTTGACTGAAGTAGCTTTTTTAAAATTCCCCTAAACAAAGTCGTAAAACTACAAAACGGTCTTTGTACCGAAAGATCTTAGCTATCCAATGACAAAAAATAATTTAAAAATATTAAAATGTACAAGTGATATTTTTATAAATTTTTACCATTGGAATTCACTTGACTGAAGTAGCCTCTTTAAAACACCTGTAAACAAAATCAAAAAAGTAAAAACGGTCTTCGTACCGAAAAATCTCAACTATCAAATGAGAAAAAATCATTTAAAAATATTAAAATGTAGAAGAGATATTTTTATAAATTTCTACCATTGCATTTCACTTGACTGAAGTAGCTTTTTTAAAATTCCCCTAATAAAAGTCTAAAAAGTACAAAACGGTCTTTGTACCGAAAAATCTTAGCTATCCCATGACAAAAGAATCATTTAAAAATATTAAAATGTAGACGAGATATTTTTATAAATTTCTACCATTGGAATTCACTTGGCTGAAGTAGCTTCCTTAAAACACCTGTAAACAAAATAAAAAAAAATGTACAAAACGGTCTTTGTACCGAAAGATCTCAGCTATCCAATGACAAAAAAATCATTTAAAAATATTAAAATATACAAGAGATATTTTTATAAATTTCTACCAATGGAATTCTCTTGACTGAAGTAGCTTTTTTAAAATTCCCCTAAACAAAGTCGTAAAAGTACAAAACGGTCTTCGTACCGAAAGATCTCAACTATCAAATGAGAAAAAATCATTTAAAAATATTAAAATGTAGAAGAGATATTTTTATAAATTTCTAACATTGGATTTCACTTGACAGAAGTAGCTTTTTTTTAATTCCCCTAATAAAAGTCTAAAAAGTACAAAACGGTCTTTGTACCGAAAGAACTCAGCTATCCCATGACAAAAAAAAATTTAAAAATATTAAAATGTAGAAGAGATATTTTTATAAATTTCTACCATTGGATTTCACTTGACAGAAGTAGCTTTTTTAAAGTTCCCCTAATAAAAGTCTAAAAAGTACAAAACGGTCTTTGTACCGAAAGATCTTAGCTATCCCATGACAAAAGAATAATTTAAAAATATTAAAATGTAGACGAGATATTTTTATAAATTTCTACCATTGGAATTCACTTGGCTGAAGTAGCCTCTTTAAAACACCTGTAAACAAAATTTTAAAAAAAAGTACAAAACGGTCTTTGAATCGAAAAATTTCAGCTATCCAATGCCAAAAAATCATTTAAAAATATTAAAATGTAGAAGAGATATTTTTATAAATTTATGCAATTGAATTTCAGTTGACTGAAATAGCTTTTTTAAAATTCCCCTAAACAAAGACGAAAAAGTACAAAATGGTCTTTGTACCGAAAGATCTGAGATATCGAATGCCAAAAAATAATTTTAAAATATTAAAATGTAGAAGAGATATTTTTATTTCTACCACTGGATTTCACTTGACAGAAGTAGCTTTTTAAAAATGCCCCTAATAAAAGTCTAAAAAGTACAAAACGGTCTTTGTACCGAAAAATCTTAGCTATCCCATGACAAAAGAATCATTTAAAAATATTAAAATGTAGACGAGATATTTTTATAAATTTCTACCATTGGAATTCACTTGGCTGAAGTAGCTTCCTTAAAACACCTGTAAACAAAATAAAAAAAAAGGTACAAAACGGTCTTTGTACCGAAAGATCTCAGCTATCCAATGACAAAAAAATCATTTAAAGATATTAAAATATACAAGAGATATTTTTATAAATTTCTACCAATGGAATTCTCTTGACTGAAGTAGCTTTTTTAAAATTCCCCTGAACAAAGTCGTAAAAGTACAAAACGGTCTTCGTACCGAAAGATCTCAACTATCAAATGAGAAAAAATCATTTAAAAATATTAAAATGTAGAAGAGATATTTTTATAAATTTCTAACATTGGATTTCACTTGACAGAAGTAGCTTTTTTTTTAATTCCCCTAATAAAAGTCTAAAAAGTACAAAACGGTCTTTGTACCGAAAGATCTTAGCTATCCCATGACAAAAGAATAATTTAAAAATATTAAAATGTAGACGAGATATTTTTATAAATTTCTACCATTGGAATTCACTTGGCTGAAGTAGCCTCTTTAAAACACCTGTAAACAAAATTTTAAAAAAAAGTACAAAACGGTCTTTGAATCGAAAAATTTCAGCTATCCAATGCCAAAAAATCATTTAAAAATATTAAAATGTAGAAGAGATATTTTTATAAATTTATGCAATTGAATTTCAGTTGACTGAAATAGCTTTTTTAAAATTCCCCTAAACAAAGACGAAAAAGTACAAAATGGTCTTTGTACCGAAAGATCTGAGATATCGAATGCCAAAAAATAATTTTAAAATATTAAAATGTAGAAGAGATATTTTTATTTCTACCACTGGATTTCACTTGACAGAAGTAGCTTTTTTAAAATGCCCCTAATAAAAGTCTAAAAAGTACAAAACGGTCTTTTTACCGAAAGATCTTAGCTATCCCATGACAACAGAATCATTTAAAAATATTAAAATGTAGACGATATATTTTTATAAATTTCTACCATTGTAATTCACTTGAGTGAAGTAGCTTTTTTAAAATTCCCCTAAACAATGTCGTAAAAGTACAAAACGGTCTTTGTAACGAAAGATCTTAGCTATCCAATGCCAAAAAAATCATTTAAAAATATTAAAATGTAGAAGAGATATTTTTATAAATTTCTACCATTGGATTTCACTTGACTGAAGTAACTTTTTTAAAATTCCCCTAAGCAAAGTCGTAAAAGTACAAAACGGTCTTTGCACCCAAAGATGCTAGCTATCCGATGACAAAAAAATCATTTAAAAATATTAAAATGTAGAAGAGATATTTTTATAAATTTTTACCAATGGATTTCACGTGACTGAAGTAGCTTCTTTAAAACACGTGTAAACAAAGTCGAAAAAGTACAAAACGGTCTTTGTACCGAAAGATCTTAGCTATTCCATGACAACAGAATCATTTAAAAATATTAAAATGTAGTCGAGATATTTTTATAAATTTCTACCATTGGAATTCACTTGATTGAAGTAGCTTTTCTAAAACTCCCCTAAACAAAGTCGTAAAGTACAAAACGGTCTTTACACCGAAAGATCTCAGCCATCCAATGACAAAAAAATCATTTAAAAATATTAAAATGTAGAAGAGATATTTTTAGCAAATAGCTATTTCCTAATAAATTTAACCATTAAGTTATCAATAATTAAGGAAATATTTCGCAGTTCATTAGTGAAATTAATTGCTTTCATTATCACAAAATCAATGTATTTAACTTTGGATGGGCAATTTTTTAAAATATTAAGTGTGAGAGAATTACAAATATCAAATTATTTAGATAATGGGGCAAGGGGGAGGCATTAGTTTAAAAAAAAAATAATAAAATTTCTTGTAGCGTAATGCACGAAATTGTATATTTTCCATTACGTTTAACATATAAAGTGCCCAGATTGATATATTATTTGTTGTAATTAGTGTATTGCAAATGTGTTACAGATGAAACTTCTAGTACATTGCTTTGAATACTAAATAAAAATATTTCAAAATATAACAACAAAACTGAGGTTTGAGGCCATTGATCTGCTGATTTACCAGTTTCATTTCTTAGACTACTTTAGTTTCATTTCTCTTTCTATTTACTTCTATAAATTTAATATTACAAGTATTTTGTTGTGTACAGAGCAGTTTTGTCAGAAATGAATCATGAAATATTTAAGACAGAAAATAATATATCTTTAACAACTTGTATTACCTAAAATAAATAAAAAAATAAAGTTACTGAAATGGCACATCTACCCTATATATATATATATTATTTTATTTTGTACTATAAGTAATGCATTCTACATAAAAATGATTTTTAATTTATTCTTTTTATTTATTACTCTGTTTTCGAAGGAGATTTCAGATGGAGACAAAATACGAAAAATGCTTTGCACATAGCAAAATTTGTAATTTCGTGTTTGTTTACATAATAGAAAATAAATTTGAAGTAATATTTGAACGGGGGGGGGGACACTTAGTAGAGCTATTGAAAACTGAAACTCTCAGAATTTTAAAGAAAACTAAAATGTTTTAAAATATTTACATTTTGATAATGATATTTCAAGTGCTGTTCGTAAGTCTAATAATGCTTTAGATTTGTTAATATTTCGAAAGTGTAAATTTTTAGAAATTTTTTATGTTTAGAAAGCGTAAATTCATAGAAATTACCAGAATTATTATTAAATACGCTAATCTGATTTCCAAAATGTAGCAAATATGCCTTTGTGGACGCAAATTGTGTAAATAAAATTTGTATTATCTTTGTTTAGCTTAACATATTGTATATATCATTGAAAGTGTTCATAAACAAGATATTTATTTTTCTTTGTACCATGTAACTACTAATGTAATTAATAAAAATATTGAAAGTTCAAATTGTGATTACGTATTTAAATGGTTATTTATAAATATATTTACATTTTATTCTGTCAGTTATTAGAGCAAAATCATATATAAATAAAGTCATTATCATATTTCATTAAATTCAATAAACAGGCATAGAAACCGCGATTAAAAGTTTTTTCTTTCTCTTTCTTATTAGGTACTAATTTGGAATTAAGGTGATAAAATGAAGCAATTTTTTTACAATTATTACTATTATTATTATTTTTATTTATTTATTTATTTATTTTTTAATTACTAACAATGACAGCCCCAGCAGACATATGGTAAAACTCTCTTGAAGCTCTTTAACATTTTATTTTTCTTTAGTAGTCAATTACAGTCTGTTTATCGATCTCAAAAATAAAATCTCAGTAACAAATTGCTGAGCGAATAACTTTATTTATTCATTCATTTATTTAAATTTTACTGTTTTAACGTATGCTATGGAAACTAAAATATTTCCGATAAAAAAAATTTCTTCTAAAATTGAGAAATGTCAATGATTTGTCAATTTAACTCTAATGGCTATGTGGGGCACTTGTGAACAGACTAGTTGAGGCAAATACGAATAGTTCATACATGCGCCAATAATCGTTCTGTGATCCTGTTTCTTTGACTTAACTTCATGAGAAATAATGTCGCGAACAATATTTATAATTTTTCTGAAACAGAGACATTTAGTCATACAAAATGTGATTTTGTATTGGAACTTCCACTAAAACATCTGCCAAACAATTCATAAATGGTAATAAGCTTGTTTACGTTCAATTGTAATAGGTTTTTCTCAACTGCTCCGCTCAACAAGCGCAAAAAGTTTTGATATATTTATAAATTCATTTTTTAACAGAAAGAAATAAAATTGGAAGGCCTGACTAGGGAAGCGATTTCGAATTCGAATTGAACTTAGTTTTCCATTTTATGATAATTAAATTAACTATCCAGTTCTAAGCTATTTCGATCACGTTATCACTCGTTTTTCTCCTGCTTTTCGACCGGTTTTCCAGTTTTCGTCGGGAAATATGTTCATAAACGTCGACTTTGAAGGCTTGTTATGAAAAATCTATTGCATTTGTAGAAAAAAAACTGAGTGCAATTAGGTAGTTTCTGAATAATAACACTGGCGAGTTTCGTGCATTTCTGAGCAAAAATAAATTAAAACTTATGTCACAAAGTTGCCCTTTCTGATTTAAGAACACCCTTAAGGCTGTTCTCAACTGCTATACTCAACAAGGGAAAAACGTTTTGCAAAACGTTATAAATTTCTGCAAAGGGATTTCGCTTGACTGAAGTAGCCTCTTTAAAATAACCCGTAAACAAAATCGAAAACGTACAAAACGGTCTTTGTACTGAAAGATCTCAGATACCCAAAGCCAAAAAATTATTTAAAATTATTAAAATATAGACGAGATATCTTTAAAAATTTTTACCATAGGATTTCACTTCATTCACGTAGCCTCTTTATAAAACACCTGTAAACAAAATCGGAAAAGTGGAAAACGATCTTTTTGTACAGAAAAATCTAAGGTATCCAAAGCGAAAAAAAAAAACAACAAAAAAAAACAAAAAAAAAAAAAAAAAAAAGATAATAATAATAAATTTTACATTTATAAATATCAAAATGTAGAAGAGATATCTTTAAAAATTCCTACCATAGACTTTCGCTTAACTGAAGTATTCTCTTTAAAATACTCGTAAACAAAAACAAAAACAAAAAAAAAAAAAAAAAAATAGAAAAAGGTCTTTGTACAGATAAATCTCAGCTATCCAATTAAAAAAAAATCAATGATATTAAAATGCTGACGAGATATCTTTATAAATTTTTACCGTTATATTATCATTTACGAGTGGATTGTTTCGTTTGACTGAAATGGTCTTTTAAAATATCCGTAGACAAAACGAAAATGTAGAGAACGGTCTTTGTACACATCGATTTCAGCTATCCAATACAAAAAAAGTCATTTAAAAATATCTAAAATCTAACGAGATATCTTAATAAATTTCTACTGTAAAACTACCAATCGCAATTGGGGTTTTTTCGCTCGACTGTAGTCTCTTTAAAATATCTGTAAAAAGTTGAAAAAGGCCTTGTAAAAATCGCTCTCAGTTATATATATATATATATATATAACAGACAATAAAAACAAAGAAAAGAAAAAAAAGAAAGAAATGAAAATATCTCACAATTTTTTTTAAATGCAGATGAAATATCTTTATAAATGTCTACCATAAGACACATTTCATAAATAATATGCTACGGCAAAGGATATCGAAATATTTAAAAATAATAATAATTCTGAAAATTTTGTTGTTTTCCGGCTTGCAGGAAATTTAGCCTTACGAAATTGTGTTAGAAAACTTGATTTTTCCATGCTGACTTCTGCATAAATAAATGAAGAAAATTCTGCTCCCCGAACTTTTGCTAGGTAGATTTAGTTCCCTTTGCTATCAGACTGAGATTTCAAGATTTCTCATCTGAAATCGTGAAATCGAGATCTTCTGAAAAATCGATGTTCTCATGGAGAAATGTAAAAAAAATCTGCAACCGAAATCGAAAAAAGGAAAAATAGCCATAGCAACCTGTTCATTGACTTGATATTACGTATCGGGTGTTTTCAAGTGAGTGAAGAATACCCCTAAACGCAAAATATGTTGATTCAAAATGGATATAATAATACATGAGAAAAAATGTAATACATGAACACTTGCTAAAAGGGCAATTTGACTATAACGCATTTTTTTTCCGTTCCACAGCGATTTCTTTTTAAAGATTTTACTGTATAGCATTTTTCTTATTTTTAAGTCTCCATTTCCTAAAGAAAGCATTAACGATAACTGAAAAATTCAGAAACTAATAGAGATTCATTAAAAATAAATAAATATTGCAACTCTACAGCACTTCTAAATAAATAAATATAAAAAAAGCAGGTTAATTATTTTTTATCAGAACTCCTCGTGCAATACAGTTTATTAGCATATCGAAGTAAAAATTCATGTTTTTTAGAAACAGAGCGCAAAGTCAAACCAAAAGTTAAACTTTCTTTTTTAAGGGAGGGACGTTTTTCTTTTGAGAGGGGGGGGGGGTGCCAGAACGTATAGTCAGGCCGAATTTTTTTTATACCGACCGGATCATTAATTTATTTTTTACGAATCGGGTTGGTTGGGGAAAGAAATTTTTGCCCACGGAGTTTTTTAGGCCTCAGTCCAGCACGTGGGGACTTCTAATATATATTATGAACTTGCCCCCCCCCCCCTCCCCTCGTCGGCCAAATTCTGGCGCCGCCCTTGGTCTTATCCGTATCTCGGATCTGTGGACTGGGAAAAAGGAAATTTTTAGAAGTTTGTTGTTAATTTGTTTTCCAGAGCAGAAAAATGGAAAAATAATAAATAAATAAATAAAAATATGAAAATTTTTGTAGCCCGAAAATAATTCCGGATCTACTTCTACTATGTACGCCAGGCAGTATACTGGGAGTTTTTAACAGGATAGCACGATATAATCCAAAAATAACAACTAATAATTTTTATGGATTTAAAATTACGTATAAATGGTTTAATTTCACCTCAAACTATCTAATAAAAAAGGTCGGAGTGAACTTGTTTTTAAAACGGCTTCAGTTGTTTTGATCAAAATGAGCCCGAAGATCATATCCAAACGCTCTCTTCCCTCGGGCTGAAAGGTGCGAGGATTTTTCTTCTTAGCTATTAGCTAATGACTTTTTCCCAGTTGGGGTAGCTAAACCCCGTTACTTTTCGCCTGGAGGGAAAGAATGTCAAGAAATGACCATTTTTCTTGTCAATTACAAGCTTAGGAAATATCATTGGTCTTTTAAAGTGTCAATCTTCGTGTTTGGGATACGCCTTCCGGTGGCAACGCGAATGGTTTTAAAAGATAAAATTGAGTTTCGATTTCACTGATGTGGGCTCTTAATACATACAGTGGCGGTCAAAAGTTTCTGGCCAGTTAGTTTCTCAGATTTATTTACCAGAAGGTTTTCGGCGAAGAAGATGCACATTTGCTTCAAAAGTTAGCCTCTTCAGTCCTGGAGTACCCATTTGGGTACATTAAAGAAAAAGGCAAAATTAACCCCAAAAATTTATAATAAATGCATAATTTTTTGCTAACGCTATTTAGATATATCACAGTGTCCTATATTACCAATAGATGTGCTACACGTTTAAAGAAGGAGGAACCATGTGACTCTGAAAATGAGACATTTCCAAAATGGAAGACATAAGCAATTTACCAACGACTTCACGCCAAAGTATGTGAATAATACAAATTTGTGAGTAAATTTAAAAAAAAAAATTATTCCATTTTTTATAAATTATGATGTTTCAAGAATGATTTGGAGTTGATTATAAATGTTGTTCACATGTGCATGAATGTTGAAAACATGTGTAAATATGTTGTACCCATTCGGGTACAATGGGTCTTTACTATACATTTCTGGCTAAAGAAAATAATTTTCTGTGTAACTATTGTGTACACTTGGTTATTAACAATTTATGAATGAATAAATTATTTGATTTAGTCTTACAAAACAATTTAAAAGGACTTTTTTCATTTTTTAAATTAGTATGAAGTAATATACTGAAGTTACTGCTAAAATATGTCAAGCTTTTTAGTAACTTTAAAAATTTCTAACACGTTCGAAATGTTGTACAGTATTTAGTATTCTAAAAGCCCGCATGTATTAGTAAAAAAAAAAATCTTCACTCATATCCATGAATGACAAATGCGATGCAAAGAGATATGTTCTTCCTTTTGCGATCAAATTTACACTTTGCTGATTTTGTAATACATTCTCCTGATACCGAAGATCGCCTATGGACAGTACGTACCTTATTAAATGTAGTCAGAAATGCCTGTCTTAAATTTCCTGGAACAAAATTTAACTCAATTAATGTGCAAAAGATCCCGTTTGGAGAGAAATGTGGTTTCCGTCAATATCTTCCTTCGAAGCCCAACACCTGAAATATAAAATTTTTGTTCTTGCCTCAAGTGATGGTTTAGTACTGGATTTTCTCTTGCACACAGGAAAAAATGCCGTACTTGTAGAAGCTATGAAAGACTTACAGCTTGGTGGAGCAGTTGTCAAATAATAATAATAATAATAATAATAATAACTGAGAGTGTACCCTTAAATGAAAGTAGAGCTATATACACTAACAGATAATTCACTGTAGTGAAAACAACTTAACATCTTCTTTCAAAGAGAATTCTGTGCACTGGGACAGTCATGACTAATATAATAGGTGATGTTGCAAACAAAATGCATGCTGTGAAAGACAGTGCAATGAAACGTGGTGAGTGGACTGAGTTTCCTAGATCAGATAATAAAATTGTGGTGTTGAAATGGAAGGACAAGAAATATGTGCATATGATGTCCACCACATGTGGAAGTGAGTCCAGTGATACAAGTGAGCGCTGGTGGAAAGATAAAAAAACCAAGGTTGTTTGCAACCTTGGTTACAACCAGACCAGCTATAATAAGAATGTATAAAGCGCATTTGGGTGGAATCAATCTAAATGATAGGTTCATTGATGCGAACACGCAAATAGCCAATTGGGATCTCTTCTCACTTTCTCGACTTAATTACCGTAAATAGTTGGGTTTTGTGTATTATAGAGATTATAGATCCTTCAATATTCCGAAAAGAGATCAAATGAGTTTACTCGAATTTTGTCTTTACATTGCTGAATCCTTGTAAAATGTGAAAATAAAAGTCTGCTGCTGGAAGACCACACGAAATCAGAGCAATTATCCAATTAATCTACATCTTCTAAAAAGAGGAGAATAACCATGTCTACTCCCAAAAATGAAGTTCGCTATGATGCATTTGGACATAGGCCTGAATCTGTTGCTAGGGTATATAAATCTCGATGACGCATGGAAGGATGCAAAGGAAAATTAAGAATAAAATGTGTGAAATGTAATCTATTTCTTTTTCTTCAGAATAATAACTATTTCAAAAAATTCCATAATAAATGGTATATTATTAGAAGATTATTCTTACAAGGTATGCATAATATTTCAAGATATGTATAGCATATGTGTAATATATATAGTATTAGTAACAAGATATGTATTACAACTACTGCAAAATATGTATAACATTTTGGCACAATACATAACTTTAGGTAAAAAATCATTTAAGTTGTTTAAATTGATATATTTTTTTAACAATAAATAGGTCTATTTATTGTAAAACAAAATTGGTCTTATTTATTTAAAGAATGACACTTTTACTCAATTGTGACCTGATGTACCCATATGGGGACATAAATTTTAACTATTTTAAAATTTTAAAAATAAAAAAACTAATTTTATTTTCTTTTTTCTAAGCCTAAAAGCGTCATAATTTGCTAATAAAATAATTTTTCTATGCAGAAAATTTTTCTCGGGACTGAAGAGGTTAGGAATAAGTGAATGACCTCTGATGACGTAATCATTTTGATTGGATACTGGAAACGATTCGTGTAAAGGGGTACAATTCGAAGTTCGCTTGTGCAAAAGTTTCCGGCCACTCATCATTTCTTTGTTTTTTTTCTTTCGGTAAAGTGTTTTTTGGTCGTGTTTGTGAATAAATCAATGTGAATAGCATAATTTGAATTCAAAATTGAAAAGCTCAACAATTATTGTTCGTAAATGAGTGATTAGTTTGTCGCTAAAGGGCCAAACTTCTCGAGATATTACGGAAAAGTTATCGATCGGTAGATCAACTGTGAATGATATTTAAAAATTGTATAAAGATGTCCGTGGCCTTCAAGACTTTCTGAGGTCCGAAGACCCTGGAAAAGGATTATTTTTGTAGACAGAATTATCAGGAGAAAATGAATTGATGACCCGCATAAAAATTCCGTTGCAGTATCCCGCGATTTAAAGAATGAAAATATTGCTGAAATAAGTCGATCCACCGTGTCAAAATGCTGACGTGATGTTGAACATTATGGAAGAGTCAGTGTTCAAAAATTTATCATGGGTAAAAAAATCAAATCACCCGACTGGCGTTTTCCAAAAAACACAAAGTCTGGTCAAGTGAAAACTGAAAAAAAGTGCTATTTTTCCATCAATCCAATTTAAAACTTTTTTGGAAATGATGGAAGACACTACTTCCGATAATTGAACAACAAAAGATATGGTTTGATCTATGTTATTCCTACCATGAAACTTGGCGGAGGGCACGTTGTTCTGTGGGGAGTATTTTCTTCAAAAAGTGTAGGTCCGTTATTTAAAATCTACGGCAAGGTGAATGATGCAATCTATAAGGATATCTTGCAAGGTTATTTACTGCTTTATTAGAGGAAAAATTCTGGTCGCAACTATTTATTTTAACATGATAACGATTTAAAGATTGTTTGCAATCAATGACCCAAACAATTTCTCTTTTGAAATAGCCAGCCCAATCGACCAATAGAAAATCATTGAAAAGAATTTGGCAAATGTGTGTAGAGCTATAAAAATTTCAACTCAGCCGAAATTTCCTAAAAATTGCAAGAAGGGAAAAAACGTATCATAGGCGATCTTTAATCGCTGATTGTATGAATGTCACGCTGCCGTACCGCAGTACGTATTATTAAAATAATGCTGATAAAATATTAATTGTAAATGTTGTTGATCACTGTGTTTTGCTATTACAATACCATTTTTTTCTAACTTGCGAAAGTAGCCGGAAACTTTTGAGAACATGCGATTTCCTCTGTGCTTAATTTTGTCAATTAAATTTATTGATATTTATATGTTATTCCATAAATAAGTACCTAACTATTTTGTCAATAAAATGTATCAGTATCACTTTGAAATTCCTCTTCTTATGGATATAATTACAAATTAAGTGAAAAATTTTTGCTGGCCGGTAACTTTTGACCGCCACTGTATACGACTGGTATTGATATAAACAATTGATTATATTTTCAAAGCAAAAAATACAATGTTAAATGTCAGAAATCATTATTTAGTGAAGTCACCACATACTGTAATATATGCTGCTAATACGATGTAATATGAATCAAATTGATTTTCAATATCTGGCTGGAGAAGAACATTCCATAACGTTTGTATGCGTACCCGAAGTGCATCTGTAGAAGTTATAAGAGTGGAATAACGACTGAGACTCCGAACAACGAAATCCCCCGCATGTTAAATGGGTGACATATCCAGCGAATACGCAGGACGCGGAAGAAGCTGCGTGTGTTCTGCTGATAAGAAGTTTTAAACATTCTTTGCAACATGCGGACAGGCAATTTTCTACTCAAAGGTAGCTCAGGAATGCCTTGAAAGACAGGAGTGACATCGGACTCCAGCTTTTCACTTATGTATCTGTTGCTGTTCAAATTACCTACGATTTGTCGCAGCTGGAGATCGTTCTTGATGGGGAAATCGCATGCCAGATCATAACTCCCGATGTTCGCTCACTGTGATATTCACTTATGCACACCGGCATAGCGTTTAACATGAACACGGCATAGTGGTACCACAAAATATAGCGAGATTCGTCAGATAAAACAACTTGTTTCTAATCTGCTTGGGAGTTTCTATGATCAGTCGCAGGTAGATAGTTTTTCGGGTGGAGGATCCCTATAAAAAATGAATCTTGCACGCAGTGAACAGTACAACAGGCATCGAAGAATTGACAATAGAGACAGTGATAGAGCTGTAGCAGTTGGTTAATGTCTAGTTCCAGCTGTACGATCCGTCAGCGCCACGCGAACAATGTGTCTATCATTCCACTTTAAAGTCATCGTTCGGGGTCTATTCTCAGATTTCTGAGTTGTCTGAACTTTGTCGGTCCACAGCTTTCAATCTCTCATCATTCGGCATCTGTTACACTGCATATGAGGTACTATTGTGCATAGGAAAATCCTCCTTCATGAAGACCGAAGATTATCTCCCATTCAAACTTGATCAATTGTTGAAATGTCCTCTTCCTATGTCAAAAAAACATTGTTACGTTTCACTTAATATTTATCATCAGCAGACAATCATAGACTATTCCCAATGTTGCATAACAGCCTTTTTTTACTCTCTAGTCTTTTTATACCCCAGAATGCGTGAATTTTCAAGCGCTCCGTGTCTAACAGATTTTCCATCGGAACTATAAAGTTTTCGGGAGCGAAAGTTATATTTCCAGTTAGCTCATTCTGAACACTTTAAGATTTTATAATTTTTATTCTCCTATATTGAAGTGCTACTTAATAAGCTGCAAATTAGTGAATTCAAGGGAGCCACTTACTACACCTCAACGAAGATAGCCACACCTGACCAGAAATTGACTGCATGGCGTCCGAAAATATCTGTTCAACCAGTTGCCTTGATCAAGAAGGTGGCTCCCTTCAGGAAATCCCGTACCTCCTGTCTGCTCGTGAATTTGGCTTGCCGGTATATAGAGATGAGATGTTTGAGGATCCCCCTTCCTTCTACTATTGCGAATTTTAATATTGATGCTAATTCTAATATTGGTAGTTATTTTTCTCATCTTCCAAATTCTGACGATGACATGCAAATTGATAATTCAAACTCTGACTCTGCTAAAAGATGTCATGATGATGACAACAGTAATAACTAATGTTCAATATAAGAAAAAAAACCACCCAAAACTCCACTGACTCCAATAACGAAAATAAAACCAGAAAAATTAAAGTTCCACCTTTTTATATAGAGCCCATTAAAAATTAGGATAATTTACTTCCAACTCTTAAAATTTATTATATTGATGCTAATTCTAATATTGATTATTCTTTTTCTCATCTTCCTAATTCTGACGATGACATGCAAATTGATAATTCAAACTCTGCTAAAAGATGTCATGATTATGACGACAGTAATGACTTAACTAATGTTCAATATAAGAAAAAAACCACCCAAAATTCTACTGACTCCAATAACGAAAGTAAAACCAGAAAAATTAAAGTTCCACCTTTTTATATAGAGCCCATTAAAAATTAGGATAATTTACTTCTAACTCTTAAAATTTATGCTCCTTCAGTTTCTCCGTCTATGAAGACACATTTTATTAGAGTTTCAGTAAATTCTGAAGAGTACTATAAGAGTGTGCAGCGGATTTTAACGCTGGAAAAGGTGCACGATAGAAGTTTTCTTCTCGAAAACGAAAAAAAAATTGCCTTAAGAAGTTTTCTTGCAAATGCCCCTCTTGACGTTGTTCAAAGATCTCTGGACCATAAGGACTCCATGATATCTCAGTAACTCAAATGTATCGGGGCAACACGAAAAACCGTGTTCCACTCCCGCTGTTTCTGGTGCAAGTGCCCAGACAGCAAAATGAACCACACCTCATTTTTCTAATTTCTGAGATCTTCGGCTTCAGGTCCAGTTTGAAAAGTATCGTAGTCGCAAGGGCCCTAATCACATTATAGTTTCAAGATTTCTTTTATGACATTTTTAAAGATACTTTTTTATGAAAATTATAGTATATTTTTAATAAATTAAAATTTGCTAAAATTGAGTTATTTGCATTCAATTATAAAAGTATTTTTCACTGTTAAGAATTCAAATGCACAATTTATTTATTTATGTGAAATCATTTACACAGACGATATTTACGCATTTACATTTCTAAAATTAAAATGTGCTGAAACATAAAATAACGTTTTCACTTAACAGAGTTTCAAAATATAATAATAATTTTAAATATACATATTGTTGTTTTCAAATATTAATCTTATGAAATAATAATCTGTGAATCAATAAAACTGTGACATTTGCTAGTTAATGCGTAAAATGAAACAGGAACTCAAACAGTTTTACCGACAAGATTATGTGTGTTCAAGTGTTCAATAAGTGTTCTTTCGTTACACGGCATATATCAAGTAGGTAGTTCAGTTCTTCACAAGCGTTTATTAGCAAAGAAATTCTGTTGAGACGATCACCCGATATGATGCCATAAAATTCTACCCATAAGGCACTAAAAAATTGTGCGTATGTGCCTCCTCTGCCAGCTACCATTGCAGCTGTTGCAACAATGACCCTGCAAACACTAAACAAAAATTTAAAATTTTCCGACATCCCTGATGTGACTAGAGATGGGAATTCTCGGAAAAAAACCGGAAAAATTCGAAAAAAAAACTTTTTTTTTTCAGTTTTTTTCCGAAGGCTATTTTTCAATTTTTCCGAACTGGAAAAATTGAAATTTCATTTGTGAAATAACATAGTGAAAATTTTGTAATAGCTACATTCTCATACTTTTTATTTTATTTATTTTTATGTTGAGTGTCCAATGTTAAAACTTTAATGTGGGTAATCTGATCTCTGAGTAGAAATCTGTTTGAGAAGACTTGAAAGGATTCTTCACATTTTTTTCTTGTTTGAAGCACAAAACCCTTCGCAAAATTTCTCTTAAAAATTGACATTTCAGAAAAAAGTTTAATCAAAAATCTTTCGCAAATGCAGTGATTGAAGAAAAAAAAATCTCATGCCATATAGCAGCTGAATCTTATAAAGTTGTATATACGTATGTATAAATAACCTTATTCAAAATGTCTAAATAGGAATCTAAATATTGTAATATTTTCTTATTCACAAATTCTGAATATATTTTGTACAAGTATATACAAAAAGTTCACAATTTCACTAAAACAGGATTACATGAAAAAATTCTATGTATGTAATTAAAAGCAACTTCTCTTTTTAAAAATTAACTCATGTGCAAAATTATTTCAATAATATGTCGATTAATGGAAATGGTAAAATAAAAAATTTAACATAAAATTTGAAGCATGCATTTATTACTTTTATCTATGTCTTCAAGAAGTAAGTATTGAATACATGAAAATTTTGACTTCCAGTTTTTGGTGTATTTAAATGTTTTAGAAGGTCCTGAACACGATTTGATGGTTTTCGGAAAATATCTGTCACTCTGTGAGTCTGTATGTGACAAAAATTTTATGGGCACTCTATCTCAAGAACTGATGCACATAATTTCACTAAACTTTAGAATCAGTTACACCTTGATATAAACTCGAGATGTTTAGTTATTAGTGTATATTGGCCAACCGATGGCACTGCTATGCTATGCATTATTCATTATTTTCACAATAGTTCTATCTCAAGAACTAATGTATGTATTTTTATAAAATTTCAGATTAATTTAATCTTTGATATAACTTTGTGCTCATTACTTTTTGGTATAAATTGCTCAACAGATGACGTTGCTATGCTGCATTATTATTCATGCATCATTCATTATTATTATCCCTCTGTCTCAAGGACTGAAGGGCGATTTTTTTTAAATCAAACTACAGCTTCAGACAGTTGCTGATATATATTGATGTTTAGTTTTTGGTGTAAATTGCAATATAGGCGGCACTAGTGTGCTCCATTTTTCAAGATTTCGTTATTGCTGATTAATTGAATGTTTTTTCAAAGTGTTGAATCTAAAATTGACCTATATTTTATCTCCATAATGTACAATAATGTTGCAAAAACATGGGCAGTCTCCATTAGAAAAGTACAACTGTGCGATAAAACCCTCCCCCCCCACTCCATATTTTACTACAAGTAACTATGTTCCAAATTATACTTTCCCTCTTGATTAAACTTTGAATTTTTGTAGTTTTCTAATGCACAGTAGAAGTTTATCTCTGGATGTAACTGCTTTTGTTAATTCCTCAAATAGCGAGCATTTTCTATTTGTAGTATTCTGTTTTCATAACTTTTGAGTTCCACTCTTAGAAATATAAAATTACCATGTGGAAACATTATTGAATATGGTTTCTTACTCAAGAATAGAATACCAGATTTCAGGATAAAAAGAAAAAAATTACGTCTAATTAAACTTTAAAAAAATATTTTTCTGGTTTCAGTGAGTAAAAATCTAACAGTCAATAAATCTTATGCTATTTTTTTAGTTGCAGCCCTGAGTAAGTCAAACTGAAACTTAGTTTTGTTTGAATTTAGATTATAAAACTATAATCAAAACTTTTTTGAGTTGAGATTGGAAAGCTACAGTTGGCAAAAAAAGTATTTGTACACTTCATTTTTTTAAATTATAATGAAATTAAACAAAAGATTTAAGCAAAAAATACTGTAATACATTAATTTAATGCATTATAATATTATAGAAGCAAAAACAAAATTAAACGAATCGATTTTTTACATTATAATAAACAAATATACAAAAATATAATGCAAAAAAAGTATTTGTACACTATATTAATGTAATATAATTAATGAAAATTTAGTAAAATGATGCAAATTAATATTTTGTGCGAATTCATTTAGCGTTTATGACTACTTCTAGATTGTGTGACATAGATTCCACCAACTTTTTTGTAGCGGTCTGGTTAATGTTATTCCATGACACAATAAGAGCTTCTTTAAAACTGTTTTTTACTGACACATATTTTTTTTCGGATTTTTGCATCCAATAGCATTTGCAAATTTTCTATTGGATTCAAGTCTAGAGATTTTAGAGGAAGTTACCAGTCATCTTCGAGTATTGTCGTAAGCATGTGCTGATAATCACAGCAGTATGCTTTGGTCGTTATCCTGCAGAAAGTGAAAAGCTTCCTCTATGCATAATTTCTTGGCACAGTTTAATAAATTATGGCGCGACACATCAATGTATGTTAAACCTGTCCTTCCATTGTCAATAAATTTTAAATGTCCTGCTCCATTAGAAGCTATACACCCCAAAACTATAATATTCCCCCCAACATGCTTGATAGTTTGAAGTATACGTATTGGATCTAGAACAGTTTTATTTTTACGCCAAATTTTTCGAATGCTTGATGGTAAGAAAATTCCGAATTTTCCCTCATCAGAAAAAATTATTGTTTTCCAAAAATCCAATGATTTACTTCTGTATGTGAAAGCGAATACTATGCGTTTTCGCCCATTTGTTTCGCTGATGAATGGATTTTTCCTTGAGGTTCTTCCTTTTAAATCTGCATTGAGAAGAATATTTTTTATTGTTTGAGGTACTACTCTGATGCGAGAAGATGTTGCAAGGTCTCCAGCAAATTTTTGAACCGAACGCATAAGATTTTTTAAAGCTTTTTTAACAACACTCCCTTTTTCCCTCATAGTTAGTTTGCTAAGAAGTCTTGGTTTTCATTGAATTTCGATGCTTTTAATTTATTCATAGTTTCTCACTATACATCCAATAGTTGTAAATGGTAATTTAATAGCTTTTACAAATTATTGTTGCGAATTTAAATTTTTATTATGCTCAATCATAGGATTTCATATATCTAGAGGTGCCTCTCTAGTTTTAGGTTCTATACTCAATTACTTCAAGAGCAAATTAGATTAAATGTCAGACAAATATAATATGAACTTAAAAATTATTAACAGCTTCTGTAAAAGTAGTCCTCTTGAACCATAAACACTATAAAACACAGTACATATCAGGATGGAGAAATGTACAAATACTTTTTTTGCAAGAAATTTTTAAACTTTTCCTATTAGAAAATTATTTTACATCTTTATCGAAATTTTCTGTTGTGTAATTTAAAACGCACGGTAAACAGACTGTATTAAAACTATTTTTGACAAAATATCTGTTTTTATTTAGTTAAAAATTAAAAAATTTAGAGTGTACAAATACTTTTTTTGCCAACTGTATACCAAAACTAAACATATTTTTTAAAGGAAATAAAATTATAATTGTAAGAAAAAAAAGTAATAATGTAAAAATATACATTTTTTAAACAAACAATGGAATTTTTGAATACTGATATTCGTAATAATGACAAAACTACAGCAATTCCTTTAAACTAGTATCATTTACTTAAAAACTATACTTATGTAAAAGGAATGCATAATTTATTTTCATTCCAAACTGCAGATGTATTGACTCAAGTTTTTACAGTAGGTCATTAGGTAATTAAACGTGTAACTGAAAAATCATTCCAACAGAGATATAATATAACAAACAAAAACGTTTAATAATTATTTTTTCAGTGGAAAAAAAAATAAACTTTTGAAAACTGGCTTTGCTACTCTCTTTTTATTTTATAATAAAAAGTGAAAATAATTTTCATTTAATACAAATAAATGGGAAAAATGCTTAATATTTAATATTCCCTAAGAAAATATAATTTATTTGGAAGAAACAGTCATGAAAAATCTATTTTTTCCAATTTTTCCAAAAAAAAACCGGTAAAAAACCAGTTTTTTTTCCGCCTCTTATATTTTTTCGGAAAATTTACATCTCTAAATGTGACATATCGTTGATGAGGAATGAGACCACTTATTCATACTATGCAATATGGGGGGGGGGTGACCCTCCCCCCATTTTGCCCAATCGGGAGGGGATCTTAAATTTAATCGAAAACTCAAATGTGTATAGCAGGTACTCAGTCACTGAAAAATAGTTAACTATAATCTAAATGTAACGTAATCGTAAGCTAACTGTTTCGTAAACGTAACCTAACTATAACATATCCGCAACCTAGCCATAATCTAACTATTACCTAATTATAACTTAACGGTAACATAACCTTACATAATTGCAACGTAACTGTAGTCAATTTATTACCAAACCGTAGTCTAACTCTAGAGTAATCGTAGTAAGCGTAGTTAATGCGCGTTCGCAGTCTAAGAGTTGGTTGTTCCTGCGACTCAGTTGCAAAGTTGGCGCAGTTGTATTTGAGCTCCCGTTTGTCGTCTACTCGAAAATCAAAACAGCTGTTGTTATTTATGACGGTCAATTATCTGCACGAGGGATATAGGCCCTAGGGCGATTGACTTCCTTGGGGGGGGGGGTTCTTTCTAATCGAATCTAACCCGTATTTACGCAAGATTACCCAAGGTTCGAAGAAAACTACAGAAAACTCCGGACGGTTAAGTCGACAAGAACGAATGGAATCAAACCTAGCAAATACCATCTATCAGCTTCAAGAGCAGAAACTCTCAGTCGTTGGTGAGTCGAAAATCAACACAGAACAGAAGATAGATACAGTTTCCCCCAGAGGGTTTCAGGGGGCTGCTGCGCCCCTCCTGCCCTTTAGTTTAATAAATAGCGCCCCTCTTGCCCATCATCCAAAAATTAGCGCCCTTCTTGTTGCTCATTCAAAAAAATAGCGCCCTTCTTGCCCCACATTTGAAAAAAAAAAAAAAAAAAAAAAAAAAAAAAAACGCAGCCCTTCAGCCATGATGCGGACGCGCTATAACACGTAAATTATGTAAAAAATCGGCGACGGAACGCAAAAAATAGCTCTTACGCGTCCGACAGGACGTGTAATTTCATCAAAAAGTTGCGAAAAAAAGTCGAATTTCACTTTAAAAAAACTGCGAAAGAACGTCTATTTTTCTGCAAAATTCGCGATAAAATGGCTAATTTCGTCACAAAATCCCATAAAAACGGCCGATTTCCTTAAAAGATCGTAAAAAAACGACAAATTTCGTAATTGCGATAAAACGGAAAATTTTTAAAACAATTCACAAAAAACGGCAAATTTCGTCCGAAAATCGCAACAGAACGGCAGATTTCGTCAAAGGATTTGCGGAAAAACGGCATATTTCCTGCGAAAATCGCAACAAAACGGAAAATTCCGTCAAAAGATTTGCGAAAAACGGCTAATTTTGTCAAAAATTTCGCGAAAAAACGCAAAATTTGTCAAAATATCCCGAAAAGACGGCAGATTTCGTCGAAAGATCGTAAAAAATGCAAATTTCATCAAAGAGACACACACAGAAAAAAAGTTAATGCCAGTGAATTTTTCTGTTCTAAAAACTAATTTTCCTGCTTCAAAATTGTGTTTTTAATGCTCAAAAAGCGGATTTTCCTGCTTCACAATCAAGGCATGTGAAGAGAAAATTGCACCCAGGGCATAATTAGAATTTGAGGCCTCCCCTCCTCCCAACTTTTTCTTATGTCATCCCATAAATGACGTTTATAGTATAAATTTGGCACAAAAGTATTCTTAAAAGTCTTTTTCAATAAATTAGGCTTGCCCCTTAAAAATCTTTTAACAAAATCGGCCGTTTTTTTTTGGGGGGGGGATCTTTTAACAAAATTTGTCGTTTTTTCGTGATTTTTAGCAAAATCTGCCGTTTTTTGCGATCTTTTAACAAAATCTACTGTTTTTTGCGATCTTTTAACAAAATCGACCGTTTTTTCGTGATCTTTTAACAAAATTGACCGTTTTTTCGTGATCTTTTAACAAAATTTATCTTTTTTTCTTTTTGTTCAATTTTTTGGCAAAATTTTTTTTCTCGATTTTTTGAACTGCTAGATTCTAGATTCAACTCTATAAAAGTGCCCTTAAAAATCAAAAAAGTGCCCTGAAGAATGTAAAAAGTGCCCTTTTCAGAACAGTAGCGCCCTGCCCCTTTTTAAACCTTGGGGAAACTCTGGATACAATGTTAATATGTCTTATTTTTTTGGAACGAAATTTTTCATCAATCATTTTCGAACCGCAATTGATAAAATATGTATGATAATTAAAATTTACAAAAAGTATAATTAA
Organism: Maratus speculifer; assembly: GCA_964019185.1. NCBI lineage: Eukaryota > Metazoa > Arthropoda > Arachnida > Araneae > Salticidae > Maratus > Maratus speculifer. The sequence continues at coordinate 114,031,904 of OZ025293.1, read as the reverse complement.
ATGTACATTTTGCCGCGTAAAACTTATTGTTTAAATACCAAATTTTGTATGTTTAAATATGTAATGAAATGTAAATATATATATATATATATACATATATATGGGTGATTCTCAAAATAGGGGACAATTTCAAAAGTGAAATCTTAAAAAAATTACTGTTAGCAAAATTTCTGAAAAAAATAGGTGTTGTTAATATAGTATTAGGTATACTTTACATGTAGTCAGCAGAGCTAAATATTTAAAAATTAACTTAAAAAAAATAATTAGTATTTTTTTAGCCATGCTAATGACAAAACAAATTGCATGGAATAAATATATTAAGAAATTTTTATTTTCTTCCTGTTTAAATATTTTTTTCTATATTTATTAGCCTTCCTTTTCAGCAAATGGTTTCCATTTTTACATATATACATACAAGGAGAATAAAAACATTACCAAAGAGCAAACTTTGTTTACATGAGCAACATTCTGACACTAACAATGTAAGAAGCTGTCTTAATGATTTTCCTACAGATTTAATGCATATTTTAGGGATAATAAATGTAATACCTAAATTTATATGTAAAATTAAACTTTATAAAAGATACAATATAAGCAATGGTTACATTTATGCACATAGGAGTCTTTAGCATAGACAGAAAAACCATGCTAATGACACTGATATTTGTCCATGCTAATGACAAATTTTAATTTAAATAAGATTATGAGCCATAATATAATCACAATGCAATATTCCTTTCTGGAGCTTTTTAAAACACAAAAGTCCTGTGCAAATAAGTAAAATAAAAATTTTATTTATAAAATAAATATGAAAATTATTATCCATTCTAATGACATACAATTGATGTACGGCCCTAATATTCAACTTCTATTCTTAAAATACAATACATGCTTCTATTTTCAGGCTCGGATAAAATGGCTACTTGTTGCCATGGAGAAACTGTATATTTTCAAAATATTGTCGTATGTGAAAATGAAATTTTGATTAATAACCAGCTGTTATAGTATGACCTTGTTTTGAAAATAGAATATGGAGGACAAACATTAATTCTTATTTTATATACTATAATTTTATTTTTAAAAAGAAATTTATTGGATAAATCCCCTCCTTGATTAATTTAAAGAAAGAATAACATTTGTTTTATTTTATAAACTTGATATTAACTCTTGAAAAAGCTAGTATATACAAGGCACAGCTGCTGTGGACATCCATGCTAATGACATTTTGAACATTTATTCTGTTATTTTAAGGTGTTTTTAACTAAAAAGTGAGTAATTCTTGAGTGCAAATAATGAATAATATTAAGACAAACATATCTAAATATAAAAACATGACAGAAAACCTCTCAATTTTTTTTGTATGCCGAAAGACATAAATTGTCCCCTATTTTGAGAATCACCCATATATGTATATATATATATATATATAATAAAAATAAACAAATAATAAAAAATAAAAAATACAAATATTTATGTCTATAGACCAAAAATTTTTTTGCTGTTTTTTAAAATTATTTATGGTTATTTCAATACCTAATCTACTCCTTTTAATAAAGAAATAAATTTTCGTTCCGAAAAAGAAGTGCAAGCAAGATTCCAACTCACATAGAAAAATCTCAAACTTCGTGTATTACTGACCAGCTACATACCACATACCATTATAAACTGTAGCGCTATTTACATTCGATCTTGATTTTCGAGCATACGACAAACCAGAACTTAAATACGTATGCGCCAATTTTTAACTCTTAGTTACTGCAACTACCGTTTCCCTCGCAGCCTCTACTCAGGCTATTAGAGTTTCAGCTAGTTGGGGAGACCTACCAAATTGCTCGGCGAGACATCCAGAAACTGTCACAGGCCACCCAAATCAATACCTTAAAGAGGGGTCTGAGCAGGTCCAATCAAAAGCAGAAGAACCGTCGCATCATCGGCTCTTAATCGCAGAGACCTTATATAGAGGAGACCGCATGCTCGGATATTAGCGAGAATAATATCATTACTGGTTGCTTTACAGCCAGTCGGAACTGAAAATCCCCTATAATAAGGCTCCTCCAAGATTCCAGCTAGTGGATACCTAACCGTAACCTAGCTGTAGCATAACAGTAACCTAATCGTAACCTGACGTTATTTTAACCGTAATGTAACCATTGCTTAATGATAACTTAACCTTTTACTTAAAAGTACATAACATCCGTAATCTAACGCTAACTTAACAATAACCTAACTGTAATGTAACAGTAATTTTATCGTTATCTATTTATAACATAATCGGAACATAAACGGAACCTAATCGTGATCTAATTACAATATAGCCTAATGTAGGCCGTACACTAAAGCAACTGAGCAATGTGCTGTATGATTTAGGAGAAGAGAAAAATCAAAACATAGGAATAAGCTGTTTCAATATGCTTTAAACATGTTTTTTCTCTGAAGTTGAGCAACATAGTCGATGACTGGCATGAATGTGGGACTTGCTTAAATTTAACCTGATCGTAAATTAATTCTGACAAAACCATAACCTTACCATGGCCTAACTATTGTCTAACTTTAATGTAATTACCATCTAATCGTTACCTCACTGCAACATAACTAATCAAATTGTAAGCTAAGTATAACGCAACTGCCCTCTACCCATATTCTATCAATAAATTAACTGTGATTTAACGGCACCTTATCGATAACTTAACCGTAACGTAACCGTAACCATACTGTAATATAACTGTAGTCTATCCGTACCTAATTATAACCGAATTTCAATGCAACTGTAAGCTATCCGTAATTTAATCGCGATCTATCGGTAACCTAAATATAACCTAACCGTAACGTAAGCGGAACCTAACAGTGACGTAACCGTAATCTAACTGTTACCTAATACTGATCCAATTGTAACTAATGTTAACCTAATTGTAACGTAATCGCAAGCTAACTGTAATGTAACTGCAACTTTATCATGACCTAATTGCAACCTAACCTTAGTTTAAGTGTCACCTAACCATAATTTAACTGTAACCTAACAGTTACCTCATCGTAACATAAGATTAACTAACTGCAAATGTAACCTACCTTGCTAACTGTAACATAATCGCAACTTAATAGTAACCTAAAGTGAGGTGTTTAACCCTTCACTGCACGATTTTTCTTTTCTTTATGAAAAAAAATTTTTTGATTAATTTAGGTAGTCATAAATGCAGGAAAAATAATAAAAAAATTCTGACTTCACATACATTTTTTTAATATGGATTTTTGTGCTATGTGCCATATGTGTCCCAAAGCACACAATGAGATGTTTACATTTTTGCACCAAATGTGGCATGAAGCTCACAATACTTGTGTATTATAAATACAAAAAGTGTGTAATATGTATTTAAGAAATGTATCAGGTCTTTAACCCTTTGACGGGCAAGTATTTGCGCCACCGTTATGATGAATTCACATCGGAAGATCGCGAGTTATAAGCATTTTAAATTTTTTGACCCTCACCAGGGGGGTCTCCTGTCAACAAAAATTAGCACCGTCTCATAAAAAATTACCAAACAAAATTTGGCCGCGCTACGAATATTAGATCGCGAGTTATAAGCATTTTAAATTTTTCGACCCTCACCCCGGGGGGAAGGGTGTCTCCTGTCACCAAAAATTAACACTGTCTCATAATAAATTACCAAACAAAATTTGGCCTCGCTACGAAAATTAGATCGCGAGCTATAAGCATTTTAAATTTTTCGACCCTCACCGTTGGGGAGGGGGGGGGTCTCCTGTCACCAGATATTAACACTGTCTCATAATAAATTACCGAACAAAATTTGGCCGCGCTATGAAAATTAGATCGCGAGTTATAAGCATTTTAAATTTTTCAATCCTCACCATGGGGCGGATCTCCAATCAGCAAAAGCTGCATTATCCATCCTTGTTTTATCTTAAGACGATTCTTTTCTATACACATTAGGGTGGAGCGAAAAAAATTAATTTTTAAAGATCAAAAACGGGTAGGTGCCAAAAGTTGCCTTTATACTAGTACATCAACTGCGTGAAATTTTACCGCTGTAAAAAAAAGGCTTGAGTCTGCGCTTTTGCTCTAAAAATCGAAATTTTCGGTGAAATTTGTCATTTTTTGACATTTTTTTTTAATTAAAAAAATTTCTACAGAGCTGGTTATTATTTAAAAGTGTTACTTAAACCTTTATATTTATCTGCTTAACATATTTAAACTATAAAACAATATCTGTAGTCTGTATAATTGGAGCAAATCTGACAACTTTTGGTAAAAGCCAGCGTTACCTCTCTATTGGAGTATACAAAGAAATGTTGTTTTGAATGAATTTCATACCTATCTGCTCTCAAACCTATTCTGTATATAACACGTAGATGTGGCTGCATTTCATATCCCACCCGTCTCAGCCACCCAACAATCTAGGCCCAGTGTTTTATTTATGTATTGAATTGTTATTTTTTTCCCCAAGAAGGGCATAAGTTTTCTTTGTATCAAAGTAGTTTACCTCTTCTTTGTTTTCACTGACATTGGATGCTACTGGTGTTACCTGCTGCATGTATATTTTTCTACCTTGTATAACAGAAGAGGAAGCTGAGTAATGTGTTAGGTATGTTGTTAATTGAACCTATTCAGCAGTCTATTATCTTCATTAAATTTTCATGCAATTAATACATTATGATTGATAGTTCTGTTACCACAACATTTTTTCAATCAATTACATTATATATATAATGATATACCTAAAAATTGATTGTATGAATTCAGTTTCTAGTATGTCATCATTTACTGTACCTATTACATTCAATATATTTTGAGAAGCTAGTAGTTTAATATTATGACGATCGTCACAGAGGATTGCAAACAAAATTTGCGTGTAAAGCAACAGTATTTCGAAAGAAGTTTTGGTATTTGTTTTATGTCGTTTCCTGTATTGTTTCGTAGTCGAGTTATTTCTAATAAGTTTTTAGACCTATTCTTTAGGTGTGTATTACATTTGGTATAAAATATCCCGCGATATAAACTTTGATTATATATTTTGTGAGTGAATCTATAGACTGATTGCCAATCTGTGCTTATATAAAACGGAAAATTTTACTCGCTTTATGAGCTTTTTTTTGTACGAGATTTTCTTAATTCCTATTCCTCATTTCTTCTGGGAAATAGCTTTCCTTATGAATTAGCTTTGCAATCTCCGACAGAAATTTCTAGTCTGTTCTGAGTATCTTTTACTTAATTTGAGAAAATTATTTTTCAAAATTATTATCTATTTTATAAAAAATTGCAATAACAAGTGAATAGTACGTAGACAAAGATTTTCTTATTGCTCCAGTGAATCCATGTAGATTATAACGTTTTACATCGACTTCTCTAATAATAATTGACGCAGGGGAAATTCACTGGAGTTGAAGTAGCAGATGATCCATTATTATACACAATTCTAAGCTTACCCATTGCAAAATGGTTCACAGCGACAAATAGAACTCTCCTAAATTTAAATGAGTAGTTATAGCCAATTAGAGTCTGTACATTCTCTCAAAAAGTACTATGCATTATAAGTTTATGCCCAGGACAGTTCACCATCAAATATTGTTCACTTATAAAATGGGGGTCTAAAAGTTAATGGGAAATTACCTGACTACGAAAACACTTAGAAAACGGCATAAAACTAATGCAAAAAAAAGTTATTTACAACAACGGTTGCTCTGCACGTGCAGGACAAATTCCCATTGCAATTCTCTCTGGCGATCACCAGAAATCACATTAAACAGTTCGCTTCTCAACATATAAAAAATGCAAAAGCAGAATAAATGATGGCATACTTATAGTTGAAATACCTGAAATCATCTTTGAAGCAGGTGATTTCTTAAAAAATATAATTGACTGAAAAAATGTTGTGGTAACAGGACTTCCAATCACTTTCTTCAACTGGATGTATGTTTGATAAAGATAATAGATGGCCGAATAGATCCCTTTAAAAATATTCCCGTACATTACTCTGCTTGTCATTTTTTTGTATAAGCTGTAAAAATATACATGAAGATAATCACAGCAGCATGTGGATACAAAGAGCAGATAAACTATGTGGATGCATCGAAAACATGCCAAATTTTGATAAAGAAAATCACAAATCAATATATAAATAAATAAAACACTATACTAAGATGATCGAATAGTTGGGACGGGTGGTATATGAAATATAGTCACCTCCACGACGTATGTCCAAGGAAGTTTTGAAAAGAAGAGCTGTATTAAAAACAACAATTCATTGTAGTTTGTCCAAATAGAGTGTTGATGCCGTTTTCTTACCAAAAATTGTCTGTTTTGCTCCAGCTATACGGAATAAAGATATTGTTTTGTAGTTTAAATATGTTAAGCAGATAAATATAAAAGTTTAAGTAACACTTTTAAATAAAAACCAGCTCTGTAGGAATTTTTTAATTTTTTTGAAAAAATGTCAAAAAATGACAAATTTTACCCAAAATTTCGATTTTTAGAGCAAAAGCGCAGACTCAAGCCATTTTTTTTCAGCGGTAAAATTTCACACAATTGATGTACTAGTATAAAGACAACTTTTGGCACCTACCCGTTTTTGATTTTTAAAAAATAATTCTTTTCGCTCCACCCTAATACACATTCTACAAATTTGGAAAAAAATATGTAATTATTTATAAATTTTTATTTATGCAGTTTTTTTTATATATATATTAATTCAAGTTTTTTCTTTTTCTTTGATATTAATTCAAGTTACACTTTTTGAGCGTGATGACCGATAAGAATTTTTTTTTTCTTTTATTAAATAAATGAGATGTTAATATCGTTTAAAATATTTTTATTATCTTATAACACATGTAGGTTAATCAGGAATTTTTATCATTGAAACTATAGGTTTATGGTAACTGAAATAAGAAACATAAGTTTGAGACTTGATATCCTCTAAATATCTGAAAAATACCGCGTCATTGTCTGTCAAAGTCTACCAAAGGATACCGTGCCGAACTGAAACGAAGTTAGCCGCAGTGTTAAGTTTTTTATCATTATGGAATTTCTACATTCGGTCGCCGCGCTCAAAGCCCACGATAAAAGCTATGCAATAGCTTAAAAATGGTTTTTAGAACACCCCCCCCCTCGACTTTACTTATATGTCAGCCTCAAAATTGAAAATTGTTAAAGTTCCTTGCTGTATTTCTAACATACTTGTAAAAATAATCTAACATTCCTTCCACCTGAAACTGAGAAAATATTTTACCCCATTGCCCTAATAAAGTTTTCAAAATTTGCAAAATATTTTTTACCGTCACATTTGTCCCTACAAACAATAAGAAATTGTATGTTATATCTATACATTACTACGCTGAGATTTACATCTACACCCTAACACATACATAATACCAAAATTTCCCCCAAAATAATATCCCCCAGTGAAATCGTAAATATACAATTCCATTTTAAAAATTCCATTACGTTTTCATAACATTATAAATCAATACTTGCTAAAATATAATTAGTAACTTATAAATTTAGTTACATTCTTAGACCTAATTCGGTTTAACTTGCAATGAATTACAAGTAACTTTTATATCAATTTACAAAAAGCAGTTACAATTAACTCGTAATTAATTGCAATTTAATTTAAATACATTTCATAGAATTTAATTTAGATTTACTTGTATTAAATTGCGCGTGTAAAAATTGTAATCTGTACAAACGTAATTTACATTTATTTGTAATACGTTAGAATTTAATCTAAATTATATTTTTAAAGCTGTAATTAGAATTTTTAATAATCAATTACACATTAAGCGCAACACACAATTAAAAATATAGTCGGAATTGTCTTGTAATCAAATACAAGTTACTTGGATTATATAATTAAAAATATAATCTGAATCATCTCGTAATCCATTTAAGGTTAATTTAATTATATAATTAAGAATGTAATCTGAATCGTCTTGTAATCTAAATACAAATTATTCTAATTACATTTTAAATGATAAAAAGAGAATTGAATTGTAATTCCATTATACGATAATCAAATTACGTATTTCAAAAGCGTATTTGAAATTACTTTGTAATTCTTCCCTGTTAATTAATTACACTGCGAGGAGATTACAATGTATTTTAATCTGTAATTTCATTACTTTGTAATTAGATTCTGCCCAACACTGCAACACGTTAACTTCTCTTTGTGTATAATATTAGGACATTTTGGGAAGTGCTAAGAGTACAGTTATTCCGTCAGTGGCAATGTATGAATAGTGGGCTACATTACGGAAAATAGAGCTTCTAATTCAATAATGCTTGGATGTGGCTGGTTTTCACCTTTAGTATTTTGTGTGATGTTATCACTATAAACACTCTTTTAGCAATCAGCTTGAGTCTCGACATTTAGAATGAAAACATGAAAATATTCTATTTAAACATCCCTTCTTGCCAGATCTACTTTAGATTAAAAAAAAAATCTGTAAAGCTTCAAATTAAGAAAGAAAAAATCTTAATTTAACTACACTGTTAAAAATCTGCTGCATTTTGTTGCAATGCACTCCCCTGCTTGTATAGAAAACGGTTACTTGGCCGTGAAATGGAGCTTTCTCATTAGTTGGAATAGAGATATTATATACAAGTGGTGGAGTGCGTTGCAACAAAATTCAGCAGATTTTTAACAGTGTAAGAAAGATTCAACTGTTGCACGAGACGAAACAATAAATGTATTTATAGGTCATTTTCTGGCAAACACACTTATTAACACTTTCGCTGCCGCTTACGTGAAGATGTGATAATAGTTAATGCCGCACTGTAAAAGTGGGTTTTTCCCAGAAGCCGATTTACTTTTTAAAACAAAGAATCAGTGAAAGATTTTTCCCGCGCCACCGCGTGACTGGCTAATGGACATAACCCCACATCACGCGCTGGCGCGTGAGTGTCTCCTTAGTGTTGGCGCCATATCACGCGCTGGCGCGTGATCGGCAGCGAATGTGTTAATCTTACAAACAGGAATTCTGAGGTATGGTACACGAATAGTGCTCGTTGGAACACATGTCACGCTGGTTGGCCTTATCGTTAGGAGTTTTAAGTGGTTTTCTTTGTGCCATGATTAGCTTGTGTAAATATGCATAAGTTTCAATTGAGAGTCCTTTCCCCTGATTTCAATAATATCTGTATGTGTATCTAAAATAAAAAAATAAAATAAAAAATTCAGTAAAAAATGTTGTGACAATAAAAATACTATTGTAATGATATTTTCAACATGTTAACTCTGCTTTTTGTAAAATATAATGACATTTTGAGCAGTGCTAAAAGTGCAGTAAGTACCCCACCCCCCATCACACACGGAGGGCAATCTCCTCAGCTAACATTTCTCTCGCAGATATTCAGTTTGCAGACTGAAATAAAGTACTTTGAAGAGTACACGTAAATACAAATGATAAAAAAAAGGAATAACAACTATTTTTTGATTAGTTACAGAGGCTTTGTAATACGTCATTTAATATACAAAGTTGGATGATTGTCTTTCAAATGCCTTCCAGTTTAGTTTTTTCAATAATAATTATGTGAAAAATTGAACATTCCAACATTCGCGACTCATAATTCATAGACAATAGATAAAAGGATAAGATAGCTGTGAAACATACCTCATGAGAGAAGAAAAGATGTCAGGGATAAATAAAATAACATGTGATCCTTTATATGTTATCGAAACGTTCGTATTCTGTATTACAAAAACAAAACATCAGATTTGAAAAATTTTGAAATCATCGCTGGAGGATGTTTTAAAAAATACATATGACAATTCTGGAAAATAAAACGACATCTCAAACTTTAGATTGCCATTGTCTGTTAGTTTCATTTTGACTAAAAGAGTAAAGATGCAACAACATGACATGTGAATATCTAAATATCTGTTTTTAACATTTACCAACTAAAAACGAACTAAATTTAGTCATGAAAAAAAAGTATATTCCATACTAAATCCGTTATAAATCCTCCTATAAATGTAAGTTAACGAGTCCAGGGGTAATATCACATAACTTTAATAATCTTGGTTAATATAACATATTTACAAGGGAAAAATAAGTAAAAGATTAAGATTAAGGGGCATCTTCGGTCCTTTCAACCAGAGCTCGGCTGAGCACGTCTTCACCTAGCTGGATCCGGCATCATTCTGACTCTTCTGTACTGTTGCTGAGGCCCTTTCGTGGGAAAGTGCTGACTATGCAACAATTATTTCACACGTGGCTGTTAACAAGGGCGTCCACGTGTTGTACTTTGATACGGGGCAGATGGCGAGTCGGCCAAATGCATCTGAAGCAAGCCTGTTGCTATGGGCTCGCTATATCGACACTCGGCCAATCCGACATGCAGCTGACCGCAGCTGAACGTGTACACTGATAGGGATACTTAAGATAAACTATTACCAAAAACAATCATAATAATATATATATACATAAAACATTGTAAACCTTGAAAGTACGGAAAAAAAACACAATATCTAAATATGCATATACCTAATATGAATTGACATACATAATAATCATATAGTAAAATTTGTTATCTCCTGTTGAAGGAGAGAAAAAAAAATTGTTGGCCAACGAAAAAAACAAAGACAATAGAAATAATGAAAATAATAAGCAAAATACAGAAAGATGTTGGAGGTTATTGCCGGCAATAATGGGATTCACGAACTGTTCATCTGCACTAAAAAGTTAATAGTCAGTACAGTTTCTAAATGTCCACGCGACGCAACGTAAAAAAACACCTGTTGCGTATGCAAAAGAAATATAAGTAAAGTAAAAAAAAAACACTGTTTTGTATTGTTAAAATGTTTGGAAATGTTTGTAAATATCCACGTGACGCAACATAAAAAAAAGCACGTGTTGCGTATGTAAAAAAAATATAGGCAAAGCACAAAAAATAAAACACTACTTTGCATTCCGGAAAATAATAATAATAAAAAATATTTTATGTCAAGCTAAAAAAAAAAGCACAGCTTGCATTGTTAGAAAAAAGATAAACACACACGTACACACTTGTAACTCTTTTTCTACAATTTATAAAATCTTGCCACACCAAACACGAAATTCAGAGAAAAAAATTAATCTTCATCACAAAAGTTTTGAACTGTAAGATCACAATAGGAAAAAGAAAACTTGGGAAAAAGAAAAAAAATAAAAACACTGGAACGATGTGACTCCTGTATACTTGAAAAAAAAACAAAAGGTTTCTTTCTGGAGAATCCCCGTATCAAATCGTATTTTGCTTTCATATGACAGACGAGTGAATAAGGTGTAGATACCAAGGATCCCTGGGGTAAACAACTCGTTATCACGATAACAAGCGTGTCGAGACTATACTTTTCAATTGTATTATTCGGCTCTTTTTGCGGCGTTACTGGTGCTAACACATTGCTACCCAAAAATAAACAAGGAGTCGAATTATGACGTCGAGTTGGCATCTCAAATCTGGACGATGGTGTGATAGCGAAAAAGTAGAGGTCATTAACAGATGACCCTTAGTATCTGGAGCCAACTTTTCAACTTTACTCTGCAGCTGTTCTACGGGAGTGATACAATTTTCGAAAGCTGTCTGTTTCCCGTCTGTCAAAGTTTCGTTTTCCACAACGCAGGCGGTAGGTTCATTTTCCGAAGAGACAGGAGTTGACGTCATTTCGTTGAGAAGGAGAAAGTTAGCAGCAGAATGAACATGCGAGGGCGAATTTTTTTCAGAAATGTTTGGTAACGATTTTCGTTCTACGAACTTTTTGTTCTTACCGTAAGCGAATATTACGGAATATTGCATAGGGGATAAATTTAAGTAAAAAAAATCTTCGAACTTATTACCATTAAATTCAGTCTGTGCAACAAAATATTAAAGTGGCTTTAATTGGGATATTTTGGCATCGAAAATAGTTACAGATGAATCATTTAAAGGGGGGGGGATCCCAACAGTTGATACGTTTCTTTACTGACAAAATTTAAGTTATGTAATGGGTTCGCATCCGCTACAAAAGAAATATTATTGATTTTTACGATCGCAGCCGTACTACACACTTTGGAAGGGATATGTATCGTATTGATGTGTACGACAGTTTCTGAAACAGGGTTAATGTCTTCGTGGGAAGGCATATTTTCGGGATTTCGCCCCGTCAAACGGGACGAATGGTAATTGGGACGAGAATATTTAGAGCCGTTGGGACTTCGATCCGCGCGTTTACACTGAAATTGTTTATGACCTATTTCCGAACATTTATAACAGATAATTTGATTGTATTTTTCACTAGTGTGGGTTTTCCGAGAGTCCCTTTGAACATATCCTGGTGTTGCTTCGAAATTCGGGACCGAATTGCAAATTTCTTCATAGATCACTAGCTTTTCCTTAAATTGTATCAAATTAGTACATCCAAATAGCACAGCTTTATTATGTGCGGAGTCACCTATACCCTGAATTATGTAATGCATTAACGAACGATCATCGATGTTTCCATTGTTCGCAATTTCGCGCATTGAAAGAAAATATTGTACTAAATTTTCCGAGGGACGTTTCCTACGATTCATTAATACTTGATGAACTTGGGCTGGGGACGCAAAATGGGAAAATTCTGATAGCAATGCTTGTTTAAGTTCATTATAAGAGGTTATATGAGGTTCACTGTGAATATATTGAAGAGCTAAATCTCTCAACCCGCGTTCAGCGAAAATGAATTTTTGAACATCTGTAAGCGCAAATGATTGTGCCAAATTTTCAAAACGAGCAAGCCAATTAATTACATTCTCCGTATGTAATCCTCGGAACGGTGGAATTAAATTCTCGAAATCTGTAAATGAAATTACTGGTCTAGTTAAAGTGGGTTCGTGTGTTCTAGTAAACTCGGAAGTTATGTTGCCGTTCGTACTAACAGAGGGTGGGGGGAGGGGGGTGGTTCGGGGTCGTCAATTTCAGAATCAGTTGCAATTTTAATAGAATTCCCAAAGGAATTTAAGTCGGTCAATGCCGTGAGGATTCGAGTAGCAATTTCTTCTTCTGTACCATCAGTTTCGATGGCTAACAAATTGGCAATTACGATAAATTCCAGTTTCGAAAATTGAGCAGTTACTTTATTCAATTTCGCGCGAAAATCAGCGCTGTCACTTGCAAATTCAAATCCTTGAAATTTGCGCAAATTTTTCCTGTTAGAGCGCAAGTCATCACGCTCAAAAATGAACTGGTGCAACAATTTAATTTTGTTTGCTTTAACTAACTTCAGCATAGCACATATCTGTGGTATTTCCGTGAGAAACATGGTGGAAGCAAGTGGAGAAAGAAAGAAAAGAAAAAGTACTCACTAGCGAGAAAGTATCTTATCCGAGCCGGCGCACTTTCAAATATGGGTCATTCCCATAAATTGTATTTCACACAGCTGTTCTCTTTGAACGGTCACTGGAAAGACGTGGCATTTCCCGCTGTGATAAATCCTCAGGAGAGCTCGTTGAATTGCTTGTCTATCGGTGTAATCCAATGGCACGGATAAAATCTGTCGTCTGTCTCATGTCGCTGATGTTTAGGGGTACAAGTAGGCCGAAGCCCCCATGTAAGTTAAGGAGTCCAGGGGTAATATCACATAACTTTAATAATCTTGGTTAATATAACATATTTACAAGGGAAAAATAAGTAAAAGATTAAGATTAAGGGGCATCTTCGGTCCTTTCAACCAGAGCTCGGCTGAGCACGTCTTCACCTAGCTGGATCCGGCATCATTCTGACTCTTCTGTACTGTTGCTGAGGCCCTTTCGTGGGAAAGTGCTGACTATGCAACAATTATTTCACAACGTGGCTGTTAACAAGGGCGTCCACGTGTTGTACTTTTAATACGGGGCAGATGGCGAGTCGGCCAAATGCATCTGAAGCAAGCCTGTTGCTATGGGCTCGCTATATCGACATAAATTACAGAGCTGGTATTGATTGATTTGTTACAACATCTTCTATCTAATGTTTTGCTTATTTTTTTATTAAGGGAGGTTATACATAAATAAATTGTACCAAACTTTAAAAAATTTCATTACTAAAACATAATTTAGCCGTCATATTTGGATTCTTCGGTAAATTGTAATTATACCTCCCGATACCAAACGGGAAGACATTCTTTCAACTGATTTAAAAATTATGCCGGTTTAAAGTTTCACAGCTGTTAATATCAAAATCATTTTTCAAAGTTACAAAACAGATTGCAATGAAGGCATTTTTTCATAACGGAACTCTAAAACTACTTAGCGCAATGAGAAGTAATTTTTTGGATTCGCATATTTTCTAAAAATTCTTTAAGTTTCTAAAAATCGATTTCTGTTAAAGAATTCATTGATTGTGTCATAGAATCCATATTTTTATTAAAAATATGGATTCTATATGGATATTAAAAATATATTTTATTAATATATATATATATATATATATATATATATATATATATATATATATATATATATACAGGGTGTATCTAAACTACTGGGCAAAACTTTAAGGGGTGATAGTACACGTCAAGACAAATAATATTAAATGGGAAACTAAGGGTCCCAAACGTCTACCGAAGGAGATAGGAGCCATCAAAGTTTAGGGTCCAAAATTTGATTCAATTCCATGCCTATGTTTAGCATGATATTGTCAAAATCGTCCCATTCAAAGCATTTCTCCTACACCTAAGCATAGAAGAATCTAATGATGATGGCATAAAGATCCCGCATAAAGCAGTTTTTTTTTTCGTTTTGATTCGGTTTCACGATTTTAAGGTATCATTTTTTTTAAATAAAGCAGACTACTTTAATCAATATTACATATTTTAAGTTTTAAAATAAGTCGGCTATTAATAAATTAGAAAATTTTTCTTTGCAAATACTTTTGCAGATGCTTTGCAAAGAAGAAAATGGAGGGGGGGGGGGGGGAGTTCACCAAAACTCATTGAAATATAAATATATTAAATATTTTCTAAAATGTTATATGTCATGCAATATTTTCAACCAAATATAAAGCCACATTCAGAAAAATTCGCAAAATGTAGTAGAAAGAATAAGGTGCTATTGAAATATAAATATATTAAAAGTTTTCTAAAATATGAGTATTTGTATGAAATATTTTTTAATCAGCGTATGCGTGAACGATAAAATTTATCATTTTACATAATTTAATATTCAACTCTATGGAGCTACCCATAAAAAAATCCGATCGAATTTCGTGGAAATTCAGAAAGTTATTGTGGATAGGAGTGAACTGATTTTCAATTGGTCTCTGAAAGCAGTTGAATGACGTCAGATTTTACGCAAATTGCCAAATCTCCATTTACGTTTTTTACTGGTGATTTACTTCTTTTCATAGATAATTACCAGAACGAACCTATTTCAGGATAAAAATAATTATAAAAAATCGAAGCATTTGTGTCAAATCTACCCATTGATACATAATTGATAATGGCTCTTATGCAAAATGCCGATATCTGCGATCCTGAAATACGTCAAGTTCTCCACTGTTAAATGTGGTGTCGAAAACAACACTGACATCAATCGCATGCATGATTCCAAGAAGAACAGAGCTGTCTGATTTTGAGAAAGGTGTGATCATCGGGTACCACCGAAATGGCCGATCTTTAATCGACATACCTAGCGAGCTTAATTACCCCAAAACGACTGTGGCTTATGTGATTAGAAAATGGAAGCTGAATGGTGATTGTCAGAATGTGGCCAGAGTAGGCAGACCGACGAAACTGGGAGATAGAGACCGACGGGTTCTGTCTCGAGAAATTCGGAAGAACCGCAACCAACCAATGTTACACATACGCCAAGAATTTCAACAAGCTTCAGGATGTGTTGTTTCCATAATACCATCCGTAAGGAAGCTCATCTGCTTAATTTTTATGGCCGTGCTGCCGCCCATAAGCATTTAATCACCAAGTCCAACCGCGCAGCTCGGTTAAGTTGGTGCAAAACACGCCAGCAATAGACTCTACAGCAATGGAAACAGGTTCTCTGGAGTGATGAATCAAGGTTCACCCTCTACCGTTCCGATGGTAGGGTCTGGGTCTGGCGTCTGCCTGGAGAACGCCTCCTACCAGAATGTATTGTGCCCACAGTTAAATTTGGCGGAGGGGGAATTATGTTCTGGGGTTGTTTTTCCTGGTTCGGACTAGGACCCTTGGTCCCAATTCATGGTAAGCTCAATGCCGATGCCTACTGTAATATACTGGACAACAGTGTACTTCCTACGTTGTGGCAATACTATGGATTGGACCCATGTTATTTCCAGGATGACAACGCAAGCTGCCATGTAGCGAGGTCCAGCATGGATTGGTATGCTGATAATGGAGTGCATCGACTCGAGTGGCCTGCCCAGAGCCCAGACCTGAACCCAATAGAGAACCTCTGGGACGAGTTGGATCGTCGAATTAAGGCGGGTGACACACGCCCAAAATCAGTAAAAGAGCTTACCTGCCTTGTGCAAACAGAGTGGAATAAAATACCATTAAATGTAATACAAGGACTAGTTGAGAGCATGCCCAGGAGAGTCGCAGCTTTAATTGCCTCTCGAGGAGGATCTACAAATTATTAAATGCGAACAGGGCCAAAACCAGTCTTTTTTCCCGAGGCAAACGTGGATTTTGAAGGTACCCCTTTCCCTCTCCTTCGCAAAGCATATTTACAAAGAAAATTTCTCCAATTTATTAATAGCCGACTTATTTTAAAACTTAAAATATGTAATATAAAATAACGTATTCTGCTTTATTAAAATACTCCAATTTGATACTTTAAACCGAATCGAAAAAATTCTACTTTCAACAGGATCTTTAAGGCCCTTGTCCCTGCCCGCGAAGACACTGCTGAGCTAATGCTATTCCTGTGGGGAGGCATTTTTCTAATAACTCTTTCGCATTTTGAAATTTTCAATTTTTTTTTTTTTTTTTTTTTTTTTTTGCATTGGATAGCGGAAGTCCCTCTCAAAATCGCTCCTTGACTACTTTTTCGATTTGAGTCATAGATATTTTTTATAACGTTAGTTTCACTTTCAGAACCGCATTTGGAAGTGAAAGAAACATTATAAAAATACCTACGCCAAAATTGAAAAAGTAATCACGGAGCGATATTTTAAAGGACTTCTGCTATCCAATGCAAAACATATTATTTAAAAATGTCCAAATGCAAAAGAGTTAGAAAAATGCATCCCCATAGGAATAACATTAGCTCGTGAGCATCTTCGCGGGTAGGGGCAGGGACCTTAAGCCATCATCATTAGATTTTTTTATGCTTTAGCATAGCCCAGATATAATAATATTAACAATGTTATGCTAAACATAGCCATGAAAAAAATCGCCAAACGAAAGATACATTTGGAATACTTTCATCCTAGCGCCCGGAGCACATGCCCTTCTCCCCCCCCCCCTCTCTTAGTTTTGGCCCTGAATGCGAATAAAGCTCTTTTTCTTTTCTATCACAATTGTCAAGTACTTATTAGCAGCAATATTGTATTAGATATTGTATTAATTCAATACTAGTTGTTTTTTAAAGTCAGTTATTAAAAAATGTCAATTTGTGGAGAATCCCTTAAGATTCAGCCGTTTTTAGAGAGCAGAGTAAAAACATCTCACTAAAATAATGATATCTTTTTGAATTTTCACGATATTTGATTGGATTTTTTTTATAAGTCACTCCATAGAATTGACTATTAAATGATGTAAAAAAATGTTTTTCTAGTTCGCGCATGCACAGAGAAAAATTATTTTATACAACTACTCATATTTCATAAAATATTTAATATATTTATATTCCAATTGCGCTACATTTTTTCTACTGCATTTTGCCAATTTTTCTGAAATTTGCGTTAAATTTGGTCAAAAACCCAGCATGATATAAACAAAAAACATACCAGAATTTTTTGAATTTTTCAAAAAAATCGCTCTATCGCCATAAATATACATGCTATTCTCACAAAAATTAGTGTACATATTCTACTGTATTCATATATTTGTATTCTAAAGCGATAAGTCGTTTCGTGCATTTTCATGTACAGGGCGATCCCAAATATTTCTATTATTCTTTGTTTTTTTGCCGGCCCCCTAATTACCCGCTTAACAAATGAATGTAAATAAATATAAAGTGAAACATAATCTTTATATTTCTGAAGTTCCAGAAGAATCCGACCAGTATATTTTTAAATATTTGACAAAATGTCAAAAACTGAAAGCGTACAAATACTTTTTGGTAGATAGTGTATATATATATATATATATATATATATATATATATATATATATATATATATATATATATATATATATATATTGCCACTTGGGGTAGTTATTTAAATTATCATTGGAAAAAAATATTTTAATAAATAAAAATAGTCATAGAGAAAATTTATTTTCATACATTTAAGCGTATTCATAATAAAAGCATATGTTTCCATGGCAACAAAATCGAATCGACAATGTTCAACTGGACTTTGAGCTTGAAACAATTTTAATTAATTTAAATTATGAATTTCGTTTTAAATCGCAAATTTTGATGATTAAATTTGAATATCAATACATATAAATATCGATATAACAAAATTATCCTTAAAACAAACTAAAACTGTCAAAACTAAAATTATTTAAATTAAATTTATTTAAAGAAGTTCAGCATGACATTTTTTTCCCTTTAAGCGTATTTGACATAAAAAAAAGTATTTTTTCAGACTGCATTCTATCGCCAACCGATGATAAATCGTCAAATAAAGAAATTTTCATTATTTTTTTACGGACACTGCTTGGAGGTTCCGCCAAAATTATTTTTATAAACATATATAGCCTCATGATAAGAACATTCTGTATTTTTTTCAGAATTTTCGGAGTATGCCCGTATGGAGACCTTCCTTGTTAGATATTTTTTTATAAAATTACTTTCGTTGCACAATACACATCACGGGTGCTGGATTGAATTGACATTAGGTGAGTTACATGGTGGAAAACAGAAGTCAGTTTTGATGCTTATGTGGCAGAAAGTGTTTGGTTGTTGTTTGAATATACTAGAATAAGAAATCTCAACAGAAGAGGTCCTGGATTCAACAAATTTGACGATCTTTAGGATAGGTTTACCAGGATATTGGGCTACTTTACTGCAATTAATTTCTTTTTCACCTATCCCAGTTTCGGCAAGAATGGTAGTATGGTACATGGCATTCTTATAATTTATGCAGCGTCCAGAGTTTTCACAGGATTTGCCTTCGTTGACTACTACGTGGACACGTAATGGAACCAAGACAGGTAGTAGTAGTGTGACCAAAACGTTGACATTTAAAACAACGGAAAGGATTGGGAATATAAGGACGGACAGAACAGCTTAGTTAATCAGTTTTGATTCTGAATGGTAAAGTAGGGAAATTGAAAATCAGAATGATGTGCTTCGTAGGTAACACTTGCTCATTCCAACAGATAGTAATTCCGCGCGCATCAGTAATATTTTAGGCTTTTAAATTTTGTAGGAGCTCTACTTTTGTATACAGAAAAAAATCAGCTTCGGATATTGTCCAACGACAAATATTTATAATCTGATGTCTTTAACAGAAACGCAAAAAGATCTTATTGTACTGCACTTTGAGAGAAGTTGGGATTGCTTCATAAAAGTTACCTTAACAAGTAAATCTCCAAACTGTAATTTTTTAAGCGAATGATCATACTCCAAAGTAGACTGGAATGTTTTTGCAATAAGTAATGGTGAAGTTTTCTTAAAAGAACTATCAGGCAGGCTATCGGTTATTTATTTATTTTAATTACAAAGGAATGAAATATGTGCAATTTGTTTCCCATCTTAAGGGAGAGAGATAGGAAATGAAAAATTTACATCAATATTAGAAAACAGCAATTAAGACCCCTGCCTCACCACCAACTATCGAATCGAAAAAGGAGTTGCGCATGCATGTACCAGTGCTAAGCAGGGCCCATACATTTAGAAGACTTGTGAGTCTCTAACTAAGTGAGTCTTTAGGAGACTTGTGAGACTATGTGAGTCTCCACTGTGACGACTAGTAACTTTCCACTCACTTGCTCCCTTAACCAGCGACAAGTCAGCTGAACAGCCTATTTATACATACGGAACCAATATGCATCTTCCGTCTACCTGAAGCAGAGGTCAAAGCAGTGTGTTGTTTTCCCCCAACTGCCAGGATTTCCCTTTTGAAGGACACAGGTCACCACAGGTCGCCAAAACACGAGGGGAGTTTGCGATTCTCATTAAATCAATAAAGACAGGATAATATCGGCTTATGAAAATTATTTTGGCCTAGTGCGTCAAAATATGATTATTCACCCCTGGTTATCGCAAGGTGTAAGACAGCTCTGAACTTTGGCTTTGTTCCTTTTCCACGTCGTAGGGTCACTATACCTCTTTCTTGTTAGATTAAGAGGCACTTCTTTTCATCGGGAGGATAATGAGGTGATTCCCAAAATTTTTCATAGCTGCAGAATAAAAATAAATTATTAGAAACTTTTTTATGCACCAAGGGAGAGCAGTCACAGGCGAGGTAAAGCACGAAAACGCTGATCTAATGAAAAATAAGAGGTTATTGTGAAGAGGAACAGAAGCGCCATCTAGCAGAATGACCGGTTTTGAAATTCACCAACTGAAGGATTTAGCCGATTTTGCAGCAAATGGCGATTTTCAAATGCATATAACACAGGGATTTCACACGATTTGGCATAGTGTATCATTTTCAGATGGTAGAAACGTTTACATAGAACTTATAAAACTAAAAAAACTAATTTTTTAATATTGAGGAGTGGCCGGTTTTGCAACTAGAAGACACAATTGATCCCCATACTTTCATATTCCTTTTCTTAAAGAATGAATTAAATCTAAAATGTAAGCATTAAGAAAAAATTACGTGATAGATATTTTTTATTTGCCCGCATTTAGAAATAAGCGCGCTTATATCTGCAAAGAATCAATATAACTTAAGTATATTTACTCTTTCAAAAATGATATTTATCAATTGGGCGTT
Organism: Maratus speculifer; assembly: GCA_964019185.1. Taxonomy (NCBI): domain Eukaryota; kingdom Metazoa; phylum Arthropoda; class Arachnida; order Araneae; family Salticidae; genus Maratus; species Maratus speculifer. The sequence continues at coordinate 114,010,927 of OZ025293.1, read as the reverse complement.
TCCTGCAGAGAAACACACGCTGAAAAAGGTATACTTTATTTGCTAAGGCAGTTTCCAAAATAAGAAAAAGAAATGTAAAGTTTGCTGAAACATAATTTTGTAAGACATAAGCTTTAAAAAATAAAAAGAGACAGAATGAAACATATACGCTTAAAATTTAGTACCCAGAAAATGTTTAAAACTGAAACTTTTATGTTTTATAGGGTTCATTCCTGTTGCTTAAGATATGTTGCAAGCGTGTTCCTTTGTTTAAGTGTAATATTATTTGCTTTTATTGTAGAATATTTTTTAGATATATTAATTAGAAACTTTTAGACGCGACGGTTGCTGTCCCATTTTTGCAGAAACTTCTTTTATACTTTAAATATCAATAGTCGCATACAATAAATATTAAAATCGATAGATGTTTGTTGTGTTAGCTAACAAATGATTATGAATTTAAATGAATGAAGCGAAATAATAAAATGTCACAAGATATAAATTTGGTATTTTCTATAATATGGATTATGAAAATGCTAAAAGAAAAATTTACTGATATGAAAGATAATAACTTTTAAAGCACAAATATTATATAAAACATTCAAATGTTATTGGCATCATCAAAAACCTAATATCGACAAACAATGCAAAAGAAAAAAAGGGTTTAACTTTTACACATTCTATTTATACTATCAGTTATATTCTAATCAAATCTTGTATCAAGTAAAATATCATTCCACTAATATTTTAAGCTAAAATTGCAATCTTAAGTTATTTCTACACATGTATTCCTCACATAAAAACGAATATAGATTAAAAAATAATGAATCTGCAGACTCGCAGTATAGACATGTTAAACTAAAAAATGTACAACTACTAATGGCTCATTCAAAGACAAAATAACTCAATTCTAGACAGGCATTATTTCAAAATACAATTCTTCAAAAAACAGTTCTGAAAGATTATATTATTTACTTACAATCTTACTATTATAATACGTAATTTTGACATTATATTTGTATTTTTTGATAAATTTTACATTCATGTACCAAACGGGAAGTTATTTCGTATATATATATATATGTATATATATATATACAGGGTGTATCTAAACTACTGGGCAAAACTTTAAGGGATGATAGTACACATCAAGACAAATAATAATAAATGGGAAACTAAGAGTCCCAAACGTCTTCCGAAGGAGATAGGCGCCATCAAAGTTTAGGTTCCAAAATTTGAAATGATTATAAAAAACGGAAAAATTGGTCGATTCGTTTGCGGTTTTCACGAAAACTATTCTTTATGTCAGTATTGTCTTGAAAATAAATTATAAAGATAAATTTCAAAAAATGCCGATAGAGGGCGCTTTAGACTTTGGAGCAACGAACAACTATTTTTTACCGCTATTTTTTGCATCTCATTAATTTTTTTTAGAAGTTTAGACATAAATTTAAATTTTGAGCTCAAAATCTGTGGTTAAGTAGCGCAAATTGAACTGTGTTCAATGGGAGTGGGTAGGTTCAAATTTCAAATTACTATAAAAAACAGAAAAATTGGTCAATTGATTTGCGGTTTTCACTAAAATTATTCTTTATGTCTGTATTGTCTTGAAAATAAATTATACAGATGAATTTCAAAAAATGCCGGTAGAGGGCGCTTTAGACTTTGGAGTAACGTACAACTATTTTTACCTTTATTTTTTGCATCTCATTAATTTTTTTTTGGAAGCTTAGACATAAACTTAAATTCTAAGCTGAAAATCTGAATCGTTGAGAGTAGTTAAGTAACGCAAAATGAACTGTGTTCAATGGGGGTGGGGAGATTCAAATTTCAAATGATTATAAAAAACGGAAAATTTGATCGATTCGTTTGAGGTTGTCTCTAAAACCATTCTTTATGGCAGTATTTCCTTAAAAATAAATTTTAAAGATAAATTTCAAAAAAGTCCGTTAGAGGGCGCCTTAAATTTTAGAGTAACAAACAAGAATTTTTAACTGTTAATTTTTGTATCTAATTAAATGCTTTCAAAAGCTTAGACTTAAATTTTAAGCTCAAATTCGGAATCGTTGGGAGGGGTTAAGAAACGCAAACTGAACTATGTTCAGGAGTTGAAATGTTACCCTGCCCACCCTACGAACACAATTCAATTTTTCGCTACTTAATTACTCACAACGATTCATATTGTGAGTTTAAAATTTGTCAAAGCTTTTAAAACATTTATTTAGATAAAAAAAATAACGGTTATAAATAGTTGTTGGTTATTCTAAAGTTTAAGGCGCCCTCTAACGGCATTTTTTGAAATTTATCTTCAAAATTTATTTTCAAGAAAATACTGACCTAAAGATGGTTTTAGAGACAACCTCAAACGAATCGATCGATTTTTCCGCTTTTTATAATGATTTGAAATTTGAAACTCCCCACCCCCATTGAACACAGTTCAGTTCGCGCTACTTAACCACTCTCAACGATCCAGATTTTCAGCTCATAATTTAAGTTTATGTCTAAGCTTCCAAAAAAATTTAATGATATGCAAAAAATAACGGTAAAAAATAGTTGTACGTTACTCCAAAGTCTAAAGCGCCCTCTATCGGCATTTTTTGAAATTTATCTGTATAATTTATTTTCAAGACAATACAGACATAAAGAATAATTTTAGTGAAAACCGCAAATCAATTGACCAATTTTTCTGTTTTTTATAGTCATTTGAAATTTGAACCTACCCACTCCCATTGAACACAGTTCAGTTTGCGCTACTTAACCACAGATTTTGAGCTCAAAATTTAAGTTCATGTCTAAACTTCTAAAAAAAATTAATGAGATGCAAAAAATAGCGGTAAAAAATAGTTGTTCGTTGCTCCAAAGTCTAAAGCGCCCTCTATCGGCATTTTTTGAAATTTATCTTTATAATTTATTTTCAAGACAATACTGACATAAAGAATAGTTTTCGTGAAAACCGCAAACGAATCGACCAATTTTTCCGTTTTTTATAATCATTTCAAATTTTGGAACCTAAACTTTGATGGCGCCTATCTCCTTCGGAAGACGTTTGGGACTCTTAGTTTCCCATTTATTATTATTTGTCTTGATGTGTACTATCATCCCTTAAAGTTTTGCCCAGTAGTTTAGATACACCCTGTATATATATATATACATATATATATATATACGAAATAACTTCCCGTTTGGTACATGAATGTAAAATTTATCAAAAAATACAAATATAATGTCAAAATTACGTATTATAATAGTAAGATTGTAAGTAAATAATATAATCTTTCAGAACTGTTTTTTGAAGAATTGTATTTTGAAATAATGCCTGTCTAGAATTGAGTTATTTTGTCTTTGAATGAGCCATTAGTAGTTGTACATTTTTTAGTTTAACATGTCTATACTGCGAGTCTGCAGATTCATTATTTTTTAATCTATATTCGTTTTTATGTGAGGAATACATGTGTAGAAATAACTTAAGATTGCAATTTTAGCTTAAAATATTAGTGGAATGATATTTTACTTGATACAAGATTTGATTAGAATATAACTGATAGTATAAATAGAATGTGTAAAAGTTAAACCCTTTTTTTCTTTTGCATTGTTTGTCGATATTAGGTTTTTGATGATGCCAATAACATTTGAATGTTTTATATAATATTTGTGCTTTAAAAGTTATTATCTTTCATATCAGTAAATTTTTCTTTTAGCATTTTCATAATCCATATTATAGAAAATACCAAATTTATATCTTGTGACATTTTATTATTTCGCTTCATTCATTTAAATTCATAATCATTTGTTAGCTAACACAACAAACATCTATCGATTTTAATATTTATTGTATGCGACTATTGATATTTAAAGTATAAAAGAAGTTTCTGCAAAAATGGGACAGCAACCGTCGCGTCTAAAAGTTTCTAATTAATATATCTAAAAAATATTCTACAATAAAAGCAAATAATATTACACTTAAACAAAGGAACACGCTTGCAACATATCTTAAGCAACAGGAATGAACCCTATAAAACATAAAAGTTTCAGTTTTAAACATTTTCTGGGTACTAAATTTTAAGCGTATATGTTTCATTCTGTCTCTTTTTATTTTTTAAAGCTTATGTCTTACAAAATTATGTTTCAGCAAACTTTACATTTCTTTTTCTTATTTTGGAAACTGCCTTAGCAAATAAAGTATACCTTTTTCAGCGTGTGTTTCTCTGCAGGAAACGCCCAATTGATAAATATCATTTTTGAAAGAGTAAATATACTTAAGTTATATTGATTCTTTGCAGATATAAGCGCGCTTATTTCTAAATGCGGGCAAATAAAAAATATCTATCACGTAATTTTTTCTTAATGCTTACATTTTAGATTTAATTCATTCTTTAAGAAAAGGAATATGAAAGTATGGGGATCAATTGTGTCTTCTAGTTGCAAAACCGGCCACTCCTCAATATTAAAAAATTAGTTTTTTTAGTTTTATAAGTTCTATGTAAACGTTTCTACCATCTGAAAATGATACACTATGCCAAATCGTGTGAAATCCCTGTGTTATATGCATTTGAAAATCGCCATTTGCTGCAAAATCGGCTAAATCCTTCAGTTGGTGAATTTCAAAACCGGTCATTCTGCTAGATGGCGCTTCTGTTCCTCTTCACAATAACCTCTTATTTTTCATTAGATCAGCGTTTTCGTGCTTTACCTCGCCTGTGACTGCTCTCCCTTGGTGCATAAAAAAGTTTCTAATAATTTATTTTTATTCTGCAGCTATGAAAAATTTTGGGAATCACCTCATTATCCTCCCGATGAAAAGAAGTGCCTCTTAATCTAACAAGAAAGAGGTATAGTGACCCTACGACGTGGAAAAGGAACAAAGCCAAAGTTCAGAGCTGTCTTACACCTTGCGATAACCAGGGGTGAATAATCATATTTTGACGCACTAGGCCAAAATAATTTTCATAAGCCGATATTATCCTGTCTTTATTGATTTAATGAGAATCGCAAACTCCCCTCGTGTTTTGGCGACCTGTGGTGACCTGTGTCCTTCAAAAGGGAAATCCTGGCAGTTGGGGGAAAACAACACACTGCTTTGACCTCTGCTTCAGGTAGACGGAAGATGCATATTGGTTCCGTATGTATAAATAGGCTGTTCAGCTGACTTGTCGCTGGTTAAGGGAGCAAGTGAGTGGAAAGTTACTAGTCGTCACAGTGGAGACTCACATAGTCTCACAAGTCTCCTAAAGACTCACTTAGTTAGAGACTCACAAGTCTTCTAAATGTATGGGCCCTGCTTAGCACTGGTACATGCATGCGCAACTCCTTTTTCGATTCGATAGTTGGTGGTGAGGCAGGGGTCTTAATTGCTGTTTTCTAATATTGATGTAAATTTTTCATTTCCTATCTCTCTCCCTTAAGATGGGAAACAAATTGCACATATTTCATTCCTTTGTAATTAAAATAAATAAATAACCGATAGCCTGCCTGATAGTTCTTTTAAGAAAACTTCACCATTACTTATTGCAAAAACATTCCAGTCTACTTTGGAGTATGATCATTCGCTTAAAAAATTACAGTTTGGAGATTTACTTGTTAAGGTAACTTTTATGAAGCAATCCCAACTTCTCTCAAAGTGCAGTACAATAAGATCTTTTTGCGTTTCTGTTAAAGACATCAGATTATAAATATTTGTCGTTGGACAATATCCGAAGCTGATTTTTTTCTGTATACAAAAGTAGAGCTCCTACAAAATTTAAAAGCCTAAAATATTACTGATGCGCGCGGAATTACTATCTGTTGGAATGAGCAAGTGTTACCTACGAAGCACATCATTCTGATTTTCAATTTCCCTACTTTACCATTCAGAATCAAAACTGATTAACTAAGCTGTTCTGTCCGTCCTTATATTCCCAATCCTTTCCGTTGTTTTAAATGTCAACGTTTTGGTCACACTACTACTACCTGTCTTGGTTCCATTACGTGTCCACGTAGTAGTCAACGAAGGCAAATCCTGTGAAAACTCTGGACGCTGCATAAATTATAAGAATGCCATGTACCATACTACCATTCTTGCCGAAACTGGGATAGGTGAAAAAGAAATTAATTGCAGTAAAGTAGCCCAATATCCTGGTAAACCTATCCTAAAGATCGTCAAATTTGTTGAATCCAGGACCTCTTCTGTTGAGATTTCTTATTCTAGTATATTCAAACAACAACCAAACACTTTCTGCCACATAAGCATCAAAACTGACTTCTGTTTTCCACCATGTAACTCACCTAATGTCAATTCAATCCAGCACCCGTGATGTGTATTGTGCAACGAAAGTAATTTTATAAAAAAATATCTAACAAGGAAGGTCTCCATACGGGCATACTCCGAAAATTCTGAAAAAAATACAGAATGTTCTTATCATGAGGCTATATATGTTTATAAAAATAATTTTGGCGGAACCTCCAAGCAGTGTCCGTAAAAAAATAATGAAAATTTCTTTATTTGACGATTTATCATCGGTTGGCGATAGAATGCAGTCTGAAAAAATACTTTTTTTTATGTCAAATACGCTTAAAGGGAAAAAAATGTCATGCTGAACTTCTTTAAATAAATTTAATTTAAATAATTTTAGTTTTGACAGTTTTAGTTTGTTTTAAGGATAATTTTGTTATATCGATATTTATATGTATTGATATTCAAATTTAATCATCAAAATTTGCGATTTAAAACGAAATTCATAATTTAAATTAATTAAAATTGTTTCAAGCTCAAAGTCCAGTTGAACATTGTCGATTCGATTTTGTTGCCATGGAAACATATGCTTTTATTATGAATACGCTTAAATGTATGAAAATAAATTTTCTCTATGACTATTTTTATTTATTAAAATATTTTTTTCCAATGATAATTTAAATAACTACCCCAAGTGGCAATATATATATATATATATATATATATATATATATATATATATATATATATATATATATATATATATATATACACTATCTACCAAAAAGTATTTGTACGCTTTCAGTTTTTGACATTTTGTCAAATATTTAAAAATATACTGGTCGGATTCTTCTGGAACTTCAGAAATATAAAGATTATGTTTCACTTTATATTTATTTACATTCATTTGTTAAGCGGGTAATTAGGGGGCCGGCAAAAAAACAAAGAATAATAGAAATATTTGGGATCGCCCTGTACATGAAAATGCACGAAACGACTTATCGCTTTAGAATACAAATATATGAATACAGTAGAATATGTACACTAATTTTTGTGAGAATAGCATGTATATTTATGGCGATAGAGCGATTTTTTTGAAAAATTCAAAAAATTCTGGTATGTTTTTTGTTTATATCATGCTGGGTTTTTGACCAAATTTAACGCAAATTTCAGAAAAATTGGCAAAATGCAGTAGAAAAAATGTAGCGCAATTGGAATATAAATATATTAAATATTTTATGAAATATGAGTAGTTGTATAAAATAATTTTTCTCTGTGCATGCGCGAACTAGAAAAACATTTTTTTACATCATTTAATAGTCAATTCTATGGAGTGACTTATAAAAAAAATCCAATCAAATATCGTGAAAATTCAAAAAGATATCATTATTTTAGTGAGATGTTTTTACTCTGCTCTCTAAAAACGGCTGAATCTTAAGGGATTCTCCACAAATTGACATTTTTTAATAACTGACTTTAAAAAACAACTAGTATTGAATTAATACAATATCTAATACAATATTGCTGCTAATAAGTACTTGACAATTGTGATAGAAAAGAAAAAGAGCTTTATTCGCATTCAGGGCCAAAACTAAGAGAGGGGGGGGGGAGAAGGGCATGTGCTCCGGGCGCTAGGATGAAAGTATTCCAAATGTATCTTTCGTTTGGCGATTTTTTTCATGGCTATGTTTAGCATAACATTGTTAATATTATTATATCTGGGCTATGCTAAAGCATAAAAAAATCTAATGATGATGGCTTAAGGTCCCTGCCCCTACCCGCGAAGATGCTCACGAGCTAATGTTATTCCTATGGGGATGCATTTTTCTAACTCTTTTGCATTTGGACATTTTTAAATAATATGTTTTGCATTGGATAGCAGAAGTCCTTTAAAATATCGCTCCGTGATTACTTTTTCAATTTTGGCGTAGGTATTTTTATAATGTTTCTTTCACTTCCAAATGCGGTTCTGAAAGTGAAACTAACGTTATAAAAATATCTATGACTCAAATCGAAAAAGTAGTCAAGGAGCGATTTTGAGAGGGACTTCCGCTATCCAATGCAAAAAAAAAAAAAAAAAAAAAAAAAAAAAAAATTGAAAATTTCAAAATGCGAAAGAGTTATTAGAAAAATGCCTCCCCACAGGAATAGCATTAGCTCAGCAGTGTCTTCGCGGGCAGGGACAAGGGCCTTAAAGATCCTGTTGAAAGTAGAATTTTTTCGATTCGGTTTAAAGTATCAAATTGGAGTATTTTAATAAAGCAGAATACGTTATTTTATATTACATATTTTAAGTTTTAAAATAAGTCGGCTATTAATAAATTGGAGAAATTTTCTTTGTAAATATGCTTTGCGAAGGAGAGGGAAAGGGGTACCTTCAAAATCCACGTTTGCCTCGGGAAAAAAGACTGGTTTTGGCCCTGTTCGCATTTAATAATTTGTAGATCCTCCTCGAGAGGCAATTAAAGCTGCGACTCTCCTGGGCATGCTCTCAACTAGTCCTTGTATTACATTTAATGGTATTTTATTCCACTCTGTTTGCACAAGGCAGGTAAGCTCTTTTACTGATTTTGGGCGTGTGTCACCCGCCTTAATTCGACGATCCAACTCGTCCCAGAGGTTCTCTATTGGGTTCAGGTCTGGGCTCTGGGCAGGCCACTCGAGTCGATGCACTCCATTATCAGCATACCAATCCATGCTGGACCTCGCTACATGGCAGCTTGCGTTGTCATCCTGGAAATAACATGGGTCCAATCCATAGTATTGCCACAACGTAGGAAGTACACTGTTGTCCAGTATATTACAGTAGGCATCGGCATTGAGCTTACCATGAATTGGGACCAAGGGTCCTAGTCCGAACCAGGAAAAACAACCCCAGAACATAATTCCCCCTCCGCCAAATTTAACTGTGGGCACAATACATTCTGGTAGGAGGCGTTCTCCAGGCAGACGCCAGACCCAGACCCTACCATCGGAACGGTAGAGGGTGAACCTTGATTCATCACTCCAGAGAACCTGTTTCCATTGCTGTAGAGTCTATTGCTGGCGTGTTTTGCACCAACTTAACCGAGCTGCGCGGTTGGACTTGGTGATTAAATGCTTATGGGCGGCAGCACGGCCATAAAAATTAAGCAGATGAGCTTCCTTACGGATGGTATTATGGAAACAACACATCCTGAAGCTTGTTGAAATTCTTGGCGTATGTGTAACATTGGTTGGTTGCGGTTCTTCCGAATTTCTCGAGACAGAACCCGTCGGTCTCTATCTCCCAGTTTCGTCGGTCTGCCTACTCTGGCCACATTCTGACAATCACCATTCAGCTTCCATTTTCTAATCACATAAGCCACAGTCGTTTTGGGGTAATTAAGCTCGCTAGGTATGTCGATTAAAGATCGGCCATTTCGGTGGTACCCGATGATCACACCTTTCTCAAAATCAGACAGCTCTGTTCTTCTTGGAATCATGCATGCGATTGATGTCAGTGTTGTTTTCGACACCACATTTAACAGTGGAGAACTTGACGTATTTCAGGATCGCAGATATCGGCATTTTGCATAAGAGCCATTATCAATTATGTATCAATGGGTAGATTTGACACAAATGCTTCGATTTTTTATAATTATTTTTATCCTGAAATAGGTTCGTTCTGGTAATTATCTATGAAAAGAAGTAAATCACCAGTAAAAAACGTAAATGGAGATTTGGCAATTTGCGTAAAATCTGACGTCATTCAACTGCTTTCAGAGACCAATTGAAAATCAGTTCACTCCTATCCACAATAACTTTCTGAATTTCCACGAAATTCGATCGGATTTTTTTATGGGTAGCTCCATAGAGTTGAATATTAAATTATGTAAAATGATAAATTTTATCGTTCACGCATACGCTGATTAAAAAATATTTCATACAAATACTCATATTTTAGAAAACTTTTAATATATTTATATTTCAATAGCACCTTATTCTTTCTACTACATTTTGCGAATTTTTCTGAATGTGGCTTTATATTTGGTTGAAAATATTGCATGACATATAACATTTTAGAAAATATTTAATATATTTATATTTCAATGAGTTTTGGTGAACTCCCCCCCCCCCCCCTCCATTTTCTTCTTTGCAAAGCATCTGCAAAAGTATTTGCAAAGAAAAATTTTCTAATTTATTAATAGCCGACTTATTTTAAAACTTAAAATATGTAATATTGATTAAAGTAGTCTGCTTTATTTAAAAAAAATGATACCTTAAAATCGTGAAACCGAATCAAAACGAAAAAAAAAACTGCTTTATGCGGGATCTTTATGCCATCATCATTAGATTCTTCTATGCTTAGGTGTAGGAGAAATGCTTTGAATGGGACGATTTTGACAATATCATGCTAAACATAGGCATGGAAAAAATCGCCAAACAAAATGTACATTTGGGACACTTTCATCCTAGCGCCCGGGGCACATGCCCTTTTCCCCCAACCCTCACTTAGTTTTGGCCCTGAATGTGAATAAAGCTCTTTTTCTTTTCTATCACAATTGTCAAGTACTTATTAGCAGCAATATTGTATTAGATATTGTATTAATTCAATACTAGTTTTTTTTTAAAGTCAGTTATTAAAAAATGTCAATTTGTGGAGAATCCCTTAAGATTCAGCCGTTTTTAGAGAGCAGAGTAAAAACATCTCACTAAAATAATGATATCTTTTTGAATTTTCACGATATTTGATTGGATTTTTTTTATAAGTCACTCCATAGAATTGACTATTAAATGATGTAAAAAAAATGTTTTTCTAGTTCGCGCATGCGCATATAAAAATTATTTTATACAACTACTCATATTTCATAAAATATTTAATATATTTATATTCCAATTGCGCTACATTTTTTCTACTGCATTTTGTCAATTTTTCTGAAATTTGCGTTAAATTTGGTCAAAAACCCAGCATGATATAAACAAAAAACATACCAGAATTTTTTGAATTTTTCAAAAAAATCGCTCTATCGACATAAATATACATGCTATTCTCACAAAAATTAGTGTACATATTCTACTGTATTCATATATTTGTATTCTAAAGCGAGAAGTCGTTTCGTGCATTTTCATGTACAGGGCGATCCCAAATATTTCTATTATTCTTTGTTTTTTTGCCGGCCCCCTATTAACAAATGAATGTAAATAAATATGAAGTGAGACATATTCTTTATATTTCTGAAGTTCCAGAAGAATCCGACCAGTATATTTTTAAATATTTGACAAAATGTCAAAAACTGAAAGTGTACAAATACTTTTTGGTAGATAGTGTACATATATATGTAATGCAATTTACATGCATATAATGTATTAAACTCTCTCATTGTTTATGTTTAAATTCATTAAACACCATTAACACTCATTCCAAACATCCAACATTTTCAGTTACATTAAAATTGTTTGCTTTTGGCGAGGAAAAGTGCAGCGCGCCAAATCGCTTGATGCTTTCGTCTTTTCACGCCAAATATTCGAAAGTATTTTATCTTTTTACATAATTTCTAATGTAATTCCGCCGCTAATTTTAACTGATCTTTTATTACATACATGAGTAGTTTAATTAGTATTTTTTTTCAAAAAAATCTGAGTATGCCCACTATGGAGACCTTCCTTGTAAGATGGTAATTGTTAACAATACGAACCAGAATGATGGCAAACAAAGGCAATAATTTTTAATTTATTTCATTAAATATACGTGTAAGCAGGATGTCTAAAATGAACTGACTGGTTTTCAATGCAATAATAAATAAACGGCGAAAGCTCATTAAATTACTGCAGAAGAGTAATGTGGGAAGTCAGAAATTGTTTTTGCTATTCTTCTTTGTTTACAGACAAATATCATTGATATATTGTCCTTCTCTGCCCTTAACTTTAATACTGTTCAAAGTAACCTTTAAAAAAAAAAAAAAAAACACAAAATTCTTTTTGGTATGTGAACACTTGAACAGAATGAAAGTTAAAAGCTAAGTTAACTTTAATACTTTTTTGTAAATTAGTTTGTTTAAACAATTTGAAACAGCACAGTATCATTTATCGTTGATATTCGGTACTATAATAATAAAAAAGCGGATATTAAAGAAATTTTCGACGACACACTTTAATCTTCTGTAAAAGTAACTGCAACAGATAACACCGCTTACTTGTTATTGAATTGTAAAACGTTCATACCAATTTCTTATACTCTGTACATTTAATGTTTAGATAAATTTAAGCTCATTAAAGTAGCGAAAAAGTCATAATTACATGGAAATTCTGAACTGTGATAAAAATGTTAAGGTTAGTGTATTTGAAAAATTCACTTTGCAGATTAAAAAAAAAAAAAAGAGTTAAAACTATACATGTATATAAAATTACCAAGCCAATTTTTTTTTTTTTTTTTTTTTTTTTTTTTTTTTTTTTTGTGCGTGGGGTATTTTTGTAACAGACTCGTGTATACGGAATTAAATAAAACACGTTTAGAAAAATCTTATCTATCAAACAGCTTTTCGTTTTTACCTCAAGAACAAATATCGATATATATCTACTTTATGTGATAAAATTCTCTTTTAGCAAAAATGAGTAGTATCAGAATTTCTTTTTTATTCATCTTGAAACGATTTTCTATTGTCGCCAACGCTTTGAGAGTAATGGTTTTTTGGTTTCTTTTCCTTCATTTTATACTTAAGTCTGACCAAGCTATTAATGTCTTTTTGTTTCTGGGCAGCCATACAGAAAATTAAATAATCACGAAATAGTTATAGACAAAACAAATGATGGAAATACCAGCGTTTCAGTGATAAATAATTAATACAATTAAAAGTGAATATATAGTTTAAATTGAGAGAATGCATAATAAAACAATAAAATGTGAAGATATGATTAAAGGAATTCAAAGAACAGTATAACCTCGAAAATCCATCATCGTCAGAACCAATACTAAGCCGGATTTTTGAGAGAATATCAAAGGCATTTTCGATATTCTTAATAATATATTTATTCATACTTTGTTTCATAGCCATGTGATATTTATGTGAGAAAAAGAGAAAATTAAAAGTTAAAAAAATCTTTGTTACCAGTAAAAAAGATAATAATGATAACAATAATAAACAGTTGAGTCATTTCTTGTCATGTGATTTCCGAAGCATCTATGTCAATTTCTTTTGCTTTATTTTTTTTTTTAGATTTTATACCCGTGAAGCATATTGATTTCAAATGTAGACCTGTTTCTTTAAAGCAGATATTAATTTTCCCGTCAAATTTATGCATATTTTCTAAGACAGCTTTACATAGCTCCTTGTCCTCGTCCTCGTTCCACTGGGCTTTATCGGTGTCTTTATTTGCATAGCGATCTCGCTGTTAGCCAGTTCCTTGTTTTCGATTTCAATGTTTTTAATTTCGAAAAATTGTTACTTTTCTTTCTCTCACAATTTAGAAGTGTAAAAAGAAGGGGGGAAGCAAATTAACTTTTATTAATTTTTGAAGTTGTCGGATTTCCGAATGCCTGATTTTCAAGGTCACACTGTAGAATGTCATGCTAATATAGAAAAAATATTCAGGTGTAAAAAAATACATTCGAATTTTAGATTTCAATAATTCATTGAGTACAATAAATTTTTAAAAATGGAGTAAAAGACATGTTTATTAGATAGCTCATAATATATGTTTACAGATGTAAAAATTACGGGGTAAAACCCGAACTTCCTGGGTTATAGAATACTGATAAAACCTAATTGATTTCTTACTATGATTTTTAGATTGTACACTAACAATTCCGAAATGTATTTTTATGTGAAAAATATAGGTATGTATTCAAATAAAGTTTTGAAATTTATTAATAATATTACTTTATATAAGCGACATGCTTGGATTAAATATACTAAGAAATTGCTAAAATATTGTTACTTACCTTTTTTGCTTTTACAATTTCAGTCGTTTGAGCATGTAGTTCGATTACATACCTGTTAAATTTGTGTTTTAATTATGTTATTTTGTTTATTTATTGAAATTTAAATTTGGCCGTGAGATATTTGTCAGAAACAAATGTTGAACTATTTATATTGTTTTAAATGTAAACAGGTATATATTTAGTAATCGGGCTGCACCTGATAAAAATACACTAAAAAAATAATGATGCTTCAAATTTTTTTTAAACCGTAAAAAAAATCAGTAAATTCAGAGGCAGTTTTAAAATGAATTGCAATTAAAAGCACATTCTTTTTATTCAACGCTGTGTGTTTAAAAATTAAAAAATCGTAGAAAAAGCGAAATTTGTTTTTCAGATTTTACCATAGTCAGTATGATATCAGCGCTACATACAGACATGTTTTTGTTTTATAATATAGATATTACATAGACATAAATAGCATAACATTGATATTAAATTTTGTTTAAACTATCTCTTTCTGCAAGATTGCTCAAACTAATTTCAAAATTTCTTTCCTTATTTTGCATTTCAACAGCTAAACAGAATGAAATGAAAAAAAAAAAAAAAAAAGAAAAAATGAAATATCTTAATCTGTTTTTAAGCATGATTGCATAAAAAACAGTTTTTAGGGTTTTATTCATCCTCCGAAACCCTATTTGTCTCGGTCCTTTGTCTGTCCGTCAGTCACAGAGTTCTTACACAACAAATGTATAAGTTAGAGGCTTCAAATTTTGTGTAATTACAGCTGAATACCTCGTGTCACACAAAAAATCATAAAATTTTGAAAAAATCTATTATTTTAATTAAATTAATTTTATCAATGTCATCCGTTCATTTTTGCGATTTACATTTTTAAAAAGAACCTTAATTTGAACATTTTGAGTGAGTGTAGACTAGATATCATAGTTTGGTGGTAATACATCTCACTAGTAAACAGGAGATTGTCAGTCCGATCCCCGACGCTTCAATTTGTAATTTTCAGATTAAAATGGATCTAATTAAAAGAAATTTTGTATTTTTTGTCACTTTAAGGGTTTAAGTTATTAGGGTTTCGAACATATGATATTCGTAATATTTTTTGGAATTTAATTATTTAATTTTCTTTCTATTATAAAAACTAGTGTGATTTATTAATGATTAATCATTTTAAATTTAGTTTCAAACGTTTTTTTTTAGTTTTTAAAAAATTTAAAATCCTATTTATATTTGCGTTATTTTTTTTCATTTTGGATTTTCGAAAAATTTGGAATTTTGGATTTTATTTAAATAATTTGATTTGAACATTTAAAATTTGATTAAAATTAATAATTTCTTTTTATAATTGTTTTAAAATTAAATTTGTTGGCGCTACCATTTATGTAAGACTTTAATAATTATAAATTAATAATTTGGATTTATTAATTAAAGTTTAAGTTGTTTTGAAAGAAATATTAAATGAAATCCTCTGTGTGATCTGTGATCACACTTATCCACTTGTTTAAATTCTGTTTTGGTTTGTTTTCTTGAAAGACTAATTAAGGTGGCAATTCTATTCCAAAATTTTGCTTTAACCGCTAATCAAGAGTTTGACCAAGTTAATAATATCTCAAAACGGTCCAGTTTACCAAGAAACATTGCAAATGTTGTGGAGCCTAAAATTCTGAATAAAATCAGTGCTCACAATTTTTTTTCAATATTAATTCAGTATTAAGGCCGTATTTTTATTTCAAAATTTTGCAATTATTACAAATCAGCAGTTAGAAGCTAGTAGAGACCGAGTCCATTCTGCTTCCAATTTTAATTTACATGTATTTTTATAAGTTGCTGAGGCCTTTAAAATGTTCTTGTAATTATTTAAGGACTTTATTTTGCCTATTTTTAGGATTATAAATACCAGAAAATATCACATGAAAGCTTAATCAATGTTTGACAGAATATTGAAAATAACAACATTTATTATTACAAGCCCTTATTATTTAATATGATATCTGAAGGAAATTATTTGCATTAAAAAATTTCTACATCATTTTTTTTTGTTATTACTGAATCTGTGTTATCAATATAACTTTTTTCATTGTCATTTTTCTGAACTTACACAATTACCTCCAATAAATCAACTTCTGAAATTACTTATGTCAATTTCCGCCTCTTGGTTGGCTGAGTTAGTAGTGATGCCATCATCCGAGAGTCGGATACATGCTTGCCTTTTGAAGTGCTAGCAAATCGTAGAACAATTGATTATAGCTTTCCTACAGTTGCATACCTCTTTACACTTGCATGATATCATATAAAGAAGTACTGGAGGAGTTGGTTTCTGGTGGGTTGCTTGTTACTTGCATTTCAATTTTGATACCGTCAAATTCAATCCATAGTTTTAAAAGAAAGATTATTTTACGTAAAGATAATACTTTTTTCTCGATATTCCGAAGGTTTAAATATTTTTATGTATTTAACTTAAGGTGCCCGTATACTATTCGAAAACCATTTTTATTAATACTATCTTACGAGGAGAGGGCCAACTTTGATAATCACAGTTTTTCATATTTTAATATATGTTGTAGAGCAGAGATCACTTAGCCACAGGTTCAAAGGAATTTATACAACGTTCTTTAGTTTTTGAGAAACAAGGGGGTCTAATAATACGACACAATTTAAATACTAACTTTGATCGTGGTTGATCTTAGCTCAGTTGGTATAGCATGATATCATTGACGTATGGTCCCGCATTCCATACCAGGATGCGCTACTGGTTTGTTTTTCTCCTTTTTTTTTGGTTTCATAAATATATATGCTTAATTATAATTTAATAAACTCATTGTCAATTAAAAATTATGTATCAATTCTAATTTTCACTTATTTAATTTTTTATTTAAAAGAAAATAGCTGCATAAAACATCATAAATAGATCCGAAACTTAATTTTTTAAAAATCATTTTTAAAACGTATTGCATACATTCTTTATCGATGCAATGCTATTGAAACATTATGTCAATTCGTGATTTTAAAGAAACGTGTGTATTGCTTTAATAATGGAAATGAATGCGATGGTAAAATTACTCCGTTTTTAAAGTAATGAACATATTTATATTGAAAATAAGCATAGGAATTAAATTACAACCAACAATGTGTATATTAAAGATTTTTAAATTTTGCAAACATATAGTTGCTCAATAAATTATTTTGCTTAAATTTTGCTGCTCTTTTATTTTGCTTAACATTTACTTTTTCCTGCCTTTTTTCTTTTACTTGAATATGTTATACAGGTTGTCCGAAAAGTCTGGAAACGGCCGAATAACTCGAGAAATACATATGAGATTGAAAAACGTAAATATACGTGTTAAATATTTTTAAATAAGCTACTCGTTGATACAAAATTTGACCTTCGCAACCGACCACCTGGGGGTCAGAGGGGGTCCAACTTTGAAATCTTAAATTATAACCCCCCATTTTTTATTGCAGATTCGGATTCTACGGACAAAAATACGTAACTTTTGTATTTAATGTTTATTTCGAATCCTCGTTTATCACGGTGTAATCGAGCATATTAAATCGATACATATTTCGGCTTTTTCAACGGGATTTTCCCTAATCGAAACTAATTGGGGAGGATTTTTGACATCAAATTCCTCGTCTTTTGCAGGAATAGCGTTTCCTGAAAATCACCCTTGGCGAGTATTTTGATAGTGCTACACTGTTAAAAATTTGACCCATTTGCTCTAGCGTCAATCCACAGCTTTTATAGAATATCTATTTTTTGACCAATGAGAATGCTCCATAACACAGTAAAGTAACCGTTTTCTATAAAAGCGGTGGAGTGACGCTGTAGCAAATGAGTCAAAATTTTTTCAGTGTATATGGTTTTTTATGCTTTTCACTAGTAAAATTCACTGAAATATATTAATTTAGTTTTCTATTTGGATTTTTATTTTATCCAGTAAATGGTTTCTAAAATACGACCTACTTGTTTTGATGTTCTAATGTGTAAATATGAACTTCCCCTCCCGAATAGAAAAAGTATGTCTTCAGTTTTTTGGGGCGGAGTATGTAAATATTCTGCGTTACGATGAGTTCTGCTTTTTTCTATCATTTAATTCAGGGGGGCAAATGGGCGTGCGTGGAGTTTTTTAAATAATTTTTACAATGTATAATAAAATGTAAGGAAAACTGACCTGCGTGTTTCGATCTTCTAACATATAAATATGCACCTCCCCTAAGAAATAGAAAAAAAAATTCATAATTTGAGGGTGGATGTGTGTATATTATTCGTTTCCATATATTCTGTTGTTTTTAAAAAATCATCTAATACGGCTGATGTGAGCGTATGTTTTTTTTATTATTATTATTATTATTATTATTATTATTATTATTATTATTATTATTATTATTATTATTACAGAAAAAATATGGGACAAAATATTAAGAAATAAAGCTATAAAACATTTTTTGGCTGTGCAACGGATGAAGAAGTATCGTAAATTCATTGTACTTACGGAACCCGTTATTTTCCAAGTGAAATATCGGTATTTTCTTTATAAAATTAACTAGTAAATCTGCAGATCAAGAGCCTCAACGTCAGCTTTTCACATCTTTTTTTTTAAAACACACTTAGCGTAATATTCAACTTCCTGGAAACTGTAATTTAAAATTTTCGAATTACGTAATTATTTATAAGAATAAAATAAGAATAAGAAATTTGAAGCCATCAAAAGCCGTTAAATTAAAGATTTAGTTATGTTAGGATATTCTGAAAAATTCATGATCTATTATTTTTGTTTTTTTATTATACCACAGTACCCCCCTAAACCCCCCCCGTAATCTTATTAAATTTAAATTTCTAACTTTCTATCAATCTGCTAATGGGTATCGTATATCTTGTATTTCTTTCTACATTTTGATTTATAAGGATAAGTGACAGTTTTAATAGGCATTTTCCATTATCCTCATACTTCTAGATACCTGCCCACCAAAAACACTTAAATCTGATGTATCAGAAACTTTTGAAAGTGTAAACTCAGTAATCTAGGGTTTTATAATTTTGTTTACGAAAAAAAGAAGTCTTGATTGCATTTTGTGGCAGTTATCGGGGACTGACAGTTAAACAGAAGAACAGACTGAGAGATGGAAAACAATAAATTTTGCGTCGTCAAAATAAGCCTTCACTGAAGTTTCGGCAATGACGTCATTATTCATGAGTTATTGCTGTCCATGTTTCTTGTATTTTTAACGACAACTATAAAATACCTGTTTTATTTCAGTTATGACGTCAAGTTTTACCAATTGAAATATTTGTTAAAAATATAATTATTTTTTATTTCTTTTACTTCTAATTATGCCCAGATTTTTGTCAGAAAAATTCTTATTAACGAAACAAATATCCGTGTTTAATATTTAACAAAGTACTATTTTTATTTTTATTTTAATTCTGACGTCATATTTATTATTTCTTAGTTTAATTTTTCGAATGGAAATTGCTCAACTGAAACTTATTGCCGTTGAAAAATTATTCCAGATTTTTTTTTTGGCAACGATAAAGGAAATTGGTTAAATTTTATCTAAAAAATCGCTCTTGATTCTGTATAAAAAAGAAGGAAATTTTGAATTATTAAGGAAAATATTTGAATAAAATTAATAAAATATAGCCTATATTCTTTTCTGTGCTATGTTATATTTATCCGCAAAGATACAAAGACATTAATTAATTCATCAGTTTTGACGTTAACTTCATTTAAATTTTCGTACACGCTTTCAAATTTATAGCATTAAAATATAATAAGGATCAGGATGAATGGTTGCTTAGCAGCCATTAAGAGAAAATAAAGAAAATGAAATAAATACATTTTAAATAAGTAAATATCTATAACAAATTAGTTTATATTATTGGAACACATTTATAAAAAATCTCCAAAATTTACAGTAATAACTTAAAAAATCTGACAAATGCATAGACAAAATTTCAAAACTATACGAATAATTTAACTGGTAAATTTCAGTATCCATTTATCATTGAATTCCATTAATGAAATGTGTCATTTTCTCACAAGGAAAAAAAAAATGAAAATCATTGGATTTGCCATAGAAAAGCATTATTGCGCAAAATAAAATATTCTATATTTTCCGAATGAATGAATCAAATCTAAAAAAAACTATACAGCTTAATCCCAGTGCCTCACTAACATACCCACTTAATTTCAAGCCAATCGGATGTTTTTTGCGTTAGTTATCGCGGAACAGACAGACTGACTGACAGACTGACTGACTGACAGACAGACAGACACCAAAAATTTCGTGTTTCCAAAGTAAGACTTCAATGACGTTTCGGCAATAAAGCTACTATAAACATTCGTTATTTTGCCTTCTTAGCGAATGATTTTCAATAAGAAAATATTCGTAGTTAGCATTTCTTATCGAAATGAAATTGAAATGCAATCTTATTGAAATTGTTTCCTACTCTAGAAATTGCAGGATCCTTAGGAATCCTGAAATTTTAGTTTGAGGGAGGGATTATACGTTTTCATAACTGATTAATTACTGCAACAACAAAATCATAGGGCAGGGAATTTTTCGACAATTTTTGCTGATATATCATGATTTTTTAAATTAATATGTATTTTATTCAATTTAAAATTGTTTTTCATAAATTTAACCACTTAACGGATCAATATTTCTGGTAAAAATTTTCAAATAATGTCTAATTTAAAATGTCTGTCTTTTAAACAATTTTTAATCTTTTATGACGGGTTATTTCAAAGAGAAACTTTTGCCTTATTGAATCAGAAAAATGCTCGGATTAAATAATGCAATATTTAAAATTAAATTTTACTGGTGAGATAAATAAATTATGATTGAAGCATGGATGCCCGGCAAATCATGATAGGAAAAATTACGGTTAACATGCCAAATTTCATTTTTCTAGGCCTTTCAGTATCACAAAATTGCATTTTTAGAAATTTTTTTTTTCCTGCGCTTCCCTTGAGTTCGTGGTATGGACATAAGAGATAGTCTATATTTGATACGGGGGGAACACCATCCTTTTAGTATCATTGCTTTTGAAATCAGTTCGGTAGTTCCGCAGATTTTCCTCTACAAATAAAGTAATTTTACCTCTTTATAACATAGTTATATTTATAGATTACTAATGCATTGCATTTATTAAAATTATTTATAATTGGTTAATATTTATAATTGATTGATTGAATAAAATAAAAGCACAAATGGAAAAATAATTTAATATATTTCTATTAATTTCTATGGCAGAAGCATATAAACACTTTTGTTATCGGAACAGCCGTTAATGATTATTTTCAACAAACATGTGTCCGCTAATGCGACTACTTTGGTGAAAAAAGCTCTGGCCTATCAAATTTTGTGTTGGTAAAACCTGTCTGAGAAAATAAAATATGTATCTGATGTATTTTGTTCGATTACAATCGCGATCTTCGAAAATCCGAAAAAAAAAGGCTTAAAATGCAGTCATAATTTATTTATCTTACCAGTAAAATTTAATTTTAAATATTGCATTATATTATCCGAGCATTTTTCTGATTCAATAAGGCAAAAGTTTCTCTTTGAAATAACCCGTCATAAAAGATTAAAAATTCTGTGAAATATATGCTAAATTAGACATTATTTGAAAATTTTTACCAGAAATATTGATCCGTTAAGCGGTTAAATTTATGAAGAACAATTTTAAATGGAATAAAATACATATTAATTTACAAAAAATCATGATATATCAACAAAATTCCGTGCCTTATTATTTTGTTCTTGCAGTAATTAATCAATTATGAAAACCTATAATCCCCCCCCCCCCAAACTAAAATTTCCTAAGGGGAGTTCCTAAGGATCCTGGAATTTCTAGAATAGGAAATAATTTCAATAAGATTGCATTTCAATTTCATTTCAATGAGAAATACTAAGTACGAATATTTTCTTATTGAAAATCACTTGTTAAAGAAGGCGAAATTACGAGTGTTTATAGAAGCTTTATTTATTTTATAAAGAAAATACTGATATTTCAATTGGAAAATAACGGGTTCCATAAGTACCACGAATTTACGATACTTCTTCATCCCTTGCACAGTCAGCACAAAAAATGTTTTATAACTTTATTTTTTAATATTTTGTCCTATATTTTTCTGTAGTAATAATTAAAAAAACCCACATCAGCGTATTAGATGATTTTTTAAAAAACAACAGAATCCATGGAAACGCATAATATACACACATCCCGCCGTCAAATAATGAAAATTATCCTTTTTCTATTTCTTAGAGGAGGTGCATATTTATACGTTAAAAGATTGAATTCAGGTCAATTTGCCTTACATATTATTCTACATAGTAGAAATTATTTAAAAAACTCCATGCACGCCTAAGCGCCCCACTGAATTAAATGATTAAAAAAAAGAAAGAAAAAGAAAAGAAGGCAGAACTTATCGAAACGCAAAATATTTACATACCCCGCCCCCAAAAATTGAAGATATACTTTTTTTATTCGAGAGGGGAGGTTCTTATTTACACATTTAAACATCAAAACAAGTAGGTCGTATTTTAGAAACCATTTACTGGATAAAATAAAAATCCAAATAGAAAACTAAATTAATATATTTCAATGAATTTTTCTAGAGAAAAATATAAAAAACCCTATACACTGTAAAAAATTTTACTCATTTGCTACAGCGTCACTCCACTGCTTTTATAGAAAACGGTTATTTTACTGTGTTATGGAACATTCTCATTGGTCATGAAAGAGATATTCTATAAAAGTTGTGCAGTGACACTACAGCAAATGGGTCAAATTTTTAACAGTGTAGCACTATCGAAATAATCGGCACGGGTGATTTTCAGGAAACGCTATTCCTGCAAAAGACGAGGAATTTGATGTCAAAAATCCTCCCCAATTAGTTTCGATTAGGGAAAATCCCGTTGGAAAAGCCGAAATATGTATCGATTTAATATGCTCGATTACACCGTGATAAACGAAGATTCGAAATAAACATCAAATACAAAAGTTACGTATTTTTGTCCGTAGAATCCGAATCTGCAATAAAAAATGTGGTTTATAATTTAAGATTTCAAAGTTGGACCCCCTCTGACTCCCAGGGGGTCGGTTGCGAAGGTCAAATTTGGTATCACTGAGTAGCTTATTTAAAAATATTTAACACGTATATTTACGTTTTTCGATCTCATATGTATTTTTCGATTTATTCGACCGTTTCCAGACTTTTCGGACACCCTGTATATTATTGTAAATAGATGGCACCACAACTGATTTTGGACTTTTTATTATTCAATAAGGGATTGAATTTAAAAAAATCTCCTTAAATGATGAGAAATGATGGTTTTAAAATCAAAAATGCTAAATTAATGTTGAAATATGCTAACATTGTTCACTGAGAAAAAAATATGGTTCTGGCATACAGAATCTAAGTAATGGCTCTAGAAAAAATAGTTCCGTGTCATCCTTATAAACTTTAGTTCCATTTATAAGAGAGTTCCAGAGTCTCTTACTAGAATTCAAGTACGTTTTTCGATATTTTTGTTGTCAAATTTATCTAAAAATCTCTTCAAATAGATGCGAACACAAGAGATTTGATTTAGTAACTATAATTATAGCTTAAGAAATCATTCCTAAAATCAAGCGATAAGTTCTCGCTACTGAAACGGTTCAATGTCATTTCGTCTCCTAGAAAAGAAGAGACTAGAAATGTCAAGTCATTTCGCCTATTCAGCTTAGTTGTTTACCGTAGTCGCATAGTTTGGACATCTATATTTCTAGTTTAGGTATTTAGAAAGTGACTAACTATTCGTTCTAGTTGAAGGCGGCATATTTTTTTTTCTCAGTGTAGTTAAGATACGATATTAAGATTTTTTATTGAGATTATTAAATTATAAATATGAAACAAAAATGCGAAAATCAAATGCAGCATGACCGGGTATCGATCCTGTGACCACAGATTAGCGAAATCATGATATACTAACTGAGCTACGATCAACCACGACTATACATTTCAAAGTTAGTATTTAAATTGTGTCCTAATATTAGACTCTCCCTCTGTTTCTCAAAAACTAAGGAGCATTATATAAAATCCATTGAGCCTGAGGCTAAGGGGTCTCTGTTCTGCGACACATATTAAAATAATCAAAATCTGCGATTATCAAAGTTGGCTCTCTTCTTGTAAGTCTCTTTCGTAAGATATCGAAATTTAAAATCATACTTTTGATTGACCTTGAATTCCTCTAATAACAAAACTCCTGCATACTGATTTGTTTACTCCTCCTCCCCTCCTCTAATCCTGGCCCTTTATTTTCAACCTGCTTAATTTTAATACATGCGTACTGAAATTTACTCTCTGGATGTCATTTTAAATACTACCTATATTTCAAATACAATACCAGAAATAATAAACAATATTTCCCCATAATTTAAGAATCATTTTTGAAATATGCTAAAAATCATGAAAAAATGAACTTTTTAAATTATTAATTTGTTCGTAGAGCCAAAAGTTTACATAACAGGAGAGGAAAATTTAGCATATTAAATTCTGACCTATATCGAAGGGATTAAACAATTTCTAGCTTTCCCCAAATTAATTTCGAATTCGACCTTTTTTTCATTCCTACCACTGGGCCCGTAATCAAGAGGTTAAACCGTAGTTCACAAAATATCTAAAATAATGACCTAAAATAACTAACATCGCAAATGCCTCAGTAAATAAAAAAATACATGTACAGAGAAATTAGGAGCAGGGTAGATAGATAACCGAGTCTGATTTCAATCTCTTGATTAGCGATTTAGGCTAAACTTTGAAGTAGAATTGAGAGCTTAAATGTCCTACTAAAATGTTAACTATGGGTACTCATTTAATTCAAGATACAGTTGTATTTACAATGTTTTTGATAGTTATTTTTCTTAGATATATTATGATAGTAAAAAAAATGGTCATAAATCTTTACTATTTTCTAATGCTCACCTACTACAAGAGAAAAAACTTAGTACATTCATTCTAGACCTAAACTAATTGGATTAAAACAATTTCCAGATTTTCCCTAATTAATTCCAAATCGGGTCTTTTTTTCTGCCTCTACCAATGGGCTTATATTAGAGCTACGAATATTATAACGAGATACTCAACTGAGTTAACTGAAGTCACATAAACAAGATTCCTCGAATATCCTCATAAGAAATAATTGAGGCTCGATAAATCGGGTGAACTAACATATTTTAGAATTACAACCTTACTTAAATTAAAAGAAATTTTCAATGATGTGGTCTAGATGAGGAGAAAAATCCTCTTCAGTTCAATTGAGACTTCAAAACATGATGAGTAGAATTATATTTATTACAAAAAAATCTTTCATGTTTTTATTTTTCTTAAAAATAAAATACGTTTTCAATTAACTAGAACATAGCTAATCAATGAAATAAAAGAATATTATTGAATTAAAAAATGTAACTTATGTTAGAATTAGAGTTGAGTCTCTCTACAACGAAACTCCATCTAGCAAATTTCTCTCTTTAACGAATTTTTTGTAGAAACGGGCAATTTTTTCATAATTACATTAAAAAATATCTCCATATAGCGAAATATATATCTCCATTTAACGAATTTTTTCAAAAATGCTCTTTCATATGTTCAGAAAACGCTTCAAATTATTTGTGGAATAAGTTTTTTTCGTGAATTTCTGGCTTATATTTCATAGATGCACTCCTCTACCTTATTCCTTATGTCCAAAAAAGGCATTCACCCCTACCCCCCCCCCCAAGAAAAACATCCTTTTTTGCATGGTTACACTTGCCTTTGTTTTAACCAAAATGAGCATGTGTTCTTGGAAAAAAATGAAACATATCACAAAGTATTCTAAAAGATAAAACTATTCCATTGTCGTCTTGAAAATGTTGTTTGTTTCTTGGTTTGGATAGTAAGGTGGGTATAAAAGGGCAATTTCATAAAAGGCCGTCTTTTTCAGCAGGTTTCATCTAGCTAAACTAACTCTCATTACTTTTAGAGTTTAGAGTGGATGTTTATTGTTTGTGGCGATTCGGAACATTTTTTTGTTGTGAGAGATCATTTGAATGAAGAATTGTTACTAAATGTCATCTATGCTGGTGTGATTTTCTACTGCATCTGAATAAAATCACTCCTAGGATAAGCATAACTCTCTCTGATAAAGTAAGAATTTAGAAAATAATAAGACACTGAAAAAAAGAAAGTGGCAAAAATGTTTGAGATTCCAGCAAAATTGCGTTAAATATTTCAAAAACTTAATTAAACAGCTCAAAAACAATACTGTTTCAACAATTAAACATTAACTGGAAAAATTTTTGTCGTTCTCTATTCAACGAATTTTGCTATACAGCGAATTTTTTGACTGAACAATGGATTTCGTTATGTAGAGACTCGACTGTATATGTATTGTGAAATTAAAAACATTTAAATCTGAAGGAGCTCTTTGTTTCAAGCAATGTTTAAATTTTAAACCACGGTAAAAATAAAATTTTATCGTACTATATTATTTGCTTGATAACATTTATGGAAAAACAAATGAACAGAAGCACTATCTCATTGTTCTTAGCAAAGAGAAAGGGATTATTGTTAGCTACGCGCATGAAGTTACAAACAAGAAAAGGGTGCATAGCGTTGAATTAATCTCCGCGCCAACTGTTACTCTGGCAATAAGGTGCTGAAATCGTGAGCCTTTCTGAAAAAGCGTCCCAATTGTCCTTTGTAAGTTACTTTTGTTTCAGCATGATAGGGTGCCAGCTCATTGCAGCACTGTTGTGGGTAATTATCTTGTTACTCTTTTTCGGTAGGGCTGGAAAAGGGGTACCCGTTTATGCAACTCCATGACGATTTCTTTGCTCGAATTATCAGTTTTCGCTGTACATGTGATTGAAATAGTTGGCATCTTTAAATCTGTACGCCAATCGTATTATTGTTGGTTAATGCAATTATGAACAATTATTGTAAGTATACCATCAGAATTAGCATTTGTCAATGAAGCGAAGCTGCCAATAAGTATTCGTTTAATTTCTCTTTCCTGCGTTTGTGCTTCAATGTGTCACTTGCGCCCATACATTCTCATGCAATAAATAGTTGTTACAGTGTTCTACACCAGCCTTTAAAGTTTGCACCATGAATTAGAAATCACCCTGTATATATTTTTATTTGAGCTATGCACGTTCCACAATGAAAGTTTTATATAATTTTTATAGAAATATCTCTATTTCAAAAGATTTTTTCACCACTAATGCCGCCCTTTTCAGAAATCAATTTACTTTATTGCCGAACGAATTTATGAAGTTAAAATATGCAACTATTGATTCAATCATGTATTACTTTATAAGGGGAACACTGAAATTATTATCGTGCTTCAAATTAGAATAAGTGTATTTTAATCAATCGTATCACATTTTCTGTTCGTTAGTTATTATATATTCATTTGCTTCTACCCTAGCGTAGAGAAAATAACTCGCTCAAAATGACCAAATGGCGTGTTTTCTCGGCCTCAATGTGACATGCATATGCACATGGAGTAAAGTGAAAGCATTTTGGAACGCAACTAGAATTTGAATACAAGTAAATCACTAAAGGTTTTTAAACGTGCATTGGATAAATGTAATGTTCATTTGTATCACGAGTGAATAAAAGTTTTTTGACATGGATGGCATTATTCTTTCTTTGTCAATATAAATGCAGATTATATCTTCGACTCGATTTTTGTTCTTAAATAAGATAAGAAAATGTATTAAACGCTATTTTATATACAGAATTTTAGAAATAATTTCACTTTATAGTAAACACCCAGCTTATATAAAACTTTAATTGAAGCCGATAACATATGAAACCATTTTCAATGCATACGAGTTTCATGAGTATATGGCAGTTCTCAAATCTAAAGATGCAACTTTATGCACCAGTTTTAATTCATTTTTGTTCAGAAATGCATGAAGGAGAAGGTGCTGTTTTTAGACATCATGTAATCGAAAGACTTTTACAGTTTTTGGTAAACGTAAAAGTTCTTCCAGAAAATACCATCAAAATGGGATTTTGAATCGAATTTCCGGCTAAAAGAAAAAAAAACAGCCAGAGAGAGAAGAAAACCCGGTTATCATTTGACCAAAATTGCTTAGAATTCGATAATAAATTTAATTATCAAAGAACGGACAACTCATTTCAATTCAAAATCGATTCCATTGTCAAATCTTCCAATTTTGTAGACTTTTAAAAATGAGTTAGTACATGTGTCAGGTTCTGATAGCACCTGTGCTAAAGAATGGAATTTCTACAATTTTCACTATTTGAATATTTCGTATTGTATGGTTGTGTACAGAATTTCCAAGGTGGCATTCCTTCTTTGTGGAAAGGGGAATCGCCAGATAATCCTATGCAGGTGGTGTGTTGGAGGAAGAGAAGATTGCTGACAGGCATGTCCATCTGTCAGTGAGGTATGCGGATGATCAGGGGATAAGCAACATGTCACTAGGCAAGAAAGGAGTGGGGGAATGTGCCTAATGAGGAAGCTCCAGAGGGGGTTGACATTCGTGTGACCCCGTGAGTTGAGAAGGGCAAGTTTGGCTGAGATAAGTCAGTCCGTTCCTGGGTCTCGTACCTAGAAGGTGTATGCCAGAGGTTCTGGTAAAGTGTGCTCTGTGTTGTAGAGCGTAAGCAGTGCGTTTTCTGGTGAGCAAAGGACACTGACGTCCT
The DNA here is from genome assembly GCA_964019185.1 of Maratus speculifer. Lineage (NCBI taxonomy): Eukaryota > Metazoa > Arthropoda > Arachnida > Araneae > Salticidae > Maratus > Maratus speculifer. The sequence goes on along the minus strand of OZ025293.1, from coordinate 113,982,138 downwards.
AGTGTTTAGCGCTCTGGGCCGGGTAGTGCAGGCCGAGCATACTTGTGTTGGGAGACTCAAGGTTGAGCTCCGATAAAGTGAATTTAACGTGCATTGAGTGTGAGGTGGAAAGTGTGATGGGAATAATACACAGCCAATCTTTACTGTATCTAATTTAATGTTGAACCGGATCACCTATACCCGAGTTCTAATTGTATATATTTGTGAATAGCGTATTTAGTGTGTACATATATTCTTAATAAACTGATAATTCTGTTACTTGACAGCGTAAGTCTTCATTTACACAAACCTCACAGTGGGTGACCGATATCACCTAGTAATATCGGTGGTGGCAGCTATATCTACCACGGACATTCTTCAAAGTTCTGTGGACTGAGAGGAACTTCCGACAAATTGTTGGCAGCGTCGGGATAGAATCGCCTGAAACCAGTGACCAGCGAGCCGTGTAGCAGTCTGTTAATGCCGGAGTATCCAGAGGAAGTCTTGCGTGGTAATGCCGGATCGTCGAATGTGTGCAAAAGTGTCGTGCCATATCGTCGAGTGTGTGCTAAAGTATCGTGCCAGATCGTCGATTGTATGCTAAAGTGTCGTGCCGTATCGTCGAATGTGTGATAAAGTGTCGTGCCGTATCGTCGAATGTGTGCTAAAGTTTCGTGCCATATCGTCGGGTGTGTGCGAAAGTATCGTGCCGGATCGTCGATTGTGTGCTAAAGTGTCGTGCCATATCGTCGAATGTGTGATAAAGTGTCGTGCCGTATCGTCGAGTGTGCGCTAAAGTATCGTGCCGGATCGTCGAGTGTGTGCTAAAGTGTCGTGCCGGATTGTCTAGTGTGGACTAAAGTGTTGTGCGTATCTTTATTAGAAAGAACTAAACTGAACTGTTGTGCTATATTACCGCTACATCGTGGAACTACCTGTGATTAGAAAAGTACCCCAGCAAATAAAGTATAAGGTAAGGTGTTTTGATCATATCCTTCTACTGACATCTCGAACCAAAATTTGTTGTTGTATAATTAATAGTACTTTAAGTAAATTGTCCATATTATTTATGTATTTTATCAATACTTCCGACCTATAAAGTGCTAATAACCATATGGGCTATTATTTTAAGGAAAGGTCATAATAACGTGAGCTAATATTGGCTTTCTCTATATATTTTCTTTACTAATTGTGTTAATAGTAGTTGGAAGGAATAATTAAATTTACTTAAATTTAAATTATTGTTAAAGTAATATTTAAATGAAGCAATATTTTTTAAGTTTGAAGAGTGTATAATAACAGTTGCTTAGAATTTTAATTGGCCAGTAGCAGAGAAAAAAAAAGGCTCAAAAGAGAGCCATAGTGAAAAAAAAAAGGCTCAAAAGAGAGCCATGGTGAGGAAAAATAAAAGTAAAGATTTTCAGTATATTTGTTTTAAGTGTAAGAACCAGTATTGAGTTCGGAAATATTTTAGTGAGAATAATTTTAGAAATTTATATATACATGTTATACAATTTTTCTTTATGTGGATTTTCTTGATTGACACCAATACTTCTATTCTTTTTCAACGTATCAGTATTTTTATGTAAATTGTATATTATTATCTAAGTGTATAAATTGGAATCTGTATTGCATAGTGGTCAAATTCAATTACTATTTTACCTTTTGTTTTATTGGAAGTATATTGTGTGATATCAATGGTTGAGGAAAATTAGAGTATTCAGTAGGTTAATTAGAAATGAAATGCATTGATTCTCTGAAGGGCGTTAATTAGTATAATAAGTGGAGATGTATATGTACTAAGTTAGAAATTTAGGAAATATTAATTTGGTAGGTTTAACTATTCTTGTGGGGTGGTAATAACAATCGGTGAAGGTATGGCTTTCTTATTGAAACTAAAAAAGGTTGATCTTCAGGTGATAGCTGAAGAATTAGGTGTTAAATTCGCGGAAGATGATACCAGAATTCAGCTTAAGAAAAAGATAATGGACAGTGATGAGTATGACGAGGGGGTTATTAAGGAATTATCGGAAGCTATTGTGGCAGAACGTTTAGAGCAGGAAAAATTAGAACGCGAAAAGTTAGAAAAGCAGGAAAGATTAGAGCGCGAAGAAAAACAGGCAAAATTGGAGCGCGAAGGAAAACAGGAAAGGTTAGAAAGAGAAGAGAGGGTTGAAAAATTAAGAATGGAACATGAATTAGAAATGGAGAGACTAAGGGTTCAAGCATCGGCAAATAATTTTAATGGGTCTAGGGAATCTAGTAATGAAAGTAACATTGAAAAATTGATCAAAAGTGTTAAAACTCTATCTATCAAAGTACCAGAAGGGACTGAGGGATGGAATTTATTTTTTAACAGTTTAGAAAGGGCATTCAAAACTAAAAATGTACCGGAAAACCAGCAGGCCGAAATTCTACTAAATATGTTAGGAGATAAGGCGGATAATTTGTTAATTTATACGACTACGGAACAAATGGAGAATTATGAGGAATTAAAGGAGTTAGTTCTAAGGGAACATGAGCCGACACCGAAGGCATGTTTGGAAAATTTTAAGAAGGCTAGGAGAAAGCAGAACGAAACTCATGTATTGTTTGTATCGCGTTTAATAGCGACGTGGGAAAATTACTGTAAGATTAGAGGTGCTGACTCTTATGAAAAGGTTAACCAGTTAATAGTTACTGATAAGTTAGTAAGTAAGTTAGATGAGGATACTGCGTCATATATTGGGTTAACTCACCAGGGTAAATGGTTAGAAGCTTCTAAAATTGCTAGAGAATGTGACCATTATTTTGACGCTAAACATAAGTCTTACGCCGTTACGTATAAAAATTTTAAAGGTAAATATAGGTATGTAAACAATGAAAAAATGAGACCGAGGGAGGATAGCAAATTTAGTGGTAATTGGAGGCAAAACGGGAGTAATGAGACTAGTTCTTTTTCGGATAGGAAAATAGATTTTAAGAAACCTACCCGTAAGACATGGTGACGTCACTGCAACGTCGTTGTGAAGTCACATTGTGACTTTGTGACCAGCGATTGTCGATGTGACGTCACGTGACGTCGATGTGAAGTCGTTATGGCCGTTTTAGAGCTTTTTGTGACGTCACAATGTGACCAATTTGTGAAAAGTGTGTCATTTGTGACTACTTTGACATTAATATTGTGACGAACTGTGAAAATTTTTTTAGAAAGTCACATCTTAGTCACAATGTGACGTCACTGAGTGGTGGCATTTTCGTCACAGATGTGATGTGACCAAAGTGACTCACAGTGACGTCACTGTGACCATGCATGCTATGAGGGTAGTGATGCTTCAGCGCCTAAATGCTTTAAATGTGGTTTGAGAGGTCACTACCAACGTTTTTGTAATAAAGTGGGTAATGAGGGAAATAATGGTAATAAAGGGCGAGATCCGAAAGCGGGTGTGCATAAGATTGTGGTAAATGAAAACAAAGAGTTACCTAATGGAGCTATTGTGGCGAGAATATCGGCAAAGGCCGAACAGAGAACTAATGTTATTGGTGAGAAATTAAATAAACTTGAGAAAATTGAAGTTAGTGTAAATGGGCAAAAAGCAAAGGGATTGGTTGATTTTGGATGTGAAATTAGTGTTGTTCATAAAGATTTGGTACCGGAAGAGAAATTAAAAGGAGCGGGTAGTATTTATTTACAAGGGTTATTCGGTGAAGCAGTTAAATCGCCGTTGGTTAAACTACCGTTAGCTATTCCGCAATTCGGACAAACTAATATAATTCATCAGGAAGTACTTTGCGCGGTGACTGATAATATTAATGAGCAGGTAATTTTACATCCCGAAGTGATTAATGAGTTGTCAGGTATCAACCGCGAAGAGCCATTGCTAGAGGCCCAAGAGCTAGAAAATTCGGAAATTATTGATAATTCAAGTGAAAAGGGAGATATGAATAACGATAATTGTAATGTTTACGCAATAGAAGCGAGTTCGCAAAATGTACAAAGTCGGAATCCAGAAAAAACGGAAGTGGAGAAAGATAATAAAGCCATTGTTAGCAATTCAGATATGTTTAAGAAATCCCAATTAGATTGTAAAGAGTTAGAGAAAGCTTGGGAATTAGCTAAAATGGATAAGGGGGATTATTATATTGTAAATGGCTTATTATATCATAAAGAGAAATTGTTAGGCGAAACTATAGCGCAATTAGTAGTACCCAAAATAAGGCGAGAAGAAATCCTAAAATTAGCGCATAGTTCGGTATTTGGAGGGTATCATGCAGCTAAGAAAACTTTACAGAGAATCAGGTATTCATTTTATTGGGAGGGGATGGCGAAAGAAACTAAACAATTTTGTGAGTCATGTTTAGAGTGCCAATTGACTAGAGGGGTTAAAGTAAATGATAGAGCTCCTATTTCCCCAGTGTCGCGGCCGGAACTCCCATTTCAGGTAGTTAATGTTGATTTAATTGGACCTATTGATCCTAAAAGTTCACAAGGGCATCAATATATACTAACTTTAATTGATCAGCATACCAGGTGGTCGGATGCGATCCCTCTAAAAAGTTTAACTGCTAAAACCGCGTGTGATGCGTTACTTCAAATATTTATGAGGACAGGAAATCCAAATATAATCGCCTGTGATAACGGAACCAATTTCACTGCCGACTTAACGAAAGAATTTGAGAAAAGGTTAGGCGCTAGTCCAAGATTTTCGACCCCACAGTATCCACAGTCGAATGGGCTCGTGGAACGATTTAATCAGACCCTTAAACGTATGTTACATCATACAATTAGAGAAGAAGGAAAAAGATGGCATGAACAAATACCATTTGTATTATGGGCGTATAGGGAAGTCCCACATTCTACGACGGGAATCGCACCTTTCCAGTTATTATATGGTAGAGCGCCGGAGGGTCCTTTATCGATTCTCAAGTCATCCTGGGCAGGAGAAAATAAGGGGGCGCAGTTAGATACTACGCCAATTCATTAGTATTTGAATAAACTTAGGGGACGCTTAGAAAGAGCAGCAAATGAGGCAAAATTATCGTCTGAGGTGCAACAAAATAGAATGGCGTATCATTATAACTTAAGGTCAAAGGAAAAAACGTTTGAAGTAGGCGATAAGGTAATATTGTTAATCCCAGATTCGACTAATAAGTTATATTCTAGGAGGCAAGGGCCGGCAACCATAGTCGAAAAACGAAATCAGCATTCGTTTATAGTTGAGTTAGCTGACGGGAGTAGGAAGCATGTGCACCAAAATAAAATAAGAGAATTTATTGCTAAATGTAATATAGTTAATATTGTTTTCGAGGGTGATGAGGAATTTGGAGAAGTTGGGGAAATTCCTATTTTGAACCGGGATCAGGAAGTAGAACGAGATATAGAGAGGTTCGAAATAAAAGGGTTATCTAACAATCAAGCTAAAGATATAAAGTCTATTTTGTGGGAGAATAAAGAGGTGTTAATGGGTCCTGTACGACCAGCGGATATAGGAGAACATCGTATTGATCTTAAACCGGGGGTGGAAAGGAAAAAACCAAAGTTATATAGTGTACCGGTAGCTTATAAAGAGGAAGTAGATAGGCAGATTCAGGAGTTATTAGAATTAAATCTAATCGAAGTGTCAAATGCTGAAATTAGTCATCCAATTGTTTGCGTGGCGAAAAAAGACGCAACTGTTAGACTTTGTATAGACTATAGAGCGTTAAATTCGGTAACTCAGGTGCCAACCTTTCCGATGAAAGATTCTCAAGAAATCATGTATACCGCAGGGGCGGCTAAGTATTTATCATCAATTGATTTATTGAGGGGTTATTGGCAGATTAAAATGGCTGAGGAGTGTAAACATTTAACAGCTTTTACAACGCATAATGGAACTTATCAGTGGCGTACCATGCCTTTTGGATTATCAGGGGCGGCTGCCACGTTTCAGAAAGATATGAATGAGGTTTTTCAAGGTCATCGGAGGTATGCGGAAGCATATATTGATGATGTCATCATTTTCTCCGACACCTGGGAAGAGCATTGTGAGCATGTTAGGGCTGTCATTGAAGAACTTAGAAATTTTACGATTAGACTAGACAAATGTAAATTTGGAGAGAAATTGACTAAGTTTTTAGTTCATGTAATTGGAGGTGGAATGCATGCACCTGATGAGGAAAAAATAGGAGCAATAAGGGATCTAAAGAGACCGAAAACTAAAAAGGAAGTTAGATCTGTTTTGGGATTAATGGGATTTTACCGATCTTATATTCCAAATTATGCCGAAATTGCTATACCTTTAACCGAATTGACAAAAGGGAAGCTTAAAAATACTGTACCATGGGATGAAAGGGCAGAAAAAGCATTTAATACTCTTAAAGATGAGTTATGTAAAGTGACGAGTTTGGCTACACCTATCGTAGGCCGGGAATATCAACTCCACGCAGATGTTTCCGACCTGGCAGTAGGATGTTGCCTTACTCAAAAAGATGAAAAGGGTCAGTTTAAACCGATAGCTTTTGCCAGTCAGAAATTGTCAGGGGCTCAGCGTGCTTGGCCAAGTATAAGGAAAGAGGCTTGGAGTGTTCTCTTTGGGTTGCGGAAGTTTGAAAAGTGGACCTATGGATCTCAAATTGAGATCATTACGGATCATAATCCGATAAAATTTCTCACCGAAACAACCCCAAGATCACCCAAACTCACTAGATGGGCTCTTGCCTTGCAACGCTGGAACCTGAGTATTTCTCATCGTCCAGGAGCTCAACATTTAAATGCTGACGCAATATCCAGGCTACATAGAAAGAGCTGGGAAGAACAACCAGTTGTTGGCCCATCAACATCAACGACCCAGTACTGGACAACCTTAAAGGGATGTCGTCACACATTTAATTTTTTTTCTGTGTGTGTGTAAATATTTTTTGATTTTTTGTTTATAATATTGTATTAACATGTGTATTGTTTATGTAATAATAATATTAGTAAAGGTTCAGTAGAGATGTCAGTAGATAGTGTTCAGACACCTGGAAGTACTTATGTAATAAGCATAATGAAGAAATCTGTAAAGAGACTATTGAACTTTTCTGCGATATTACTATATGTTTGGGGAAAATTAACCCCTAAAAGGCATATTTTCCGCTAAGGTGGGGGGGTATCAGGTTCTGATAGCACCTGTGCTAAAGAATGGAATTTCTACTATTTCACTATTTGAATATTTTGTATTGTATGGTTGTGTACAGAATTTCCAAGGTGACATTCCTTCTTTGTGGAAAGGGGAATTGCCAGAGAATCCTATGCAGGTGGTGTGTTGGAGGAAGAGAAGATTGCTGACAGGCATGTCCATCTGTCAGTGAGGTATGCGGATGATCAGGGGATAAGCAACATGTGACTAGGCAAGAAAGGAGTGGGGGAATGTGCCCAATGAGGAAGCTCCAGAGGGGGTTGACATTCGTGTGACCCAGTGAGTTGAGAAGGGCAAGTTTGGCTGAGATAAGTCAGTCCGTTCCTGGGTCTCGTACCTAGAAGGTGTATGCCAGAGGTTCTGGTAAAGTGTGCTCTGTGTTGTAGAGCGTAAGCAAAGCGTTTTCTGGTGAGCAAAGGACACTGACGTCCTAGTGTTTAGCGCTCTGGGCCGGGTAGTGCAGGCCGAGCATACTTGTGTTGGGAGACTCAAGGTTGAGCTCCGATAAAGTGAATTTAACGTGCATTGAGTGTGAGGTGGAAAGTGTAATGGGAATAGTACACAGCCAATCTTTACTGTATCTAATTTAATGTTGAACCGGATCACCTATATCCGAGTTCTATTTGTATATATTTGTAAATAGCGTATTTAGTGTGTACATATATTCTTAATAAACTGATAATTCAGTTACTTGACAGCGTAAGTCTTCATTTACACAAACCTCACAGTGGGTGACTGATATCACCTAGTAATATCGGTGGTGGCAGCTATATCTACCACGGACATTCTTCAAAGTTGTGTGGACTGAGAGGAACGTCCGACAACATGTGTCAAGCTTACATGGGCATATCTTGAATGTGGATCATACCAGGATCAAATATGTTTTTCTACATAGTAGAATTGGAATTAATTATTTTCAGGATGTGTCCGTCAGACTGTATACTTTGCAAAAATAGTAACAGTTATAAAAATTGATGTTTTGAACCGAATTTCTATGCGAAAGAAAAATATAACCCCTCAATGGGTGAAAAACAAGTTTTTTACTTGATAAAAATCGCTTATAACTCTATAAGTAATTTATTTACCAAGAAATGAAAAAAAAAAAAAACAGTTCGATTCCATATTGCTTCCATAGCCAGGCCTTTAAATCTTATATCTTTCCGTTAAAGAATGAATTTTGTAAATGTGTTAAAACGTTTTGTGCTTGTTAGGTAGAACAGTTGAGAACAGCCTTCAGGTAGTTTCAGATTCCCTGCTCAAAACGTGAGACTTTCTGGCAAATTTTTTTTTTCTCATTTTAACAGCATTTTTTTTTATAGATCTTTTGCCTTTATCAAAAAATGGGCAACACCATTCAATTACAAAACTTCTGAATAAGAACACCTGCCCATTTTATACATTTCTGGGCAAGATTTAATTCAGAAATGTGTCAGAAATTAGTTAATTTGGATTTCAGAACAGCCATAATAAATTAAAAAGAAATACACTGCTCGACATTGAAAATGCAACACCAAGAAGAAGGGTCAAAAAGTGATGAAATTTGGGAAAAAGACAGAGACAGAAGGAGCATTAAGTGATCTTTATTTCAAAATGATAGTCAGAATGCAGAACGAGAACGGCGTCCGCTCAGTAGGATGTAGGACCACCGCGGACAGCGATTAACGAAGAAACACGCCTAGGCATAGAGTCAATACTTGTGCGGATGGTGTCCTGAGGAATGGCTCTCCATTCCCTTTCAACCATTTGCCACAGTTCGTCTTCTGAACGAGGCAGAGGCAGAGTCCGCAAACGGAATCCAATCACATCCCGCACATGCTCGATTGGTGACTGGTCAGGAGAGTACGGTGGCCAGGGAAGCATCTGTATACCTTGCACAGTATGTTGGCACGTGCGAGCACTGTGTGGTCGGGCGCTATTCCGCTGAAAAATTGCATTAGGCAGACCCTGAAGGTAGGGGATTGCCACCGGCCACAGTACATTATCCAAGTATCGTAGGGCCGTCATAGAGTCCTGAATACGAACTAGAAGTGACATGGAATTATACGCAGTAGCGCTCCAAACCATTATGCCACGTTGTCGCGCGGTAGGGCGTACTATATTTACTGCCGGATTCGATCTGTCTCCACGTAGACGTCACACACGTATGCGGCTGGATAAACAGAAGCGTGACTCATATGAGAACACGATGTTTCGCCATTCTGTCATCCACGTCGCTCTATTCCGGCACCATTCCAAACGTTGGTGTCTATGCTGTCGAGTCAATGGCAGTCTTCTTAACGGACGCCGTGAGTGCAGGCCATGTTCAACCAATCGACGGGAAATGGTTCTGGTCGACACGGAAACATCCAGTGTATCTTGCACATGCTGCAGAATCCAGGTACAAGTGACTTGCGGATCCGCCACAGCTTGTCGGCAGATGCGTCGATCTACGCTTGCGGACGTCACTCTGGCTACACCTGCACCCCTCAATCTTGCCAAATTTCCTTGTTCCAACCATGTCGCCACAGCCGATGCACCATGCTCGCAACCATGTGGATATCATCTGCGATTTGACGTAAGGAACAACCCCCCCCCCTTTTCAGTCCGATCACCATACCTCTCGTAAAATCGTCTATCTGCTGGAAGTGCCTTCGTTGACGGCGGCCTGGCGGTGGTGGTGTATTTATGTCGGCCGATTATCTACGCTATGGGATATAGGCCCTATGGGTGGAATGCTCTCCGTGGTGGTCTTTCTAAGGGAACCTAACCCGTATTTACGCAAGGTTCGAAGAAAACCACGGAAAACTCCGAACGGTTAGGCCGACGCTCGCGATTGGGTTCGAACCCAGCACCTACCGTCTACCAGTTTGGAGGTCAGAACCTCGCGGCCACTGGTGGGGCTGACGGCGGCCTGGCATTCTCTTCTATACACGTATCCTCCGAGACAAAAACAAAATTTCTTCGATAATTCGTCTGGCAGAAATAACGATACGAATATTGCCCATTCTGCAAGTTCTTTCCCTTATATCTTACATCACGTTCGTCGAAGACCTGCGCATTTCACATCATTAGCATAACTCAGTGACGTGCGTCTACTCTAAAATTTGCATAAATTTCTGACCACTTCTTCTTGGTGTTGCATTTTCAATGTCGAGCAGTGTATATTCAAAAATATACTTTTATTATAGCACTTCAAAAAATATTATTTTAACCCTCTTTTGTCTTTTTTCTAATTGATTATGTCAAATTTTTTAATGAATCTTTATTTGAATAATGAAAAGTCTTTAGTTTCTAAGTAATAAATAAGATTGTTGTTGTGTAATTTGTCTTAAAGAGACATAATATATAATGTACTGAAAAATTTTCTTATAAATATGTCTGCTGTATGTAGTCTTGATCCGACAGAACATATTTAATTGTTATTTTGTGGGTCGAAGCAGATCTTTTTTATAAATTTTTGTACGAGCTGGGTCCTGAACTGTGAAAATTAAAACAAGTCCGGTTCGAACTTTTAATTTCACACTGTTTAGATCAAGAGTGTTTTCGTGCGGGCTGGCTAGGCAGAACCTTATCCTGGAAATTTGGTCCAACCAAAATTTCTCGAACCAAATTTTCTCTCTGCTGATTGTAGGCGTAACAACATCAAAGTATGTTAATATATTAAAACAAAAAAAATATATGTGTAAAATATAATTAATATAAGTTTTATTGTAAAAATTTTATTTCATTAAAACTGCACAAACAATAATGAATAACTAAAATATGTATTTATTTATCAGTGTATATTAGGGTGGGCCGAAAAAAACTTTTTTTCGATTTTCAATTATGGCGGGTGCGGAAAAGTGGCCACTTGTGGCACTCAGTTCATACAAGAAATTTGAGATTTTTTGGACAATTCCTTACCCTGCCGCAAACGGCTTGAAGTTTTACAAAAATGCTCATTTTTGAACTTTTTTCGAAAAAAATTAAAAAATGTTAAATTATTTTTTTTTTTTGTATTTACTTGAAAAGGCATATTTAATATACCAAATGATTAAATAAGATCTGATCATGCATTATTTAATATCTATGTGTATTATAACTTAGGCTATTTTTATAGCTTTTTCACGTATAGCAGGCAAAAGTTGTATTTGTTTGAATCGATCGTTAGTTTCTATATTTTTTATGTCCCTTGGTCTTCTTTATATTTTTTCTATGTGTCAAACGTCATATATTTGAGAAACAGACAGCAGTCTACTTCAAAAACAAATCTGGAAGGTGAGAAAGTGGTGAAGCAGGACTCTAAGCGAGCGCAATGACTCGTCGTAATACTCATGGAATAAAGGACGAAATAGTTGAGAGCCAAAATGCGATAAAGGATTCTTATTATTTATCCTTGCTCAGTTACCTGCGACATTTGTTCAGTGTTAACGTGAAACCCTTTTATTGTGATATACAGTGCTTTTTGGGTCGTTTAATGTGCAATTTTAGTGTTTTGTGCGTTTTATTACAACGAGCTTAGAAATGGCTAGTATAAAGGGCCATGACAATGCAAAGACACTCGATAGCGTGAAAAGTAACTTTTTGGGGACATCATGCATATTGAAAGAATTGCAATTGCTAACTTATGCTGATAATCATGCACCACTACTACTGGTTGCTTCGCCATGTAGAAGTTCTGACAGCAGAGGATACGAATCTCGTCATCGATAAAAACAAAGTCAGAAGAGAGAAATAGAAACTCGGAAAGAAGATACAGGCAGAAGAAGTTATTGAAAGAAGGAAAATTAAAAGCATATTTTTTTATGGTAGATAAAAGTATATTAAGAGAAAGAAAAATAACAAGCGGCACCGTCGAGAAAAAGGCGAGGAACATATCACCATGTTGTTTGAACCTGGTTAGGAATACTTGTGTCACTTGATACCTCGTTCCGTTACCTTGATACCTCGTCAGTTCAGAAAAGTCTAACTTGTGGTGACTTGGAAGAGTGTATTATGATTTTGCTATTTCTTTTCCGTGACCGGAACGAAGTATCAAGTGACCCGAGTATTCCTAACCAGGTTCAAACAACACGGTGATGTGTTCCTTTCCTTCGACGGTGCCGCTTGTTCTTTTTTCCCCTCTGAATATACTTTTATCCTTTCTACCATTAAAAAGTATGCTTTTAATTTTCCTTCTTTCAGTAACTTCTTCTGCCTGTATCTTATTTCCAAGTTTTTTTTTCTCTCTTCTGACTTTGTTTTTATCGATGACGAGACGCGTATTCTCTGCTGTCACAACTTCAACATGGTGAAGCAACCAGTAGTAATGGCGCATGATTATCAGCATACGTTGGCAATTGCAATTCTTTCAATATGCATGATGCCCCCAAAAAGTTACTTTTCACGCTATCGCGTGTCTTTGCATTGTCATGGCCCTTTATACTAGCCATTTCTAAGCTCGTCGTAATTAAACGCACAAAACACTATAATGGCAAATTAAACGACCCAAAAAGCACTGTATATCACTACAAAAGGGTTTCACGTTAACACTGAACAAATGTCGCACGTAACTGAGCAAGGATAAATAATAAGAATCCTTTATCGCATTTTGGCTCTCAACTATTTCTTCCTTCACTCCCTGAGTATTACGACGAGTCATTGCGCTCGCTTAGAGTCCTGCTTCACCACTTTCTTACCTTCTAGATTTGTTTTTGAAGTATACTACTGTCTGTTCCCCAAATATATGACGTTTGACACATAGAAAAAATATAAAAAAGACCAAGGGACATAAATAATATAGAAACTAACGATCGATTCAAACAAATGCAACTTTTGCCTACTATACGGGAAAAAGCTATAAAAATAGCCTAAGTTATAATACACATAGATATTAAATAATGCATGATCAGATCTTATTTAAACATTTGATACATTAAATATGCCTTTTCAAGTAAATACAACCAAAATAAATTTAATTTAACATTTTTTAATTTTTTTCGAAAAAGTTCAAAAATGAGCATTTTTTCAAAATTTCAAGCCGTTTGCGGCAGGGTAAAGAAATGTCCAAAAAATCTCAAATTTTTTGTATGAACTGAGTGCCACCAGTGGCCACTTTTCCGCACCCGCCATAATCGAAAATCGAAAAAAAGTTTTTTTCGGCCCACCCTAGTGTATATGACTGAAGTTTTAAGCAGAAATTTTTAATTGCCTTCTATACAACATTTTATAAATATATATTTATGAAAGAAATAACATTAAAAAAAAGCATTACAAAAAAAGCTATATTTACATGAAGTTAGCTTTCAATATTTAAATGTAAATAATGTAACTAAATTTAAATATTGATACTCAAAAGTAGTAATGTATTATTTTATGTATCAGTTAGAAATAACGGAAACTTCATATGACTGTGTTTTTGAGCCATGCGTGACAATCAGTGTGGTCATTTCTCACGTCTCAGTCATTTGATACCAATTTTGCGTTATATTTTAAAAAGATTATGATGTTCACTAGAACTAAAAACAACATTTTATTTAAATGTCACAATTGACAAAATGGGGATAATTTCAAAACTAAAAAAAGGTTACTTTCAGGATTATTTTTTAACTTATGGAACTATTAAAAATAATTATTAAAAGTGATACTCATTGTTGGTATAAGCTCCAAAGAAAATCACAAACTTTCAGAATATAATTCCTAAATGGGTTTCAGATGATTAAATAGTCAGAAAAGTGCGAGCTTGATTAGAGACATACGGCAAACAGTACATTGACCTTAACCATACTTCAATAAATGTATGCAAAAAACACCAAAGTTGATATCATTATCCTAGTTAAACAACCCCCACCTCCACCACCCAAAAATGCCTTTTTTGGCCAAGCATAATACACATCACCTAAATTTGTAGATCATTAGTTACATTTTAAGATGAAGTTAAATGTATTTTTCATAGAATTCATTTAAACTACTGCTTTTTCTTCAAATTTCTAAGAAAAGATTTTTCATAATAATTACTCATACAAAATCGTATTTAAGCGCAATGACAAGTTTTCAATGGAATACAGAAATAATAGTAATTATTATTGTAAGCAAATTAAAACAATGATCACCTAGAATTTGGCAGATTTTGTTACAGAAAAATTATTAAACATGTTCCTGCAAATTTTTCTATACTGCCAAAACACATTAATATATATATATATATATCAATATATATATATATATATATACAGGGTGTCCAGTAAATAACTTACCCATTTTGAAATTAAATAACTAAAGAACGGTTTAAAATAAAAATGCGCGGTTTGCTGCATTGTTATTAGAAAATCAATAAATTTTTAGATATACACTTTCTTAAAATAGTTAGAAATTCGAAAAACAGATGGCGCTGATGGCGGGGCAACAGGCTTTCGAAATTCAGACATTACTATAGAGTTTTTCGGCTGATTTCGCAAAGTGGAATCTCAGTCGACATGTTCAGTCGACGCTCCACTCAACTGCAGAAATAGAGTTTGTTGGATGGAAAGAGATTTAAAACAATATTAATGCTTGCATAATGTCTATTTACTTAATAAAAAACAAAAAAATAATCATTGACCCACATTTACCATAAGTAAATTGTATTCAAAAAATGTTTTTGTAACCGGTTAACTGATTCTCATTTTACGTACAATAAATTGAAAATATTGGATAAACACAGCTTTTTTAAATTAAAAAAATCTCAAATATTTAATCTAAACATTTCTTCCATTAAATAGTATGGAATTGTATTTAAAAAAATTAGATATTTCAAAAAGTTTTAAGAGATGGATTAAGCAAACTCTTCTTGCCTGTACGACATGTACTGAAATCAGAAGTTAAAACAGTAGTACGCAAATAGTAGTAGCAAGTTCCCTGTCTAAAATAAAAGCAAGGCAGTGACTTATTATAAATCGGCGCATAAAAATATAATAAACCTTAAAATAAAGGTTCGTCTATATTTCGTTTATAATAAATCCTGTTTTAAACACAAAAACATATTAATCAAGAAGGAGAAAGTAACATACAAAACTACCTGCTAAGACGGAAACCTGTCTAAAACGAAATATTTTCATTTTACCGCAAACCGAATTCATCCCTACGTTATATTCATATTTTGACATTTGACGTATCTGAAAATTTTATTACGAAAACCACGACAGATTTTAAGATGTTTTTTACACACAATCCATCCATCTTCTTCCCCTGATTGCAAACGCATCTAATCTGAAATGGAAGGATTCTTAAAAAGAAAAAAGATGCTTAAAGATGCTCTTTGTAATGAAATCTTCAAAAGGGGTAACTCGCAGGACATAAAACAGGTACAATGTTTGTTTTTTATTTATTTTTTTTTATTTATTTATTTTTTTTTAACATCTTTTAATTTCAGCGTAGATTATGTTTTTGGTTGGGGGGGGGGGGAGGGAGACGTGTCTGTAAAAGTCGTAATAAAATTTTCAGATGTGTTAAATGTCAAAATATTAATAAAATGTAGGGATGAATTCGGTTTTCCGAAAAATGAAGAATATTTCGTTTTAGGCAGGTTTACGTCTTTGTATATACTTTCTCCGTCGAAATCAATATTTTTTTACGTTTAAAACAGGATTTGTTGTAAACGGATTTCTTCATTCTAAGGTTTATTATATTTTTATGTGCCAAATTATTAGCCACTGTCCCGCTTTTTTTAGACAGGGAACTTGCCAACACAGTTTCCGTATCACTGTTTTAACCACTTAACTGATTTTACTGCACGACGTAGGCAAGAAGAGTTTGCTTGATCCACAAATTAAAGCTATTTAACACCTTCTAATTTTTTTAATACAATTTCATACTATTTAATGGAAGAAATGTTTAGACTAAATATTCAGATTTTTTTTACTAAAAAAAGCGGTGTTTATCCCATATTTTCAATTTACTGTACGTAAAAAGAAAATCAGTTAACCGGTTACAAAAACATTTTTGTGAACACAATTTACTTAAAGCAAATGTGTGAAAAGTCAATGAATATTTTGTTGTTTTTTATTAAGTACACTATATGGCCATTGATTATTGGACACTTGCGATTTTAGACATTTTGTTAAATATCTAGAAAAATACATGAGGAATCATCTCGAAACTCTTAGTGTATAAATATAATAGTATAAGTCATACATTTCCGCAAAGAGTTTTTCCCGAAACTCCATAGGGGACTGTCAACAAATTAAAAAAGAATGAATATCTTTTGAATAACCCTGTCAAAACTAATGTAGCAAAAGCGCTTAAGCTCTAGATTATGATTGAATGCCTTATTGTAATACACTGTGTTATTTTTTTATGCAAATAGCATGCATACTCGCAGAGTAATTAAGGTTTTTATAAAAATGGTCCCAAATTTTTCCAGGTTTTTTCCTTATAATTTTCAGAGTTCTTAATATAAAATAATATTTTTTTCAGAAAATATGACAAAAAATATTGCACACAGTACCCAGTAATCAGAATTAAAAAATAATGAAATTTGTATACAAAATGAGTTGGTTTACTAAATAATTTTTTACTACGCATGCGTCAACGATATCAAAATTTCATTTGCATATTATGTTAGCTAAATGTATAGAGCAACTTTTGTGAAAGTCACAAAATCATAACTTGAAAATTTTGAAAATTATCGTTAATTGAATAAGTTGAAAATCCGTTATTCTCAAAATGAAGCAAAAACAAGAGGGGACATTTTTGTTTGATCCATATATTCATTGATTAGTGTCAATATAGAATACACAATACGGGATATTACGACTACATTTGGATAAAATCCCTCATTTTTTTGCTTCATTTTGAAAACAACGGATTTTGTCCTTTTTCTATAGACGATTACTTTCAGAATTTTTAAGCTATGATTTTGAGACTTTTACAAAAGTTGCTCTATACATTTAGCTAACATAATATGCAAATGAAATTTTGATATCTTTGACGCATGCGCAGTAAAAAATTATTTAGTAAACCTACTCATTTTTCATACAATTTTTATTATTTTTTAATTCTGATTACAAGGTACTGTGTGCAATGTTGTTTGTCATATTGTCTGAAAAAAATATTATTTTATATTAAGAACTCTGAAAATTATAAGGGAAAAACTTGGAAAATTTGGGACCATTTTTATAAAAACCTTATTTACTCTGCGAGTATGCATGCTATTTGCATGAAAATGAACACAGTGTATTACAATAAGGCATTCAATCATAATCTAGAGTTTGAGCGCTTTTGCTATATTAGTTTTGACAGAGTTATTCAAAAGATATTCATTTTTTTAATTTGTTGACGGTCCCCTATGGAGTTTCGGGAAAAAATCTTCACGGAGATGTATGACGTATACTATTATATTTATACACTAAAAGTTTCGAGATGATTCCTCATGTATTTTTCTAAATATTTAGTAAAATGTCTAAAATCGCTAGTGCCCAATAATCAATGGCCATATAGAATATAATAGACATTATTCAATCATAAATATTGTTTTAAATCTCTTTCCATTCAATAAACTCTATTTCTGCAGGTGAGTGGAGTGTCAATTTAACATGTTGACTGAAATTCGACTCTTCGAAAGGAACCGAAAAACTCATGCTTATGAAAACTAGAGTAATGTCTGAATTTCAACAGCCTGTTGTCGCCATCAGCGCCATCTGTTGGTCGAATTTCGAACTATTTTAAGAAAGTGTATATCTAAAAATTTATTGATTTTCTAATAAAAATACAGCAAACCGCGCATTTTTATCTCAAACCGTTCTTTAGTTATTTAATTTCAAAATGGGTCAGTTATTTACTGGCCACCCTGAATATATATCACGCTCATTTTGCATAGCGGCACTTTTTAATTCAGTATGCAATATACAATATTATAAAATGGTATTGTTTATTATAAATTATTTTGAATAAAACTAAAATATACAGCTTATGTAATATAAAAAAAATTTGTTTTCACTCATGAAGGAATTATAAGATTACGCCCATAACGAAAAAATTATATATATATATATTTACAAGATTGTTGTTTTAACTTACGAATTTCGCTCTTGTTCCCTTGAGAAATTTTTCTGAAATTATAAAAGAAGGTGTGACGCCATTTAAAATCACGACATTTTATTGTAAGAGCCCACTTTTCATGATCATTTGCATAATTTTATGTATATAATCACTGTGCTGAAAGTTCTTGGAGTTCTCAGAATATGCGCACATCATGAATTTTAAACCCAACTTTCATGGCACATTAATAACTTTATTGAGTTAAAATTTCATCGTTATAAATTTTAAAAGCCATTGTTTAGTTTCATATATAATTATTTATTAGTTTTTATGACTAAATTTTCTTGTTCATCTGCAAGAGAAACTTTGCAAAATAAACTCTGCAATGAAAAAGTTCTAATCGCAAGTAAGAATTTTACTTTATTTGTATAGTTTGTTAACTTATTTTAATTGAAAATTATAGATTTATTTTTCTGTGAATATCTTGGAAGCGTAGTTTATACAGGGTGAGTCATAAATATCGAAACAATAGGCTATCTCCTTAAATATTGCCTTTAGACCTATACTTCCGATTGCAAAAAATAATAAAAAAAATGTGAAATTTGCGATAAAGATAAATTGCGACGATAAAGATAAATTGGGGGGGAGGGTCTAGTTGAAAAGTTATGAAAATTAAATTTTTATACGGCCCCCGTAGGACAAAAATTCCAATTAGGAAAACTTTCCTTATTCAGTCCTGAATAAGACACAAAAAGTTGCATTTTCATGTCTCCAAAATTCGCAAAGTTATAGCCGTTTAAAAAAATTCATCAGGTTTTAAGGGATTAGACACAAATTGAAATGCGCGCAATTAAAAAAACAATGTTACTTTAGCAGTTCTAGAAAACGCGTAAAAATCTCTATTTTTTGAGTTAGAATTTTGATTTTTTTTCTTTTTTGTGATGGTTAGCCTTATAATTTGCTAAGAAAATCACCTCTAAAATTTTTCATACGATTTATAAAAGTTTCATGTGGTTAGTACTGGTTTAAATGGGACAATCAAAAATCGTTATAACTCGTAACATTATTTATCGGATTTCAATTTCTTTCCATTTAATTAAAGATGAAAATCTGATTTTAGTTTTGTTCCAAGGTTTTTTTTTATATTAATTTTAAAACTATTAAAAATATTTATTGAAAAAATAATATAACTTTAAAAAAAATTATATTTTCAAAAACAAACATTTTTTCAAAAGTAAACATTTTTTCAAATTTGCTGAAACAAAAAATAAACTTTTCTACCAAAAATTGAACTGACTTCAAAAACAACTGCAAAGTGAAAAATAATTTTTCTAGATAATAGTAATAAGAAATTAAATTAAGAGCGTAGTATTTACCATGCGTATTATTATATTTATGTACATTAATTTGATTTTTTGGAGTCGGTGCCAGCCAAGCCAAGTTACATGTAATTTTCAATAGCCACACATACAAGTATCTACGAGTTTTTTTACGATTTAATATTTAGTTAAAAATATTAACCTTATTCTTTTACGATTTGCATTGGATACTTAATTTTAACTTTGAAACTGACTTGGCTGGCACCGACTCCAAAAAATCAAATTAATGTACATAAATATAATAATACGCATGGTAAATACTACGCTCTTAATTTAATTTCTTATTACTATTATCTAAAAAAATTATTTTTCACTTTGCAGTTGTTTTTGAAGTCGGTTCAATTTTTGGTAGAAAAGTTTATTTTTCTCTTTTCAGTTAAAAGTTAATGATTTTTTGAAGTCGGTTAATAGAAATTATAATACGGAAACAATATTGTAAATTATACACGTATGTCAGGAGGGGGTTCGAACCGACGCTCTCTTTCGAAAACCAGAGTTTAAATCTTGCGCCTTAGACCACACGGCCATCTGACTGCACGTATACCTTCCTGATTGCACTCCACTCGGCGAGCTCAGTCAACGTCCATGTTACTTTTAATTTGCAAGAAATTCTTAATATTATTCGTTTTTGCTTGATTACTAGAAAAATACTGAACAAATTTCGATGAAATGGAAGTGGTTCCAATTCGAGTAACCTCTTTAATTCAACACAAAAACCAAATTAATCGGTTGGATAATTCGGAGTAATCAGTGAAGATACATAAAAAAATATATACATCGGCGTCGAATTGATAACCTCCTCCTTCTTTTTTGAAGTTAATTAATAAAAATTATAATACGGAAAAAATATTGTACATAGACGTAAATTATATCAGGAATGGGGTTCGAACCCACGCCCCCTTTTGAAGCCCAAAGTTTACATCTGGCACTTTAGTTTTTTTGTATTTATGTCTGACAATTATCTACACTGTAGGATATAGGCCCTAAGGGGTGGGATGCCTTCCGTGGAGGGGTTTATAAGGAAACCTTACCCGTATTTACGCAAGGTTCGAAGAAAACCACGGAAAACTCCGAACGGTTAGGTCGATGGTCGCGATTGGGCTCGAACCCAGCACCTACCGTCTATCAGTTTGGAGGTCAGAACCTCGCGGCCACTGGTGGGGACTACGACTTTAGACCGCTCGGCCTTCCTGACTGTGTTACGCCCAGTATGTTACACCCTAATATGTTATATCTTCAGTGTTTTGTGGAAAGAGCCTGTAGATGGCGCCTGTAGTGAATCTGTTTTAATTCTGTATGTACCTGTATATATGCGCTCTGGACAGCGATGATGGAAGACGTGTAAATAAAATGCGCTAGCGAAATGATTAGAGTTTGTGGTCATTATGGTGTTAATGTGTGGAATTAATTAATTATCTCCTCCTTTCTTATGATGTGTTGTGCGAGTAATAACATGGTGTCACGAGTGGTGGTAAGAGTCACACGTTTTGATTTGTTTGGGTATAGAACGGCGCAAAATATTTGCGCGCTTTCTTTGTTGCGAAGAAAAGGGGTGAGTAATATGTAGTTTGGTTTTTCGGAGATTTAGTTTAGTTGTATAAATTGTGGTTTTGTGGTTTTCTTATGTTAACTAATTAGTGTTGTGTATTGAGTTGTATATTTTATTCGTAACTAGTGATTTTGTGTCAGTTGTAGGAACTATTTTAAGAAAATTATTTTAGTTATTTCTGGTAGATTTGCAGTGTTCTTTCAATAATTTTGTGATTTCTTGTGTTATTAGTGTAAATATATTCATATATTTAATCATGTCAGTGATGGATAAGTTGAAAAAAGACGAGTTAAAACTCGTCGCTGAAGAGTTAGGGTTAATAATTCCTGAAGGAGCTAAAGTTATTGAATTAAAAGAGTTAATTGAAAAAAGTGACTCTTTTTTAAATAACTTGGATTTAGTTAAAAGTGTTGTTGAATATGTGGTTGAAGAAATTAAAATTAAAAAAGAATCGGAAAAATCAAAATTAGAATTAGAAAAAATAAAGCTTGCTCAGTTAGAAAAAGAAGTAGAGCTAGCTAATGTTCGTAAAAAATCTTCACAATACTCTGAGTTTGAAAAAATAAAATTAGCACAGCTAGAAAAGGAGTTAGAAATCGCTAATATTCGGAAAGGAATCGCTTCAAAATAATTCATTTTCATCGGTAAAAAGTGAAATGGAGTCAATAAATAATGTAGAAAGTTTTATTAAGAGCATTAAAACTTTAACGATACCTGTGCCATCTAGGGTAGAGTCATTTAGCCTTTTCTTTCAGTCCTTAGAAAAAGCATTCAGAACAAAAAATGTACCTGAGGAATTTAAAGCTGAAATACTTTTGAATATGTTAGGTGAAAAAGCAAATAATATAATGGTTTATTTTTCAGAGGAAGATTTGTGTAATTATGATAAATTAAAAAATGTAGTGTTAAAGGAGTTTCAACCAACTCCGCAGGAGTGTTTGAATAATTTCCGTAAGGCGCAAAAATTACCTTCAGAAAGTTATGTCCAATATGCGTCAAGATTAAGTGCAGCATTCGAATATTACTGTCAGTTACGTGACGTGAATGATTTTAAATCTTTGTGTGAGCTAATTGTTTCGGATAAGATTTTTGGTTCATTAGATAGTGATTTAATGTCTCACATTGGAGTAAAACAGGGAGAATCATATTTTAAACCGCAACAATTAGGTCGTGAATGTGATATTTTTCTTTCTACGAAAAATAAAATAAAACTGACAATAATGTGTTTAGGAAACAAAACGGAAATGAAAATAAAAGATTTTTTGGAAATAAATCGCCAAATCCAACGTTTCAAAAGAAAGTTTCGAATGTGTTCTTTTCTGAAATAAAATCTTGCGTTTTATGCAAAAATTAAAATCATGAACTGTATTTTTGTCCGAAATTTAAAAGTCTTCTAATTCCGGAAAGAGTAGATGTTGTTAAAATAAATAGACTATGCTTTAAATGTTTGCATCCCAATTGTAGTGTAAAAGTTTGTAAGAGCAAAAATTGTTTTTGTAAAAAACCGCATAATAAGTTAATCCACTATCCAAAAGAAAATATAAATATTCAGTCGAGTAAAGAAAAATCGCCCAGCTTCACATCTGTTTCCAATAATGTAGATCAGAGAGGGGAAAGTAACGATGCGCTTTCTCCTTCCATCCCTCCCAGTCAGTCAGATAGGTCTGTGGTCGCTAGTAGTTTGGCAAAAAATAAAACAAAAAATGTTTTATTGAGTACAGCTTTGATTTTGATTAAAGATAAAAATTCTCAGTGGTATGAAGCGAGATGCCTGTTAGATGTCGGGAGTCAAACTTGCTTAATAAGCAGAGACTGTGTGAATCGTTTGCAATTGAAACCAGATAAAACGAATACGGTAATATCATGTTTAAATGATTCATCTTTAAGTGTTAATGGGTGTGTAAATACTACGATTTCTAACCGAGATAAGAGTTTTCAAAGAGATATAAATATGCTGGTAGTGAACAAAATAACAGATCTTATTCCACATAAAGTATTTCAAGTACAGGTGGATGTTTCTGAGTCAGTCGCTTTAGCTGATCATACATTTAATATCCCTGGAAAAATAGACGTATTATTAGGGGCCGAAATATTTTATGAGTTGTTGAGACCAGGGCAAATATATTTAAAAAATCCGCGACTTCTATTACAGAATACTTGTTTTGGTTACGTGGCTAGTGGAAGTATCGAACAGATAAATGATGGTAATATACATTGTGGGTTAATACGGTATTCAGATTTAAATGAAACAATGAAAAATTTATGGGAACTTGAGACTTTAGGTATTAAAGAAAATGAAGAATTAAATTCAGCGGATAAAGAATTGATAGATCAATTTGAAAGAAATCTAAAATTTGTGAATGGGAGGTACGAAACTGATTTATTATGGAAAATTAATTGTGATGAATTAGAAAGTAATTATTTTTTGGCAAAAAAAAGATTTGATGAGTTAAATAAGGGTTTTTCTAAAAACAATTGGATTGTTAATGAATATCGAGAAATAATAAACGATCAATTGAAAAACGGGATTATTGAGAAATGTCAGAGGGATCAGCTAGAATATTTTATGCCTCATAGAGCAGTTGTTAGAGAAGATAAAGAAACAACTAAGGTTCGGATATATTTAACTGTAGTTCAAAATCTAAAAATAATTTGTCTTTGAATGATTGTCTAGAAACTGGTCCTAATTTAAATCCTAATATTCTTGATGTTATTCTAAATTTTCGGAAACATAAAATAGCGTTTAATGCTGACATAGAGAAAGCTTTTTTAATGATAGGAATTTCAGAGAGAGATAGGAAATTTTTTAAATTTCTTTGGTATTCGGATAATAATAAAGATTACGAAATCATGAGAATGAAAAGATTACCATTTGGCTGTAAAGTGTCTCCTTTTATTTTGAGTGCTACTATAAAACATCACATTAAAAATTTTGAAAATAGCAATCCTAAGTCATTTGAAATGTTAAATTCAGCTCTATATGTAGATGATTTATTTTTTGGAGGAAGTACTGTGAGTGAGTCGTTCGAATTATCTTCGGACGCTGTAAATATTTTAAAGAGTGGAGGATTTAATTTGAGAAAACTGAGGTCTAATAGTAGAGAGTTGGAAAAACTCTGGATAGAAAATGGCTTTAAGGATTTAGAGAAAGAAAGTGTTCAGCAGTTCAAGATTTTAGGTTTAAATTGGTGTCCAGAGAAAGATGAATTATCATTGGAAGTTAAGGGTTTAATAGAATCTTGGGAAACGTTGCAAAACAGTAAAAGGTGTGTTTTGAAAACAGCAGCACGTATCTTTGATCCCATAGGCCTGATTTCGCCATTTGTTGTTCGTATTAAGTTATTGTTACAGGAAATTTGGGAAACAGGTTGTGATTGGAATGAAGAGTTGCCCGATGATTTGCGGGAAAAATGGCTTAAGTGGTGCAACGAAATTGAGAAAATATATTATATAACTATTCCCAGATTTTGTTTAGTTGATTGTAAAGATGAACAAGTAGAGGCGCATGTTTTTTGTGATGCTTCATTAAGTGCGTATGGAGCAGTTCTTTATTTTAGATATTGTGATAATAGTGGAAATTATAAAGTGTCATTTATTTTGTCAAAAAATAGAGTAGCACCGTTAAAGAAATTAACTTTGCCGCGTTTAGAGTTGATGGGTCTTGTAATAGGTGCTAGAGTTGGAAATTATGAGAAGAATATTTTTAAGGATAGAATTCAAAGAGTGGTATATTGGAGTGACTCCACCATTGCATTGTATTGGGTTAAAGGATGTGCGAAAAGGTGGAAACAGTTTGTAGGTAATAGGGTTCTAGAAATCCAAGAGAAAACCAGCCCTAGTGATTGGTACTACTGTCCTACGGAAGACAACCCGGCCGATATGCTAACAAGAGGAATTGCTGCTGAAAGTTTAGTTAACAACGAGAAATGGTGGCAAGGTCCAGCTTGGGTTCGAAGTAATAATGAGAGCTGGCCCGAACAGATATTGAGAACGTCTACGGAAATAAATAGTGTAGATGTATTGAAAGAGCAGAAGGTCAAGCTTGCTGAAAATTTGGTC
The DNA here is from genome assembly GCA_964019185.1 of Maratus speculifer. NCBI lineage: Eukaryota > Metazoa > Arthropoda > Arachnida > Araneae > Salticidae > Maratus > Maratus speculifer. Next base: position 113,957,083 of record OZ025293.1, on the reverse strand, counting down.
GGTAAATTAGAGTTAGTTGAACAATTGTGGAGTAAATTTTCATCGTGGACTAAATTGCAAAGAGTGCTTGCGTGGTGCTTGCGATTCATCGATAATGCAAAGAGAAATAAAATTGTAGCTCCGTTTTTGCAAACAGAGGAATTGAAAAGGTCGCATGATACTATAATTAAGTTAGTCCAGAGAGCGAATTTTGCAAACGAAATAGCCAACTTGGAGAAGGAAAAAATTCTAAAAACCAGCAATTTAAATTCCTTAAATCCTTTTTTGGACAATCGTGGGTATTTAAGAGCTGGTGGACGGCTAAGAAATGCCAACATACCAGAGACTGCAAAATATCCTTTAGTTTTGCCTAAAAATCACCCAGTTACGACCTTGTTAATTAAATTTTATCATTTAAAATATTTACATGGAGGAGTACAGCTAATAAATTCTGCCGTGAAGCAAACCTATTGGATTGTGGGTGCGAAGTCGATTATCCGTAAAGCAATAAAAAATTGTGTTATCTGTGCACGATTTCGCAGCGAATTCTCGAAACAAATCATGGCTGATTTACCAACATCAAGAGTGAGCCAAGGAAGAGCGTTCATTTGTTGTGGCACCGACTTTTGTGGACCTTTTCTAATAAGTCTTCGACGTGGTAGGGGAGTAAAGCCAGTCAAAATGTACGTCTGTATCTTCGTATGTTTCTCTACCAAAGCAGTTCATTTGGAACTTGTTAGTGATCTGAGTGCCAGCGCCTGTATAGCTGCGTTGAAAAGATTCATTGCACGTCGAGGTAAGCCAATAGAGATCTTCAGTGACTGTGGTGCTAATTATATAGGAGCAAAGAATTATTTGAAAGTCGCTGCATCAGAAGCAATCGGCAATTACTTGCACAATGAGAGTATAAAATGGACTACGAATGTTCCATCTGCTCCCCATTTTGGAGGTGTTTGGGAGGCAGCGGTTAAATCAATGAAGTACCATATGAGACGAATTATTGGGTCGCAGATCTTGTCTCAAGAGGAATTTGCAACAGTTTTGGCGGAAATTGAAGCAGTTCTGAATTCTCGCCCATTAGTCGGTATTTCGGAGGACCCAAATGATCTTTCAGTCCTCACTCCAGGTCACTTTCTCATTGGGTCAGATTTAAAGAGTGTTCCCGAACCAGACATTACAAATATGAAAATTTCAATTCGAGATCGATGGAAATTGATTATGAATATTTCCCAGTCATTCTGGAAAGCATGGTCTAAGGACTATCTTACACAATTGCAAGTGCGCAACAAGTGGAAATTTCCGACAGAAGATTTATGTGTAAACGACTTAGTGCTCATCAAAGATGATAATTTGCCACCGTTGAAATGGAAAATGGCAAGAATAATTGACATTTTCAAAAGTTCTGACAGCAGAGTAAGATCAGTGAATTTAAAAACTGCCATAGGTGAACTTAAAAGACCAATCCACAAATTAGTCAAACTGCCAATAAATGAAAATTAACTTTTCTTTGTGAAATTATTTAAATTTCTAGATATAAATGTGAATTTATTGTGTAATATTATTGTTATATCTTTCTTATGTTTACATTGTATATTGTATTAATGTGTCAATTTGTTATATATTTATTTTATTATGACGTGGTCATGGGGCCCCAGTATGTTACGCCCAGTATGTTACATCCTAATATGTTATATCTTCAGTGTTATGTGGAAAGAGCCTGTAGATGGCGCCTGTAGTGAATTTGTTTTAATTCTGTATGTACCTGTATATATGCGCTCTGGACAGCGATGATGGAAGACGTGTAAATAAAATGCGCTAGCGAAATGATTAGAGTTTGTGGTCATTATGGTGTTAATGTGCGGAATTAATTAATTATCTCCCCCTTTCTTATGATGTGTTGTGCGAGTAATAACAGACTGTACTCCACTCGGCGAGCCTATTCAATGCCTGTGTTACTTTTAATTTATGAGAAATCACTAATTTTATTAGTTTTTGTCTAATTATTGAAAAATTACTGTGCCAATTTCGATGAAATGGAAGTGTGGCGGCCATCCTGCGCGGTCAATAAAACGAGTTTCTCGCAGGAAGCGATCGAGCTAGCCTTTTGCTCGGAGGATAAGACGCTCGCTTTCTGACCGTGGGATCTCCAGTTCGAACCCTGCCTGGGCACCGTCACCTGCATTGGTGACCTCGGACAAACAAACACACTTCACCACCTTCGCTCTAGTCCAACAGATGGCAGCACTGAAAACATCCCCAGCATCCAAAGCCTGCGAAACGCTCGCAGCACGAAAGCCTCTGTAACGCTCAGAGCACACGACCAAAGCCTGTGTAACGCTCACAGCAAGCAAAGCCTGCCACGCCGTGCATCATCGAGGGGTCACACGTGCAATCGGCGGCAGCACGACAACGACAACGCATCACTCTGGCACGCGCCAGCGCAATACGAGTGCATATCGCTCGTCGAACGTCAACGCGACGTTCCTCTCACTGGGGTGGAATACTGTGGCGGCCATCGTGCGCGGTCAATAAAACGAGTTTCTCGCAGGAAGCGATCGAGCTAGCCTTTTGCTCGGCGGATAAGACGCTCACTTTCTGACCGTGGGATCTCCAGTTCGAACCCTGCCTGGGCACCGTCACCTGCATTGGTGACCTCGGACAAACGAACACACTTCACCACCTTCGCTCTAGTCCAATAGATGGCAGCACTGAAAACACCCCCAGCATCCAAAGCCTGCGAAACGCTCGCAGCACGAAAGCCTCTGTAACGCTCAGAGCACACGACCAAAGCCTGTGTAACGCTCACAGCAAGCAAAGCCTGCCTCGCCGTGCATCATCGAGGGGTCACACGTGCAATCGGCGGCAGCACGACAACGACAACGCATCACTCTGGCACGCGCCAGCGCAATACGAGTGCATATCGCTCGTCGAACGTCAACGCGACGTTCTTCTCACTGGGGGTGGAGTACTGTGGCGGCCATCGTGCGCGGTCAATAAAACGAGTTTCTCGCAGGAAGCGATCGAGCTAGCCTTTTGCTCGGCGGATAAGACGCTCACTTTCTGACCGTGGGATCTCCAGTTCGAACCCTGCCTGGACACCGTCACCTGCATTGGTGAACTCGGACAAACGAACACACTTCACCACCTTCGCTCTAGTCCAACAGATGGCAGCACTGAAAACACCCCCAGCATCCAAAGCCTGCGAAACGCTCGCAGCACGAAAGCCTCTGTAACGCTCAGAGCACACGACCAAAGCCTGTGTAACGCTCACAGCAAGCAAAGCCTGCCACGCCGTGCATCATCGAGGGGTCACACGTGCAATCGGCGGCAGCACAACAACGACAACGCATCACTCTGGCACGCGCCAGCGCAATACGAGTGCATATCGCTCGTCGAACGTCAACGCGACGTTCTTCTCACTGGGGGTGGAGTACTGTGGCGGCCATCGTGCGGGGTCAATAAAACGAGTTTCTCGCAGGAAGCGATCGAGCTAGCCTTTTGCTCGGCGGATAAGACGCTCACTTTCTGACCGTGGGATCTCCAGTTCGAACCCTGCCTGGGCACCGTCACCTGCAGAAGTAGTACCAATTCGAGAGTAACTTCTTTCATTTAACATAAAAACCCAATTAACCGGTTGGTTAGTTTCGCAGTAATCGGTGAATATACATAGAAAAAAATACATACACGTCGAATTGATAACCTCCTCCTCCTTTTTTGAAGTCGGTTTAAAATTATAACACGGAAAAGTTTGTTGTGCACACGTAAGTCAGGGGTGGGGTTCGAAGCCACGATTTCATTCGAGAACCAGAGTGTTAATCAGGCTTCTTAGACCCCTCGGCCATCCTGACTGCATTCCGGTCTCTGAACCTATTCAACGTGCATGTTACTTTTCATTTGCGAGAAATCACTAATTTTATTAGTTTTTGCTTAATTACCGAAATAGTAATTAACCAATTTCGATGAAATGGAAGTGGTGCAAATTCGAGAGTAACCTCTTTCATTTAACACAAATACTAGTTTAATCGGCTGGATAGTTTCGGTGTAATCGGTGAACAAGCATAACGAAAAATAAATACGCGTCGAATTGATTATAACCTTCTCTTCTTTTTTTAAGTCGGTTAAAATAATTATAATACGAAAAAAAAAACTGTATGTCAGGAGAGGGGTTCGAATTCACGCTCTCTTCTGAGAACCAAAGCTTAAATCATCCGCCTTAGACCGCTAGGCTATCCTGACTGCAATCTATTCGGCGAGCTTATTCAAGGTCATGTTACTTTTAGCAAGTCTATTATTTTAGTACTCTTTCACTGATAAAGTATTGAGTTGATAAAAGTTCTCTGATATTCTGTGCTAACGGTTAAATACAAAATATTCTTAATAGCAAAATTAATATTTAATTTATAAAATATATATGTAAAAATTATAACATGGAAAAGGTTATTGTACACATGTCTGTCAGGAGTGGGGTTCGAACCCGCTCTCTCTCTTTCGAGAACCAGAGTTTAAATCTGGAGCCTTAGACCGCTCGGCCATTTCGTCGACACTGGATTCAGAGAACTTATTCAACACTTTTATTTAGCGAAAAATAGCTAATTATATTAGTTTTTGCCTAATTACTAAAAAAGTACTGAACTAATTTCTATGAAACGAAAGTGGTACCTATTCGAGAGCAAACTCTTTCATTTAACACCAAATCGGATGCATAGTTTCGGAGTAATCGGTGAACATACATAAAAAAAATACATACGCGTCGAATTGGTAACCTCCTCTCCTTTTTGGAAGTCGGTTAAAAACTAATGTAAAAAAATCAAAAATGACGTGTTTCAAGTTATTTTTTCTTTTAAAAATTCTTAACATTTAATAATTTAAAGACAAGAAATAGAGGATAAAAAATTCATTATGCAGAAAAACGAAGTGTATTGTTTGAATGTCCATGAGTTATTTTAAAAAATGCTTTTTCTAAGATGCAGATTAAATCTTTTTTTTGTTTTTAAATTTACCTCTGACAACTTCAGGCTTTTTATCGTCCTCCAGAGGATGTTAAAAAATCTGTATTCTGGGCCCAGATAGGGCCAGGACCGAGATGTTACTTTTTTCTGAAGACCCGCCAGGCCGAGCCTAGCGTACTTTTCATAAAGGAGGGGACTACTTCCTTCAACTTAGGTGCACTCTGGATGAAATTTTCAAACCCGGTCTGGATAAAACCCGTATTAAAATCACTGTCTCTGACTGACTTAATACGCGCATAAAATAAATAAAATTCGGCTCAATCGAATTTTTTGCGAAAAACATATAGATTTTAAAATCTTTATTTTACAAAAAAAACCCTTTAAAATTCATTTTTAATAGATTATTCAAAGGCTAAAAAAATTAAATGCAATAAAACCAGTGAAAAAAAATCTGCCTATGACGGTATTCTGTCTTAAACGGAAAATATGTTGATCCATGCAAAATAAATGCAATAGTACCTGAAAAGAAAATAAGCTCCAATTACATCTTTTAGGGAGAGCATCTGTCTATAACGTATTTTTTCTTTCCTATGTGATTCCGTCTTAAAAAGTTTTAGTGTATAACATTTTTCGGAGTCTCCTACGCATGGGATATTTATTAACGATATTAAAATATAAGTGAAACATTTATATTTAAATAGAGATTCATTGATAAAATAAATATATTACAGCCTTTGGCGCTTCTTTAATAATAAAAAGTATAAATATAAAAAACGAAAAGCTATAAAATAATTTTTTGGTCAGAACTCCTCCATATGAAACATTTTTTTTTCCCACGCCGAATTAAAAACTATGTAGAAATTTGCGACTGAACCGGGCTATGATTTAAACTATTTTCCAGACCGATCCGGGTTATGATGTTGACCTTTTTTTCAGGTCACGCCGAACTTTTTCCCCTATGGGTCGGTTTGGGACCTGACCTAGATATAAAGCGCTATCTTAAACCGATTTTTATTAAATTGCAATTTGTGAATGTTCCCTAACAAGCGTTGAAATTGAGTTAAGAAATCACAGTTTAGAGACAGGGAAAAGTGGTGTAAATCAGGAATTTTTGAGGATTTTGGGATATAATATCTCTGTGGGATTTTTAAATACGGAGATAAAATTTGTTTTGTTCAATTTAGGAATGGATAAGAAATAATTTCCTAATTGGGAATTTTGCCCTACGGGGGCCGTATAAAAATTTTATTTTCGTATATTTTCAAATAGACTCCCCCCCCCCATGAAGTTGCAACTTATCAGAAATTTCACCTTTTTTTATGAATTTTTGCAATTGGAAGTATGGGTCTAGGGGCAATATTGGAGGAGATAGCCTATTGTTTCGATATTTATGACTCACCCTGTATAAGGTCTTTCTGATGGTTCGTACGATTCAAGGACTCTGAAGCATCTTTTACCAATATTCGGCTTATTTTATGAACTAAAATTTCTATTCTTAGAAATAGATAATAGTACTTTACTCAGCTTTTGGTACTAAAACAAATAAAATTTCCTGAATCCCTTATGGGTACAAACTATGTTTTTGTTTGGCTTGAATTCTTCAGGGTCAGTCGATTAAATAGTCCAGCACAAATTTATTATATTCCTAGATTTTCTTTCATGGTATGTCTTAATATAATAATTTTGGAATTAGGAAACTTATACATAGGTGCACTTTGCGGGGATTCATATATTATTTTTTAATTTTTTGTAAAAAGAATCACCCGTACATTACATGTATACATGTTAACATGAAAATTAACTTTAAATTGAAATTTTGCATTCAAATTGAAATTATATTAATAAAAAGTTACAACATCAATCTGTAAGAGCAATTGGAGTGCCCTTTTTTAGAATTCGTACAGTAGTTTTCAAATGTTTATGAAAAGAATGCCTTAGTACAATTATAATTTAAAGTGAAACTATAAGTAAAATTATTTGCATAAATTATTTGCATTTATGAGAAATTTAAGTAAAAAAATGTAGGTATTCCGAGATACATATTTCACATTTTTAATGTATATTCTTGTTATTTTTCTTATAAATGATTCTTTAAATTGTAATATTAGACACTTTAAAATGCTTGATCGAGTTGTTTAATTTAAAAATTATTGAACCTTCTTCTGAAAACAATAGAAAAGAAAAAAAACTCATTTCCCTGTTTTTTGTGTGGTTATTGGAAATCATGATGCTAATATCCTCCAGTTATGCAGGGAAGGAAAGCGCTTTAAACTGTATGGAATTTAATACTCTCTTCCGGTGAATGATAGATTACATGCCTCATTTTATCTCCAAATTTTATCTTTTGAATTCTGTATAATCTAAGATTTCTCAAAGTATTACTTATTAATGTCATTGTCACAAAATACTTTAATCAAAAAAAAAAAAAGTTTCTGCAATCCTAATATTGATTAATATTAGGTTTAACTGGCAGATATATTGATTAGTTATATGTATTAACCTTCCCACTGCCGCAACCGGATATATTCGTTAACAAAGCTGCAGGTTTCACTGCAGTTGAAGCTTTATTTAAATTAATATGATTCTACAAATACAATCCAGTTTTAAGAAATTAAGATATGACTGATATTTTGAAGAATACGTAACAAAAAAATTATACTATGATAGAAAATCCCTCTTTTATCAACATTTAAAATAAAATGCAGAGAAAAAACATTACAATTTTGCCCTTTTGCTCGACGGTCAGGGTGTTAATGTAGTTATTTGATATAAATATTATCATCGTCACAACATAAAATATGTTTAATGAGTTGTAAGATGATGCATTAACTATAGCTAACGTGCTAATGTATAATATTAAACATGTTAAAAAAACATTTTTTCAATTGATTAATCTAGTTTGGTATCTTATTATAGAACAATACTTTCGAATTCTTCCCCAATTTATGGTTATTTAGTTAGGTAGTCACTTTTTTTAATTACGCTTGTTCAGCGGTTCACAATTTGGGGTATGCGTAACCGGTACGTGAAAATGATGTCGGTAATGGCGAAAATCACAAAAAGGGTTAAAAAAGGTCACAAAAATATTAGAAATGTTGATGTAATTTGTATTGATTTACTATTTGGTTGTAATAAGAACATTACTAATGGAGGGGGGAGGATGGTGTATTTATGAGAAATGAGGTTTTCCTTAATGAAAAGCCTAAGAAAATAGTATGCGAAAGAAAAAAAGTTGGGAAGAACAAGGATTGTTTACTGTTTTACATTGACAAAAGTATGCAAATGTCACAGTGACACTATGAATGACAACATATTTTGTCAGGATTTTCATAGCGTATTTGATCTCTAAGTTTCAGATGATTTTTGCACTTAAGACCTGGAGCTTTCTTTGGATACATGTGTGAATTTTATTCTTTAACAACACAAAAAACCCTGTTTTATATATATATAGCAAGCTTAATTTTTAGATGTGTTCATAATTATATAAATACGTAGCACCTACAGTCGTCGTCTGGTCTCTTCGTATGTCCGCTTATAACAACTCAAAAACTACTCAAGCGGAAATTAATATATATAATCGTTGCAGAATTTTGTTGAGTTATTTCAAATTTTATGATAATAGAATTAAAATTTAAAAAGATATTAATAAAAGTTTTCTTCATTCTATTAAATTCTATAAGTCGTGATTAATTCAATATCATCCCATGATAGGCATTGATTGTAAATTGCCATGGTGATTATGTACTATTTAAGAAAAAATTCTATTATTTCATTGTTATTGATTTTATTAAGATTTTAAAGACCATTATAGTATGGTCTATGCGGAAATATCGTATTTATGTTGAACTTGTAATCGTGATGTGGTTTGCCTGTCTGTCCACATAAAACAACGCAAATAATCGTAATAAATTTTGTATTCATGAATATTTTGCATAAGAGTGCAACAGCTATTGCACCAAGATCTGAATATTTATAAAACTAGTTATTGTACGAAAGCACCTCATTTGCTACGTTTGATGTATAATTTCCTACTTGTTTTATTTTGAATTTTCTACATTTATTTCATCAAGTGTTGTAGGCTGTGTCATATTTTTATCGCACTGATTCTTGATAATACATGTCGCGTCGGATGGAGAAGTTAACAATAAACAAAAGATTAATACATTCAGAGAAAGAAACGTGTAGAGCTAAATCATTTTAGAATATAACGAGTGTACGTACAATCATCGCTATTCGTATTTTTAAATATTTAGGTAGGAGGTAGAGGCTTTTTTTCACTCCATACTAAAAATCCTCTAATAATCAAATTGAAATGAAAGACAAAAAAGAATTTTGATGGTGCACACGGATAGAAACGAGTCGTAAACGATTGGTAGTATTTTCAAAACAAGTCGGAAATGCCACGTCAAACGTAGCAAATGAGGTGTGTTCGTACTATAACAAAGTTTTATAAATAGATAGTACTTCGAATACAGTACAGTATTCAAAATCTTTTGTGTGCCTTTGTAAATACCATATACTTTCTATTATACAAGAGTTAACTTGTAATAAACTACAGCAACGTGTACCAATTTCATAAAATGAGAAGTAGTTTAATATAATTAAAACGCACCCCCAAACAACATTTCTCCTTATACCATTATGTAATGGAATACTTTTGTGTGGTCCTGTAAATTAATAAAAAACACTCTTTGCACTAAAGATTGTACAGAATGTAGATTTAAGTCTATATTTTATAGATGCATATGAATTTTATTATGTTCGAAAGAATGGAACATCATTAAAATGCTCTTGAAACAATTTTCACCAATGACCGTAATGCAACGGAATACTTTTGATTGTCCCAGTAGTTGAACTATGCATCCGATTTTCATAAAATTTGAAATGACTTCACAAAATTGTGTAACAATTATATATTCTAAACTTCAAACGATTCAGTTTGGTAGTTTTTTCGTTGTCGTATGCGGACAAACGGACGGACTGAGCGACGATTATAGGAGCTGCGTATTTACATAATTACGAACGCACCTAAAAAGGAAATTGGCGGTGAGAGGAAGAAGTTGAAAAAATGCGCTTTTAAGCACTTCAAATTGCTGCAGTCTAAGTGATTATTCTCAGTATTTGACATTCATTTATATTAAGCGAGATAATAAAATTTTCAGGAGAATATTTTTATTTTAATTATTTATTATTTATTATCTTTTTAATTATTATTTATCTTTTATTTATTTTTTCTACGTAATATTTGAACATGAAAGTTATCTTTGTTATTGTTTCCTTCTTTTTTTAAAAAAGGGTATAGTAGGTATATAAAATAATAAATGTGTTCAATAATGCAAGTACTGGGTGTCCAGTAAATAACTGACCCATTTTGAACTTAAATAACAAATAAACGGTTTGATATAATAATGCACGGTTTGCGGTATTGTTATTAGAAAATCAATAAATTTTTAAACATGTACTTTGTTAATATAGTTCAAATTTCGGAAAAATATATCGCGCTGGCGGTAACAGGCTGTTTAAATACAGACATGACTCTAATTTTCATAAATATAAGATTTTCGGCTGAATCTGTATCTATATGTTGTCGAATCTGAATCTATATGTTGAATCGACTCTCGAATCAGCTTCAAAAATAGGGTACGTTGGTTGGAAAGTGATTTAAAATAATATTTATGATTGAACCATCTGTATTATATTTTCCCTCCTCAATCTTGAGACTGAGATATTATTTTAAATATTATTATATTACATTAACATAGTGCATATTTTAAAATTTATTTATATTCTAATAACAATACAGCAAGCCGCGCATTTTTATCTCAAACAGTTTTTTTATTATTTACATTCAAAATGGGTCAGTCATTTACTGGACACTCGGTACAATTTATGCTATACGTGTTATTGCTTGTAAAAATGAGCTCTTCTTGTTTATTTTTCTTGAAACCCAAACGCTCTATAATATCATTACATTCTATAAGTAATGAATTGTTTTGATATGTTGATTAATTTGCATTTTTAATTTTTATAAAATAGGGAATTCATTATAAGATAAATAATTTTGTCGAAATTGATTTACATCGTTAGTCAAAGCAGTTGTTGCAGACCCAACTTTGAATATTTACTGAATGTATATTTGCGGCTACTTAGATAATGTCGTGTATGTTTCACCTGTGTTGTTGAAATTCGACTTTCAGATATGCGGTTTTCAGACAAGATCATGACGGTTTCGTTTAACCTTCGTGATTACACCTTGCTTTTGTGCCATTTCCAACACCTGCTTTCTTATATAACAGGCCAAATGCATGACCAAAACTTCACCATAAACCGACCAATTCTTTTGTAGTTTTTCTTATTTTTTCAATTGGTTTTCTGGAGCAATATTATAAGTAATTCATTGTTCGTAACTTTTGAACCTACATAGCATTTTATTTAATTATGAAAAGAGTTCACAAGACAAAATTAATTTTCAATATATAAAAATGATGTCCAATTTAAATATAATTGTAATATTTACATCTATTTATCTTTTAAAATAAAAAAAAGATAAATTTCAGGAAAGCTGATCCTTATGTTAGGTTATTATGTTTCAAACGAGTCACTGTGTTATACAATGTTTTATTTCATATATTAAATTGATTCCTGTAATTATTAATAATGGGAGTAGCACAAAATACTTCCGTAAAAACAGTTTAAAAAATTACGTTGCTTGAGCAATTTAAATTTTTAGCTTCACGTCATGAGTTTATTTGTGTTTAAATAGCTTCTTTTATGCTTTTTTGTTACCACTGGTTTAATAATAAATAATAATAATAATAATAATAATAATAATAATAATAATAATAATAATAATAATGATAATAGGAGTAGCACAAAATACTTCCTTAAAAAAACGGTTTAAAAAATTACGTTGCTTGAGCAATTTGAACTTTTAGCTTCACGTCACGAGTTTATTTGTGTTTAAATAGCTTCTTTTATGCTTTTTTGTTACCACTGGTTTAATAATAATAATAATAATATTAATAATGATAAGTGAAACAGCGTAAAATAAAAATAATCTAATATAAAATTGCCAATCCACAAAAGATTATACAGAAATTAATAGGGGTCAGAGAACTCGAAAAACATGTTTTTACAAAATGTCTATCTGTGAGTCTGTGAGTGTGGGAATATGTGAGTCTGTCAGTCTGTATGTGACAAAAATATTGTGGGCGTTCTATCTCAAGAAGTAATGCAAGGAATTTCACAAAACTTTAGATTCTGAAAGACCTTGATATGAATTGATTAGTTTTTGGTGTCATCGCTCAACAGGCGGCTCTGCTATGCTGCATTATTCACAATTTCTACAATAGCAATATCTCAAGAACTATTGCATGGCTTTTCACAAAAATTTACGTTTAGTAAGTACTTAATATAACATGGTACTGATTACGTTTTGGTGCAAATAGGTCCACGGTGCATTATTCATAATTATTGCAATAGTTTTTCTAAAGAACCAATGTACGGAATTGCGCCGAAAGAAAATGTTTTTAAAAAAAACTGTTTCATTGATTTATAATAAATCAACGAAATTAGTTACAATAAAAAATGCACATTATATTGGTAAGTCTAATTCTTAAACAAATGATGTTTAACCTAAAATTAACACAATACTATTTCTAAAAAACTCAGTTGTAGAAATTAATAAAATTAAACTTTCATCACATGTGTAAGCAGAAAAATATAATAAAGATAATTTATTACAATACAGTTATCAATTAAGGCTCCTATGCTTGGTATTCCAAAAGGAAAAAGAGCAAAATTCATTCCACTTTGACTCAATCATAGATTTTTTCCCCCATGGAATCTAAACCCGACTTTATTTTCATGATTTCAAAATTTACATATGCATATTTCTATTATTTTTAACAGAGCAAGTAATTTAAGTTCAAAAGATTTCACTTTTTATGAGAAAAGGGCAACAAAAGGGTACAGTAATCTCCGGCTTTATTGCCCTTAGTTTTAATAGAAATGGTGTACTTCTGTTGACACGATCACAAAAATGGTATTGAAAACTATAAAAAAAAATAACATCTCAAAAACAAATTAAGATACAGATTTCAAACAAATTGCATTTAAAAGTGCATTTTTTCTCTATACAATGGCCTAAGAATTAAAAATGTGCAATGATTAAAAATTTAAAAATTTGTAGTACAGTCGAACCCCGTTATAACGAACCCGGTATATAACGAACTCTCGGATATAACGAACTAAAATTTTGGTCCCGTCATTTTCCTATTGTAGTCAGTACTAATTTATTCTTTTATAGCAAACCTCCGAAATCCTAAGAGTCGGTTATAACGAACTTTTTTATATTTGACCGTGATATTTTTTATTTTTTCTGAAATTACGAAAAAGGATTCAACTCTAGCTTTGTAACAAAATGCGAAAATGTATGCCGTCTAGGGAAACATGGTGCAAATTAGCGATAAATCTTTTTATTAAAGGGTATAGAAAGAACTGAAAGAACTCTTTTATGGTAGCCACTCTGCATGTGTGATCACGCGCGCCTGTCAGATATTTTCCATTTCTCCTATCACAGGGGAGTATTAAAAGAGAGAGGGAGTATAAAAGTATTTAACGCAAACGCATTAATCTAAATTAATTGAGAATAATTCCAGCTATGGCTCATTGAGAAGAATGTCTTCTTTGAAGCAAGCGACACTAATAACTTTTTTTTCTTAAATTGTAATCTCTGGATTTCTGAAGATGATAAAAAACATTTAAATGAGAAAAAAGTAAACAAACAAAAAGCAATAAAATAAAACGATTTTAAAACACGCCAGAAATAACTAGCGTCGGAATCCAAAACCTGGAAAAAATATAAAGGTTGTAGTATAGGCGGTAACGTTACTTAAATTGTCTGCCCCTTTTTCCTAATTATTACATATCCAAACTACAGTCAGTATCTTCTTGTTCAGATAATCGGCGCTGTACTGTATTTTTATATGTCGTTTTTTTCTTAATACGTCATAATAGGCGCTAAAAATATACATATTTTGAGAACTCTAACATTTTTTAACGGTTCGGATGTAGCGAACCACTGGATATAGCGAACAAAATCTTCGGTCCCTTGAAGTTCGTTATAACGGGGTTCGTCTGTACTATAAAATAAAAAACTGAAATTGCATTTCAAATTTCAAAGTGTTGCCATTCGCAAAATGACGTATGCGTTACGCACAAATACGTTTGGCCTTTATAATATAGATACACACAGTCCATCATACCAACATTCCATCTTGCCAAAAAGACTTAAACATTAAGCTCTTGAAACTTCTACAATAACCTTTAACCTGTATTTTGGATGGAGCTGTAATTTCTACCTGACAACCCGATGTAAGGAATTAACGTGAATAATGTTCTGCCGTCGGGATTTAGTCTTTAACTAGAGGCCACCATTCTATTCAAAACTTTTCGTCATTTGTTTTCATTGGCCAAGGGTATACCTATTTTTAGACTAACCTCTTTTTACAACCCTCGAATCAGACTAATCAAGGAATGCCAAAAATGGCTGATTTTAACCACTAAAGTTGAAGAGTATTCTTTGCTTTGTTAAATCTCAGAAATTTTTTCATTAAATCAGTCGAAAAATACTTTTCAAATTCAATGGTACCAATCGGTCATTTCTGGCACCGCGTTTGAATCCTTGGATTAATGCCATGTTTGCTTAGAAATTGGTCTATTTAGAATTGCTATTTTCCAAATATTTTCTGTGTATTTAAATGTATTTCTGTGTAATAAAAATCTTATACTTACGAAAATAAAATTAATGTATGCTGGCATTAAGTTTATTTAATGTGTTTTAATATTAAATGCAAAGTTGTAGCTGCTATATTTATTTAAAGAATTTATTCTTTTGTGTAAAAAGGTATTTCGAAAAACTCTTTTGTTGCCGACTGCAAGTAAATCAGCTTGAAAATGACTCGCTTTTAATTTTAATGTCATTGAACATCTTCTTTTATTCAAAAGATGAAAATTTTAATCTGCTTTTTTTCTATATTGCATCATGTTTTCACAAAGGAAATATTGCGTCAAATTTGTTTTTGTAACTTTCAGTTTATTTATAAGGCAGAATCTCTTGGTCTTGTCGTTCGCATTAAATTCTGTTTCGAAAACCCTACATTATTTTTTATTTATTTATTTTATTTTTTACAGGATTTAAGTTTCTACTGTATTTTTAAAACTCCAGATTCCATATTTTTATTATTTATGAATAGATTCATATGTCTGGACAGAAACAATTTGCTATTTCTTTAACACCTTAACTGCCGCTTGGTGTATATATGTTCAATATAGTCTTTAGAGAGTGCCTCCATATATTATAAAAATGGCAAACTGGCTGAACAAGAGGCCAATTTGCACAGCAGAACCGTAGTCTGCACACTAATAACATGTGCATTTTCTTTTTGTTATTTCAGAAAATCAATCACCGTCTTATTTAATTGTATAGAATTATGTTATTAAATAAGGCAATGGAGATCGCGTCATATTTCTTCGGATGTTAAGGGATTAAGTCCTTCTTACAGTATCCAGTATTGTACAATATATTTTTAGCATATTAACCCCTTCGCCACGGAAGCCTTTTACGAAATTTTTAATCGTTTGTCGCCTATTTTTAAAAGCAGAATTTTTTTGCCTTATTCAATCCAGAAAATGCTCCGATTAAAGTAATGCAAATTTTACAGTTAAATTTTAGTTGTGGGGATAAACAAGGATTCTGATCACTTGATGCGGCACGTATACCGGTCGCTCGTCTCCAAAGGATTAAATGGAACTTTAAGAGACAAACCAAACATTTTTATAATAGATAGTATGTTATTAACAAATAATTTATGTAGAGCCTCTAATGTTTCAGATAAAAAAAAGTCGTTAAGTCTCAAATCATTCCACTAGTATTCCAAGCTCTCTTGGCTCAAGATTTGTTAACCTTTAAAAGGTAAGTATACATTTGTAAGTGTATGTCCCACTTAATTTTAACCAAATTAATTTTACCAAATCCCCAATGGCGCCAGAATTTTAAAAGAAAATTTTAGATTTGTAATGTACGCAAAGAAAAGGCTTTGATTTGTTTTGAAATGAATTGTTTCGTAAAACCTATTGTTATCCCATGATTTTAAAATTTTAGCAGCTGAAATTAAGAGAAGTTCTTAGAAAGGGTTTATATAATGTTCATAAAAAATTCCTTTTTTAAGACATTTTTCAACGATGCAAATCTTTGCTTTTGATGATACTTCAACGATTGCTCTTCTTTACATATTTTCTGGAAATGTATTAAATTTTCTAAAATAAATTATCTTTTTTGACTTACATTAATGGTAACTTTAGTATATATTTTTGCCCCATAATTTGATATTTTGTTGATAGAAACATGTTATTTGTTGTAAGTAGGAACAAATATAATTTTTCTGGTTACTTTCTTAGCATCCTTTCACTACCCCATTGTACATTTTGTATTAATCTGGTCTATAATATTCTTCACGTGGTTCCTTCGGTTCCCATTTTTCCATGAGATTAAAATCGTAAATGCGAAGCTAAAATGAACCACCTTCCATAATATATTCTCTGTTAATGCTAACAAATGCGTTCAATATACGATTGTAGTTTGGAAATATAAAATAAAATACATCAATAATATCCCAAATAACTTTTTGTTTAAAATTTGACACTTTATTATTTTTTTTAATCAAACAAGTAGCTTTCTATGCTGTGTCTTTCTTTCAATCATCGAATTTATTCGATATCATAATTTATATTACAGGTATTTTATTTTATTTTCTTATCAGGACTGTTCAATATTTTCTTAAATTATACGTGAGAAATACTGTAAACCATCTGAGTTTATACAGTTTTGTTTTATTCCTTCAATAAATATTTCTCTGCAATTAAATTTCGAGATTTTATCATTGTCTTTAAATTTTTTCGAAAAAGTAATCAGTGTGACATTATACTTAATTTTTAAAAAAACGATGATTTATTGCATATAAAGCAAAACGGAAGGTATTTTAGAAATAAATAAATATTTTTAAAAATGTTGGCGTGATGAAAGCTGTCGTAGTGTTATATATGTATCAATTTATTATTATTATTACTTATTCTTTTATTCCATTTGTTGCATACTCAATGTAAAAAAAAATAATAAGTTGACTGTAAAACGCTGAAATTTAAATTTTTCTGTTTTATCATATACAAAACATATTTTTGATTTTTTTAATATTTTGTCCAAACATAGATTTGACAAGTTTTTTGATACTAGGAAAAGGTAACACAAAGTAACCTAGTTTTCTAATTAAATACTAATTAATTTTCATTGAAAAATTTTATCACAATTTTAATTTATTCGGGGAAAAAATAATAAAGTGTCACCGATGGAGGAATTGTAAATTTGAAATTTCCTCATAGAAACTTTATAATTTCATCTATGCAAATCATAATTAACCATTGAAATTCGACAGAGAAATTGGTATATATTAATGCGTGGAAATTTTTCCCAGAGAGAAAATTCGCCTTCAATATAACATATCAAATGAAAATCAAATTTTGAATTGCTTAAAAGGCGCAAATGCCAACCTAGTGAAAAAGATTCCATGCCGGCTCGCGGATTATATTCCATCTTGTGCTACGTTTGTAGCCTTGCCAACATGTAATAGTGATAAGTTCCTTGCTGGGTGTCGTTCCATGTGGTTTAGTCGGTAGAACGTCAGTGCGCTATACTGATGGCCCGGGTTCGATTCCCGGCATGGAATCTTTTTCACTAGGTTGGCATTTGCGCCTTTTAAGCAATTCAAAATTTGATTTTCATTTGATAGAGAAATTGGTTTAGGCATTACAGACATGACATTACGAAATAATGTAAACGTTTTCATTTATAAAATTATATTTGCATTAAATTCTGAAATACAGTTGGAGGTTTAACTTATTGCAATATTTTTAAAAATAAATTATAAATTTTTAAATAATTAAATTAAATAGTGACGCACTATTGATCATTACTTTTTTAAGGGGTAGGGGAAATGAAATTCATTTAACCTTGTGATAGAAAATGCCACTTAACTACTGTTAAGCGGTCTGTGAGAGAATCGAAAGGTGAATAAAAAACGTGATTAACTTATACGATGTTTTTTTTTGTACAGGACTGATATAATTAATATTCACCTATTCTTAACGCTCTGATAAAAGAACTAAAGGTCTATCCGAAAGAAACTCTCGGTAGTGTTTGTAGTTAAACTGAAAGTTATAAATTAAACTATAAAAATTGAAAAAAAAATCAACGGTAACATCAGTAAAGGTACAGCCCAAATTTAGTTTTATTTATTTTGTAGCCAATGTTACATTTGCTTTTCTCTACTTTTAATGTGACAGCTGTTAGCTGTTATTTCAATACCGTGTAACAAGCATCATTGTTAAAAAAAAAAAAAAAAAAAAAAAAAAAAAAAAAAAAAAAAAAAAAAAAAATTATGTATATTTAATTTCGTTGCTTTAAATGAAAAACATAAATTGTGATTTAAGCTAATATTTTAAGTTGTTATTTTTCTAAGACGTGTGTATCAGATTTTATTTATTACAAACTTTAGTTTGTGCAAAATATAAATTGTGCATATTTGTTACATTAATACTAAAAAAAGTTGCATTTGCCAAACGTTTAAACATTTATTTTACAGCAAGAAAACTCGAGCTTAATGGAGTCCTTTTACTATGTTCCACTGTTAACACTTTTAAGCTGCATGATATCACAAGGTAAGCTATATTACATTTCCCATATAATGTGAGCTAATTCCTTAATATTATTAGGTATTTAAAATGTATGCTGAACTTTGACCCCCAATTTCTCAAAAACTGGGGCCCATTTGAAGGAACCCTTTCATCAGAATAATTAGTGATACAACCCCTACAACATCATATAAAAAACTGGTGGAACCAGAGAGAAAAGTAGGGCTCGATTTAAAAAAATGTTATTGTAAAAATTGGGAAATATTTTTAATCTAAAAGTGTGCGTAGAAAAGAAATGGAATCCGATAATCTGTAAAGCTCATAAAATAACCCAAATTTTTGTTAGCTGAAAATGAGGACTGAGCTTTATTGGTGCCTTAAAATCAATCAGAAAAAGAGACATTTTTAACTCACTCCGTATTTCAATCATCTATAACCAGTTTTAAAAATTGTGTTTATAACCATATGTTATAAGCTCATGTAATGAAGTATGAGAAAGGTTCCTGTACAAAGTGTGAACAAAATTTCATTCTAGCAGTTTTCATAAGTGGAAGATCAAAGCTCCAAGTAAACTCAAAACCTTGAACAGATACGATTCAACCATATATTTATATATATGGTTGATATATAAATATTTGTGTTCACACATATTTATCTACATCAATTCCTCAACAACCTGATTATGTTATACTTTAATTATTACTTGATGGTTTATATTCGTTTAGCGCTGTGGAGCTTTGAGACAACACAATAATATATTCTATTGACTACTTTCCTCAGTAATCATTCTGAGTAGATAATAGTATATAATTCTGAATATAAGGCACCAGTAAAGCTTGCTCCACATTTTCAGCTAACACAAATTTGGGTTATTTCATGAGCTTTACAGATCATCTGATTTCATTTCTTTACTACGCATAACTTTGAAAATATTTCCCAATTTTTACTGTAACATTTTTTTTTTAAATCGAGCTCTACTTTTCTCTCTGGTTCCACCAGTTTTTTATATGATTTCATAACTTTTTCGGATCCTTTGAGGGACTTTATTCATGACTTTCAACTAACAAACCTAAACTATTATTAGTGTTAGTTTAAAGTTATTAGTAGACATATTAGCGGCGAAATTCCGGAAATCACGCAAAGTTGGCGAGCAATTTTGGCGATAGAACCGCCCCTTCCCAGATGGTAGTCCCACTGCAGTTTCTCGGTATCTACGTAGATTTTCTTATGACCATAGGTATCCACACAGAATTTCATAGCTTCATTTTCAAATCATTATCTTTATAAATATAGAAGAATTTTTTTTCTAAAGTATCACTTTTTAATTGAAATGTCTGTATTGTAGTAATTGTTTTGACGCCAAAAACACTCAAATAAAGGTGCGATGTTGTTTTAACACATATTTAGTTATAATTTATATATATCTTTATCAAAAATATGTATTTTCTGTTTCGAATGACGTCAATTTCAAAAATTCAAAAATCTATCAGAACAATCGGAATTTTTATTGCTTTATATATATATAACTCGTGTTATCATTTCTTTTTAAAATTATTGAACTGTTTTTTAGTTGGGGGCAACTCGAAAAAAATTATTAAATTAGCAATTAAAAAGGAGAGATTTCTATAGTGTTAAATTATGGAAGGTATAGCGTTACATAAATTTTAAATGAATGCCATTTCCTTAATATTGGATATTTTTTGACAGGACTTTCGAAAGGAACATACCTAAATCAAAAGCTTTCGAACAAGCTATTACACATCACTGAATGTTTTCTGGTTCGGGTTATAATTGAGTTGTTTGTCTTTTTTCCTTGATTCACGAGAAAAAGTGACAAAACAGGGTTTCTGGATCTCCATAACTAATCGGTAGATCCAGAGGATTTTTTGTACACTTTGAGGTCTAGAGTAGGACACTTCGCCTTTTTAATTTCGTTGCGATCAAATGATTAGGTCCAAAGTTATTAAGAGGCAAACTTTCGACTTTAACATTAGAGATGCGGCTGAGCTCTACTAAACAGCACTATCGTGCTGTATGATACTTTGAAATCATCAAAATCTGTGCGCACCATGTTTGGTGGTCACCTTGTCAGATTTATTTCGGATAAGGTATCAAGATTTTTTTTCAAATGGAATTTTTAGGTTCAGGTCGGGTTCATGTCCACGGAAATTTTGTCTTGCTCGGATCGGGTACGGTTTATTTTTCGGGTTCGGGTAGAGTTATGTGTTAATAAGCCTAAAAATATCACGTTGATTGAGAAATAATTAGTCATTTTTTTATAAGACTAAAAGACACTAGGCTGATTGAAAAACAATTGGTAGTTTTCAATCAACTTAATGCTCTCTAGATTCTTTGAAATAAAACTGAAAAATATAAGACTAATTGGAAAAAGAGGGACGATTCTTCAATCAGCCAAGCTCTTTGCAAACAGTCTATTCTTTTTGCAAAGAGTCTGATTTCTCAATTAGCCTTTGACATATATATTATTTTGGATGTCCTCGGGAATTAATTGAAAAGTATATTGAGAAATTAATTTACTGTAGTAAATATAAAATTAATCAATATATTTTGCTGAGTATGACTAGGTAAAAGTTTAATATTATGGTTGTTATGTGTTTTGTTGCTATTATTCTAATGACTATTTCTGATATATAATTTACTTTGCTATTTGATAATTTATTATGGGGTATGAATCATCGGAGACCGGCTAACTGCGACTATGCCAACCCTTCTTTGCCTACCCCTGTATGAACTGCGCTCGGCGTCACGGGGACCGGATATCATTGCCACCCCCGTTTCTTACACTTGTGGGAACGAAGTGGCTTCTTTGATAGAAGGACTTTTTTGTTGGCATTAATTCGCGAAATTGGGCGCTTTATCGGTTATAATTTTTTTCCCTTAAACCCCCATAAATTTTATATACATATATTTCATCATGTATATAAGGAAATTTTTCCATATAATAATCATTAAGTCACAGAAAAATCGACACTATAAATATGTATACCCGCTAATATAGAATGCACAAAATGAAGAAAAAAAAGGAAAAGAAATAAAATTAGGATGAAAAAAATCCAGATATATATATACGCATATGTATTTACATAAGAAATTTATATGTTGGAGAATTTCTGGAAAACCTTCGAGAAAATTCATTCGAAAAGAAAATTTGATGTAGAGCTTTTATGAACACTTGTTACTTATTATTGTCCTTTTTTCCCAAGCCTATTATTTTTCGTTCAGAAATGTATTCAGAATGTGTCAAGATGATATATGTGTCAGAAAGTGGGATAATTATGTATGGAAACAAATATTTTCGCCAGGTTTAAATTATGTTCTCGTTGATTACGCTTTAAGATGTTTCATTCTGTCCTTCAAGAATCTCAAACACATGCAATATTAACATTTATTTATAGATATTTATAGGTATTTCATATTCCAATTAATATGCTAAAAATAATTTCCACCTTAAAATTAATCTGTGTAGTATTTTGAAAGAGAGATGCTGAGGAAAATGAACAACATTCTAAACATAAAAATATGCTTGCTGATGAAATATTTCTATGAAAGATAATTAGTACTTCTTTTATTGCTCTTAATAGTATTGTTGTTACTATTATTATTAATTTGTTTGGAACTAATTTGGAATTACGGTATTTAAATATTGATTTATTATTTTCTTTTAAAACTTTTTTTTCTAAATTTTAAATAAATTTTAAAATTCCAAAGTGGTTGCACGATATTTTTTTTCTTTACTTTGCCGTAGAACAAGGCTATCCAACGCGGCGCCAGTGGGTGCCATGGCGCCTTTTGAAGAATTTCTTGGCGCCCTTTTAAGTTTTCCTGTTTTGAAGATGTGGTGATGAAAATAAACACCTCCTACTAGGTACGCAATCGTGACGTGGTTAGTACGAAGACAAATGAAAATAATATCCCTTCGGCGTTGTGAACGAAGATCGGATATTATTAATTAGTGAAATTAATTCCTTAATATCATACTTAAAATTAACATTTTGCAATAACATTAGGATCGCCTTATTTAACGTATGAATTTGTGAAAATTGGGATTGATGAGTCAATAAAAAAACTTGAGATATTAATCTGCAAATTTAAATGTTAACATTCCCTAATCTGCATCTAGAAATTACCTTAAAATACATAAAGGGAGAAAACTGGAATAAAGACAAGAATAGGTACATATATACAAAATTTTATTAAAACACATAAATTGGCATCATGCAAACACTATAAAATATAATATGCAAGGCAATAACTACTGAAATATGGTTATAGTGAAATATCCAAAATATTTTATTTCATTTCTTTTTTTTTGTTGTTGTTTGTTTATTTATTCATTTCCTATTATTCTGCTATCCTCGCAGCACATACACTTTAGTTCACGACACAACTTATAGGCAAAGCCCCAAATTTTCATATTTTATAAAATCGAATCCTTCATTCTTATTATTCGTATTATTTTACTGGTATTATTAATTTATTTATTTATTCATTTTACTATTAATTAAGTTTGAGCATTAAATTCTGATAATTTTGAGCCCCAAAAATAATAATAATTTTAAAATTTTAAAATAATCAAATTTTAAATAATCAAATTTTAAAAACCAAAATTTTAACACAACATTATATCAATAAAATAAATTGGCCGGACACATGAACAATGAAATTTTCTCACCTTACAAGTATGTTCCTGGTATTGGTCGACGTTGTCTTATAGCTGTCCATACAGTTTGTCAGTTCGCCAACACAATTAAATCCGAATGCCAAGTTCCAAGTCATTTTGTTTTTAATTAACGCGAATAGTAGCAACTTTTCTAATTTCACGCACTATAGTTAGCACTTTTCAAATTTCACGCACTTTCCAATCATCCGATGAATAAATAGTCCGCTCGGCAAAACTCAGGTATTCCTTTTTGTTTTAGAAATCAGTCGATGATTAGTTCTCTGTGTGCGGAGTATAGCTTCGCTTCTCATCGCTCCAATCATCAGATGAATAAATAGT
The DNA here is from genome assembly GCA_964019185.1 of Maratus speculifer. NCBI lineage: Eukaryota > Metazoa > Arthropoda > Arachnida > Araneae > Salticidae > Maratus > Maratus speculifer. Next base: position 113,933,389 of record OZ025293.1, on the reverse strand, counting down.
CCGCTCGGCAAAACTCAGGTATTCCCTTTTGTATCCGCTCGGCAATGCACGCACTATAGTTAGCACTTTTCAACTTTCACGCACTTTCCAATCATCCGATGAATAAATAGTCCGCTCGGCAAAACTCAGGTATTCCTTTTTGTTTTAGAAATCAGTCGATGATTAGTTCTCTGTGTGCAGAGCATAGCTTCGCATCTCATCGCTTCATCCGGGAGGCCTAAGATCACGTCTCCCGATTTTCGAAGTTGCCTTATTTCATAATTTCTTCTTTTTCCCTCTCATCTTAGCGGGAAACTCACAGCAGAGAGAAGAGAAAAAATCTTTTTCTTACTTCACACTTTCAATTCTAAAACTGGACTCTACACGTGTGGCGTTTTCCTTCCGGATCCTGTACGCCCCTTTTGACCCCATTGGGTATTATATTCGGACTCCAATTGGCTTTGAATATATTTCACTGTCCATTGGTCAGGTAAAAGAAACGGGGTTGGATTTTTAGACATTATTCCTCCATTATTTATTGCCGGAGCTACGATTCTGAATCAGCCACCCCAAGTAGACCACACACGAGAGTAATAAATTTGATTGTAAATCTTTCATTGTTGCTTGTGTACGTTAACGTCACAAATGGCGACTCTAGGTTTTATTGCTTCTCGTAAACATTTGTTCCTTTTATAACTAATGGTGAGAAAATCCCTTCGCTCATGTGATTTTGCTATTCCCAGGCTTTGACTAAAAGAGAGCTTATAGTATAATAAAATTTCCAAACAAACAACACATATTATTGTTATCATTTCTTGTTTACAAAAGCTAAAATAAAAATTTATTTTAATACTTTTATATACATTAATATTATTTCATTTTCTATCTCTTTCTAGATTATTTATTTATTTATTTATTTATTTATTTATTTATTTATTTATTTATTTATTTTTATTATTATTCTTTCTCTCTCTTTGTTTTTTTCTTTTCTTTTCTTTTCTTTTATTTTATTTTATTCTAAGCGATGTCGTGACATTTCTTTACGACAAGCTTATCCCCTCTTACTTTAAGAAAAAAAATTATTCTATCCAAAAATAAGCTATAATATATATACAGATTTATAATATAATCACTTAGAATTAAAAGATGTGCAAGAATACAATACCATTATTATAAATATATACATGTAATGACAAATGGATATAGTAATACAAAAATTGAAATAACATACACAAATACATTAAATGTGAGAAAATTATCATTGCAATGTGTTGGCCTTTGAAAACTGCCAAATATAATATGTATATAAACATATTCACCTCCGCGATACCTATATTATTCGCTCGAAATTCCTTCTGAGACGCATTTTCACTAGAATTCACTACTGTTCATGCTACTGTTTATGACTTCATTTTCATTCCCGTTTTTATTGTTATCATACATTATTTCACGATCCTATTGTATTATTCTTCTGAAACCTTTTCTATCTTCATTTTCCTTTTTGTATAACATACCGTGTTATGAAAAATTCGTAAATATAATTTTTATATATATGTATATATATTTTGTTTGAATCTAGTTTATTTTTATATTAGGAAATATATTACGACTATTCATGTAATGCCTATTTTTAATGATTATTTGTCTCTGTTATATATATTTTGTCTATGTATAGTCTCCTAAAAAATATTTTCCATACCATGCGAGTTATCGACCAGCAATAAGTTCTCACATCCCGGGAAGTACGAAATATACTCCGTATGAGACCATAATATAGCTCCGTTTTTTTTTTTTTTTTTTTTTTTTTTTTTTTTTTTTTTTTTTTATAACGTTAATTTTGTATGTAATTTGTAAGATTCGAACATTTTTAGAATTTTCCGTGTTTAATTGTAAAAATTTTTAAGTTTGGCTGATATGTTAAATACTGTATATTTAAAAGATTTTGACGGTTTCAGTAGACGCTTAAAACAATTTTAACAAATTCTTGAAGTCTAAATTTTTTTTTTTTTTTTTTTTTTTTTTTTTTTTTTTTTTTTTACACTTATATTTTCTAAGGAATGATTATTTGTTTTCTGTTCTGTTTGCTATATTGGGCGCAAATAATTTAGAAATGTGAATTCTAATAGGTCTCAGGTCTGGCCTATGTTTGTTCTTTATGAGGTAGTTATCATTTCTGAAAATTCTCTCAATATAATATGGGCCTGAAAATTTCTGATGTAATGCCTTAGGTTTTCTCAGCATTTTCATGTAGACCTCGTCACCCAATTTTAATTCTTTGTGTTTTAATTTCGAATTCTTATTCAGTTCCAAATCCGCCTTTTCTTGATTCTTCGTAACTTCATATCTTATATCGTGCATATGTTTGAGCTTATTCTGTACATATGTACTGTAAGAATCCATATTATGCGCTTCAAAATTCGTGAATGGCGTTTTTATCTCTCTACCGAAAAATAACATGCTTGGAGAAAATTTTGTTATTCTATGTACAGTTGAATTATGCATAAGTACGAAATATGGAAGTTTTATATCCCATTCGTAAGTTTTATTACACATAGAGGCTATGGAAGCTTTTAAATCCCGGTGTATTCGTTCAAGTACGGATTGCGACTCCGGGTGGTACACCGACGAAGGTATTAGTTCAATATTTAAATTTTTCATATAATCTTTGAAATCCTTCGATTTAAAATAAGCTCCGTTGTCTGTAGAGATATATTTCGCTAATCCAAAAGTACTGAAATAACCATTTAATGCATTGATTATAACCTTAGTATCCGTCGATCTAAGTGGAAATGATTGTAGGAAGCGTGATGCTGTATCAACAATAGTTAAAACAAATTTATTCCTATTTAGAGATGTAACCAAACTTCCTACTACGTCAATAGTTAATTTATGACCAGGTATATAATTTTTATCCATTGTTTTCAGTGGAATTTTTATCGTTTTATGCTGTTTAAATGTATTGCATGTTATACATTTCGCACAGAACTGTTTTATCTCTTGATACATTCTATACCAAAAAAATCTTTCTTTTATTATGCCATAGGTTTTTAGAAAAGCGAAGTGTGGGACATGTGCGCTTTTTATAATATCTTCTTTTAAATTCTGTGGCGCAATATATAAATCATCATTATTTGAATTTTGTGATTTTCTTAGAATTAATATTCCTTCTTTATTTAAATTGTATTTTTCATATTTTTTTGCTTTTTTTTGTTGTTGTAAAGCTTGAATAATTTCGTTTAATTTTGGGTCTTTTAATTGTTCTTTTTTTATATTGTCTGCATTCAAATTTTTATTTACCGCAAAAAGGTGTTTGTTTAAATCGTCCGCTATAGTTAAGGCATTTGTTTCTCTACTACAGAAATCTGCTGGGTTATGAATACCTTCAATGTGAGATACTTCAAAATCATAATCCTGTAGCTTAAGTAACCATCGTGCTACAATTTCCGGCTGTTTTTCCAAGTGTAAGTGGTATGTTAATGCTTTTGAATCTGTTAGGAGAAAAAATTTTCTTCCTAATAAAATGTTTCTAAAATAAGTTATAGTTTCGTATATTGCCAAAAGCTCTATCTGCATGCTTGGATATCTCTTTTCCGATTCTTTTAATTTTCTTCCCGTAAATTCAATTGATATCATTTTATCTCCTTGTTTTTGCGCGAGTATACCTGATGTTGCAATTTTTGATCCGTCTGTAATTATATAGAAATCTTTATTAAAATCTGGGGAATGTATGGTAGGTTGTTCCATGATAATTTTTTGTATTTTTTCAAATGATTCCTGTGCTTTGTCATTCCATTTGAATTTTGTATTCGCTTTAGTGAGATCTGTCAGTGGCGCTATAATTTCTGCATAATTGTTTATAGTTGATTTAAAATACGTGCATAATCCAATGAATGCTCGCACTGTTTTCTGAGATGTAGGGACTGCAAAGCTTGTTATTTTTTTATATTTTTTTCTGAGGGTGCATATCCTTTTTCACTAATTTTGTATCCCAGAAAGTCTATTTCTTGCATGTATAGTTTTATTTTAGCTGGTTCAATTGTGAGATTAAATTTTTCTAATTGTGTTAGTACTTCTTCTAGTAATGTGTGCATTTGTTGTATATTATCAGCGGCAAGTAAAATGTCATCAATAAAGTATTGAATGTTGTATTTCTTTTTTAAATCACCTAAAACTATATCGATTAGACGAGCAAATATATTTGTCGAGATTTTAGTTCCGAATGGCATTCGTGTTATTTGAAAATGGTTATCCTCCGTGATAAATGCTAGTTTATGCTTGTCCTGCTCTTTTAATTTGATTTGAAAAAATGCAGAATGTAAATCTAGAACTGTAAATATTTTTTTTCCAGCGATGCTTTGTAAAATATTTTTTGTGTTAGGGACTGGATACGGATCGCTTTCTAATATATCGTTAAGAGCTCTAAAATCTATAGCCATTCTAAGTTTTATTAAGTTTTGATCATTGGTTTTTGACGTAGAATTTTTTTTTTACGAAAATTACTGGGAAAGCATAACTTGAGTTCGTAGGCTCTATGATACCTGCATCCAATAAATCTTGAATTTCTTTCTCCGCGAATTTTTTTACATCATGCGCTAATTTGAATGGTTTCGTTTGTATAGGAAAGTCATGCATTAATTTAAAATTCGGTTTTATTACGTCCGTTTCTCCTAGAGTTTTGTATGATTTGCTGAAAGCAGTAGCATGTCTCATTAAAATTTTCAATACTTCTTTTTGTACCTTCGGTGTTAAGTGATCTATTTTAAAATCCTTCTCTGAAAGTTCTTTTTTTCGTAATTCTCTAATTTGTGTGATATTTAAGTTATTTACTTCGTAAATATTATCAGTTTTTGATTTACTTTGTTCTTTTATAAAAAAATCAGTGGTAATTTTTCCCATTACCTGATCTTTGTGAAGTCTCAAGTATTGTTTAGATTTATTTTGTACTAATATTGTGAATAAATTATTTTCTGTTTCCTTATTTTCGTGAACTGAATTTTGAATTACTAATTTCCTGTTGTTATATTTAGGTTGGAAAAAAAATTGTTGCTTATTTCTTAATTTCCCATCAAAAATTAAATTTACTAATTTTGATTCTCTAGGTCTCAAAGTAATGCTTTTCTTTACAAATACTCGTGTATTAATTTTCGGAATGTTATTGCGTTGATAGGATTTGATTTGTTTTGGTATTGTTTGAAAGTCATCATTTTGTTGTACGGGCTTAATTTTATTCACCTCCGTAATTTGATTTTCATTGGGGTTTAATTGTATAATTGAATTATTGAGTTTAAAAGTATTATTTTCAAAATCCATAATTATTTTATTACTTTTTAAGAAATCATATCCTAAAAAATTTTGTAATTACGGTCAAATTCATCTTTAGTTACATAAAATGTGCCATTTAAGAAAGTGTTGTTAAATCTAAACTTAAATTTTACACAGTGTTTAAAAGGAATGGATTTGTTTGATAAAGTTGTAATTTTTATAGCGTTGGCTAAATATTTAATCTTTATATCCTTCCCTTTTATTTTTTCAAAGACCCCTGGAGATATTAAACTTATACTCGCCCCACTGTCAATAAGGCTGGGTATAATTAAATCTTTCTTTATTTTTAAGTCCCATATTGGTAATTCATTGTTTTTTTCCGAGTTACAACTTGCGATCAATTTTTGTGTTATATCTTTTTTTTCTTTCTCATTTTTTTTTCTCATTGTCTTTTTAGTTTGTTTTTTTTTCAATATTTTTAATTCCTTGTTTGATTTATTTTTTATATTATAACCCTGTTCTTTCTCAATGTTACGGGACCTACGGGCTTGTATTTCTCTCAATTTTGTAGACCCGCTTACCGGTTTAAATGACTTTGCCCTCTGTTCCTATTATTATTATTGTGTCTGCCTCGCCTGTCTCTGTTTTCGTTAGGAAAAGTAATTGTGGGCTGATGTTCCCTATTTCCCTCATTATTTTGCGGCAAAGGATTTTGGCTATTTTGCATATTTGCGAAACCCTGATGCTGCCCTGTATATGCAATTTGTGTATTGTTTCCTTGTGTTGGATCAAAGTTTTGCATTGGAATCATATTTTGCATATTGTAATTTCCAGGATACATTTGATTAGTTCCTATTTGTGATTGGGTCAAATTTTGCCAATTTGGCATTTGAATTTGCATATCATTAAATCTAGTTTGATTGTAATAAGGTCTTGCAAAATCCAATGTTTGTGGCGCTTGAAAATGTTGTGCATAATTTTGTGGAAATCGTTGAAAGCCTCTATAATTATTATTTTGATAATAATTTTTTTGAAATCGTGGCCGAACATTGTTTTGCGCTCCCCTTGGTTGAAAAAAATTCGCACTTTTTTGATTGAAATAACAATTTTGTGTCTGATGGTTGGATTTATTACAGATATGACAAAAATTATGTGTTATCTGATTTACTTCAGCGTTGTTATGTTCGCTTTCATTTTTTTGAATTTTTAAATCTTTTATTTGTTCTTTTAATTGGTGTATTTCCGATTTTTGTTCTTGCGACATGCTAAGAAGTGCCTCGAATAATTTATTTTCGCTATTTTCAGTTAAATTGTTTACTTCTTCTGCACATTTACTGTTCAAAGCACTTTCGATATTTTTAGCTTTTTTTACTGCTTCATCAAACTTTGTGGGTGGGTATTTTTTTAATTCAAAGGAGATGTCCGGTGTTAGTGCTTCAAGATATTTAGTTAATTTAATCGTTTCTAATAATTCTTTAGCTCCATTCTTTTGTTCATGTCCTGACGAGACAAGGTATTTTTGTGCCTCAATGTTGAATTGTTTAGTAAATTCTTCAATAGTTTGGTTGGGTGTTTGTTTTGCGTTTATGAATTGCGCCTGAGCGTCAGCAAACGATCTTTCTTTTTTAAATTGTGTTATCGCATTTTCTTTGAATGTGTTATAGTTTTGTGCTTTATGCAATTCAGCTGTGTTTTTTAGAATCTCTCTCGCTTGGCCTTTAAATTTTGACTTTGCCAACACCAATTTTAAATCATCGGGAAATTGTGCCGCTGCGGCTAATTCTTCGAACTCTTCGAAAAAATATGATATATTTTGGTCTGGTTTATCCTCAAAATTTTGTAAAGAGTTCAATAGAGTGTCTATTCCAATTTTAAATGTGTCCCTTTCGGGAGAAGACTGCCTTGCCTTATTTCTGCCTGTCATATTTATTTACCTATTTGGAAAATCTCACACAGACTGATGTTTGATACTTTTTCCTTTGTTTTTTATTTTTGAACTCTTTCACACCTCAAATTATGATATCATATACTCTCAAGATATGAGTTTTGTAATGAATTATTATAATTTATACTCATTCGAGAATAATATTTAATAGAAATTATGAAATAGCCCTAAATATTTTTATAAATACACATAAATATAATGACAAAGTAAATTTTCCGAAATACGGATATATATAGTAACGAAATTCTTTACAATCTTACAAGCTAATGTGTCGTGAGCTGAACCAACTCTTCTGTATATTTTTGTTTCATCTTCTCAACTATTATATTTCAATTTCGTAAATTTTTAGATATACACACAATATTTATAAACACAATATGGATAAATAATGTTTGTTATGCTGGAAGCATGGGCATCCAGCAATCTTCCGTGATTTATAGATATATATATATAAATGGTATATTATACATGTTGTATCCTTTGATGTTTTTGTATAGTGGTTGTAAATACTAGTGTATGTTTGACGCTATTCATGTCGGGAGCAAGGCAGACCCCTATCTCGGCCGGCATCTAATGGGCACCAGTTGGGCTCTAGCATAACAATCGCTTGACATTTACGTCAAGAATGGTTTATTGGTAGATTTACAAGCCAATTAAGCGAGACCCCACACGTTTCTCTAGTTTGAGGCTACCGTTCATTTTTCCGGCTGGGAGTGCGTTGCAGACGAGAGGGGCCAGCCCCCCCCACGCTTGAAGAGGAAGCTAACGAATCATTTATCAGGAATAGGACGGGCGAGAAACTGAATGGTCATTTTTTACGGGCAGATGGATTAGCCACGCCCGCCATAAAAAAAAAAAGAAAAAAAGAACATAGACTGTTTTCTTGAGGAGTTTAGATGAAAAGTTCTCTCCGGGAGGCGAAGATGTGTTTAAAAAAAAAAATCGTTATTAATTCCAAGGAGTACCTACCTACATCGCCACTGATCTGAAAATGACGTCCGCCACCGATGATGAGTGATAGCCCATGAACTGAAAATGATGTCCGCCACCGATGATGAGTGATAGCCCATGAACTGAAAATGATGTCCGCCACCGATGATGAGTGATAGCCTATGATCCGGAAAGGATGTCCGCCACTGGTGCTGTGTGATAGCCGAGGATCTGAATGTGATGTTCGCCAGTATTGATGTGCGACCACCTAGCCTATGATCCGGAAATGATGTCCGCCACTGGTGCTGTGTGATAGCCGAGGATCTGAATGTGATGTTCGCCAGTATTGATGTGCGACCACCTGTGATGTTTTCGAATGAGAGCCTTAACTGAGTGCTGGGCACAAAATAATATGAAGGTACGGTTTTTCTTATAATTTATATTGTTTCCCAAAATGTTTAAGGCAAAATGCCTAGTAGGGGTTTCTGCACGCTCCAATTGGTATTCAATCTTAGTATTATAACAATAACTAGACAAATAGAATTAATAGTGTTTTATTTTGTTTTTTTATGCTATCTATATTGAGAATATTGTGTCTTATGACGCCCAACAATTTGTAAAATAATTGTAAATAAATTTATATGTTAGTTGTTAAAAAATTGTTGGTATCTTTTCGACCATGAGTCTTATTTTATTTAATTCTATTATGATCTAATTTAGAGTTATGTTTTATTTACGATCCATAAGTTAATTCCATCTACAAAAATATTCACAACGCAATTTGGTAATGAAGGCAGTTGCCTCACTTATATCGAAGGGATTAACCAGGATTGAAACGAACGATCACTGTTATTTTTTGTATTAGATATAAAAAATTGCATGAGTTTGCACTATGAATACTTTGAATTAAAATGATTAGGAGTGATTAACTTAGTTCATTCTGGGATTGGGCTATGCTGACATGTCGAAATAAAGATTTCCGTTACAGGAACCCAGTTCTGTCCAGCATAGGCCCTTGAACCCTATCTGGTGCCGTGACCTTTTCGGATGAGTTCCGGAGGTTAATAATATTGTTTTTGTTATAAAAAGTTAATAGTAATTCATAGTGTTAGTTTTACTCAAAATTCTACGCGCTATTCATGGTTTTAATGTTAAATTAAATTTTAAAAGTAAAACTTGGTGCCAATGGAGTGTGCTACAACGTTTCTGACTCATTCGTCCAAAATGGCTATTTTTTGATGTGTTATACTAAAAATAAATATATGTTTAAGTATGATTATACTGATGATATTGTGATTTAAATTGAAAACAAACAATCTTATAATTGTGTGTGGAAAGGTTTTAAGAGTAATATTATGAAATAAGGTTTCAAATTATATGATATATTTGAAAAATTTGAAAGAATTTTAAAATAGATTTTGCATCACATTGAATTTATTTATGGTATTTTATTGTAATGATTATATTTTGGGGGTACATGGCATTTTCTATGTTATTGAACAAAAAAAGAAGTGTTTTATGTGAATGTATAAGACCAATTTTATGCCGCAAAGGAAAAAAGCGGGAGTAGTATTACAAATGAAATAAAATAATAATAATAAGAAGAAGGGGCAGTTTAGAAAATTAATAATTTGGTACTGATTTTCTATGTGTATTTTATACATTTATTTTGAATTTGATTGTATTTGGATTTTGAGGGACAGTGTATATATATATTTATATATTTTATTGTGTGTTATAGTAAATTTTATTCAGGAGTTAAGTTGTATTGCAAAGTTATTTGTGTAAAAATATATAATATAAGGGTAATGAATGTCAATTAGGACAATATATGCCGAGGAGAAGAGGAAGGAAAAGTTTACAAAATCAATCTAACCCAGGGGTAGTAACAAGAAATAAATCAAAATTGAAATCTAAAACGTTAGAGATTAAAATGGACGACTCGTTAAAACCGAATTTGTCGCAAATGTTATCATTGATTGTTCCCTTTGACGTAAAAAAGATTAGCAATGTGTTATTTTATTTGAAAGAATTCGATGAATTATTGGATCGGGTCCACGTAGAAGAGGATTTTAAATTACAGATATTAAAAGCTAAATTTGTGGGTACGGCCCGTGAGAAATTAGTATCTGACCAGACGCTAAATGAGGAAAAGAATTATACAGAGTTTAAAAGAAAAATCGTGGAATTGTTTCAGAAAAAAGATTCTTTTATCGAAGCACAGATAAATTTTAACTCAATTAAGCAACTCCCAAATCAAAACATGAAAGATTTTATAGAAGTTTTTAACAAGGCCGCATCAATGTATTTAGGTGCTTCTGGCCAGGCAACGGAGGTGGGAGCTAATAAACTATTCGATTTAATAAAAGCCAATAAATTTTTGGAGGCAATATCGCCAAATATTGCGTTGGAATTGCGAAAATTAGACATTAAAGATTTTGGGAAATTGTGCGAAAAAGCTCAGACGATCGAATCCGCGTATAAATCGACAGTTTTAGATCAGATTAATGCGGTAACAGCCAATACAAGCAAAGAAAATGAGGATTTTTGTACGAATTTATTACAATTAAATAAACAGCAGGCTACGGCCATAGCAGAATTAACCGCTCAGGTCAACGAGTTGAAATTACAAACGAAAACACAAGTTAGGGAAGATAATTTGAAAGAAAAACGGTGTGAAATCTGTAATACGAATCGGCATGACATTCCGAATGTTGGTACAATTTGAAAAATTCAAATACTAAATTTCGGAACCAGGGACAGAGAAATTTTGCAAATAAGAGTTTTGGTGCGAATAATTACAGGGCGATGGAAGGCTATGGATTCGCAGCGCCAGTATCACAAAATTGTTTTCCCAGTGCACAAATGTATAGTGATTTTAATTATGACAGATTTCACAGGGATAGAAATTATCAGGATTGTAATAGATTTGAAAATTTTTATGAAAATTTCAATCATAGTTCTCCATGGAATAGGGATTCCCCGGATAGAATTTATAATATCAGAGATGACAGATCAGGGGTTGCACGCTACGATGCATATTATGGAAATCGTAAACAATCGGATGAACATAGGAGAGGGCGAAATGACTATTCCAGGGATGAACCGCAGCATGAAAGAAATAGAAATTCAATTCAGGAAAAAGAAAATAAGAGAGATTTTTCGGACAGACACAAAGGGAAAAGAAAGTCGAATTCGGGAAACTTTTAAGGGAATCTGCAGTTGTAAATAATAGTCATAAGAAAGACCCCGGTAGATTCCCGATAAGGGGGAATAAGTTCGTGATTGCTAGTGTGAATTCAGCGGAAAAGGATAAACTTCCCATCATTACATTACAGATTTTTGGGTTAAAAATTGACACGTTGCTGGATAGTGGGGCCGCAGTTTCGCTTTTATCACCGGAGGTTTTAGAGGCGCTAAAACAAACGGAGGCAAAAATTAAATACTTAGCGAATAGGGTAACAATCCACACATTCGATAACTCAGTCATACCTTTTCGGCAATGTATAAAAATTACATTTAAAATTAACAACGAGTTTGTGACAGGAACATTTTATGTTACATCTCATAATTTTCAAGGGGACTATAAAATGTTGCTAGGTTTTGATTTCTTGAAAAAAAATAGAATGATTTTAAATTTTGATAAGAAAACACTAAAATTAAAAAATACGGAAATTGCCCTGGAACCGCAGGTTATGAATAAGGAAATAGTTAGTGTAAATAGTGTAAATAAAAGAGGGTCGGAAATGAAAAATATCACCAAGGCAGTGCGCACAAATAAAATTAAATGTCGTTTTAAAGGAAATGAAATATTTGCGTGTATAGAGAAAGAAACGCATTTACACCCAGGACAAACGAAAATAATATCGTTGAGATGTCCTGAGGCAGTACAGCCTAATCAGCTGATTTTAATTGAACCAACAGAGGAATTTAAAAATTTAATTACGGAATGTTCAATTCATGAGGTACCAGTCACTAATAAAATTAATTTGATTGTAACAAACAATACAGAAGATAAGATTATAATTAGAACGGATACTAGGATCGCACTTATCAGTTCGGATTTTGTTAGCAAGAATAATTTAAAGCCTAATGAGATTGAAGATGGAGAAATCTATCAAATTAATAACCTGGATTTGCAAGAAGTTAGGGCTTTGAGAGAAGCGGAGCTTGATAGATCGGATTTTAATTTAGATCATTTAACGGGGGATTTTAAGCAAAAGATAGAAGACTTATTGATGAGTCATGCACATGCTTTTTCGAAGTCTTACAAATCTTTGGGACAATCTTCATTGGTAGTGCCCAAAATACAATTAAACCACAATTTTCCCATTCAGCATAAACCATATAAGACGCCCCAGGCAGTTAAGCAGTATGCGCAGGAGGAACTACGAAAACTGTTAGAAGCGAAAATAATCGAAAAATCAGATTCAGATTATGCATTTCCGGTATTATTTGTAAAAAAAAAAGGTACGGAAAAAAACTTGGTTCGCTATAGAATGGCGGTGGATTACAGGACGTTGAACGAGATTTTAGAGGGGTTCCCATATCCGGTACCGGACGTAAAAGATGTTTTACAGGCAATTAGTGGAAAAAAATTTTATACAACATTAGATTTGCATTCGGCTTTTTTCCAAATTATGTTACGCCCGGAGGATCGTCACAAATTAGCATTTGTGACGGAGTGTGGGAAGTACGCCCCGTGCCGCCTAAATTTTGGGCTTAAATTAAGTAGTACAAAATTCGCTGAACTTATGGATAGGGTCCTGGGACACTTTCCTAAGGACAAAGTAGGATATTTTATAGATGATGTGGTTTTGGCCGAAGACACCCCGGAGGGAATGGCACAGTTGTTAAAGGAAGTTTTGGAAACTCTAATTGATCACAATTTAACAGTTGAACCCTCTAAGGTGCAAATATGTAAACCGGAAATTGAATTTTTGGGATTCAAAGTTAATAAAAATGGATATGCCCCATCAGAAAAAAACGTGGGGAAGGTACAACGATTAACTAGGCCTAAAAATAAAAAGGGGGTAAAGTCACTTTTAGGTTTGGCAAATTATTTCAGAACTCTTATTCAAAATTATGCCGATATTGTCAATCCTCTAGTCGAATTGACTAAACAAAATGTAAAATTTAAATGGACTGAGGAGACGGAACAAGCATTTTTAAATATACAAGAGGCAATCGTGAGCAACCCTACTCTTAAACCGCCAAAATTTGATAGGGAGTTCTTTTTAATAACTGATGGTTCAAAGAAAGCAATATCAGGTGTCCTTGCGCAGGAGGATAATGGATACTTAGTCCCTATTGAATTTTACGGTAGAAAACTTAAGCAGTCAGAAACGGCTTACCCAAGCATGAAGTTCGAATTATTGGCTATTCATGACGCAGTTATGCATTTTAAACACATGCTGTTAGGGCGGAAATTTACTATTTTAACGGATAACAAAGCTCTCACATATCCGCTGAAAATTGAAATGCAGTCGGATATAGTGGCTAGATGGATTTTAAATCTCAGCGACTATGATTACAATATCGAATACATCGAAGGGAAAATTAATCCTTCGGATTTTTTGTCCAGAAACTTGGTAAATAATATCACTAGTAGCAACGAGTTACAGAATAACTTATTCAAAGTAAATCTTAACTTGAGTGAAGAGAACATTAGAGCCAAGCAATATGAGGATGAAAAATTAATCACAATTATAAAAAAGGTTGAGTCAAAGAAAAACAACAGAATAACAAAAAAGTATAATTTAAACGAGAATAAAACGCTGGTATTAAAACAAAACGGGAAATATCCAGAATTAATAATCGTACCGGACGAGCTTAAGTTCACGGTTATGGCGGAGGCACATGGACCCCATTTTGGTTTTAAAAAAACATACGAAACTGTCAAAACTCGTTTATTCTGGTACGGAATGTACCAAGATATAAAAAATTATTGCACGAATTGCGTAAGATGTAATTGCAGTAAGCAGCATCAGACGATAAAAGTACCACTTGAAAAAATGGAAAGAAATTTACAAATCGGAGCAAGTCTACAAATGGATATAGTAGGAAAATTACCCATGACCCTTAGGAAAAATTGCTTCATTCTTACTATCATAGACGCAGGCTCTAGATTTTTAGAAGCAGTCCCTTTACGAAATGTGGAGTCCCAAACTATCTTGAACGTTCTAAATAGGTACTTCGGAGCCTACGGCTTGTGTTCCGAAATAGTTACAGACAACGCACAATATTTTCGCAGTGCGCTTTTTAAAGAATATTTGAAGACACTAAATATAGATCTACACCCGACAAGCGTCTACAAACCTTGTGGGAATGGTCTGGCTGAAATTATTAATAAATCGATTAAGGCATCCTTGGTGGCAATGTCCAATTCCACTCTTGAGTGGGACACCAGACTCGAATATTTTAAACTTAATTATAATACCACGATCCATCGAGCACTAGGTTATTCTCCTTCAAAATTATTCTTTGGTAGAGAAATTAAAAATCAATTTACGGTATTAAGTGCTCCGGATTTAACGTGCACTCAAGCGTTCGTTAAAAATAGGATAGAACATATGAGGGCAGTTCACCGGCAAGCCATAGCTAACCAACAAAAAATTATGGCGGAATATATCAAAGAAAATGATCTTCAAGAAGTTAAAAAGTTAGACGTGGGTCAAGAAGTGTACGCAAAAGTAATTGGCAAGCCTAGGGCTTTACACCCTCGTTTTGAAGGGCCTTTTGTGGTAGTAAAAGTTGTTCGACACAATAATTATGTGCTCCGTCTGAAAGACAAAATAAATGGGCCAACAATACGTCGACACATACAATTTCTTTTTGCACCCAAGGCTACGACGAGGAATGCCAGAAAAACTAAGGGCGAGAGAAATGAATCAGACTCGGAACAGAATATTGAGGATTAGGTAAGGGCACGCTTACTTAGATATAGGTGACGGAGGATTAGCTTGTACAAGACTGTCACAAAGACTTAATAAAAAAAAAAAAAAAAAAAAAGGCTCCTTTCAGAGCCATACATAAAAATAAAAAAAAATAAAATAAAATAAAATAAATAAGTATTACGGATGATAGGCAAATTTATATAAGATAAGGTGGATGAACGCATTTCCTCTTAAGATTAATTATTGAGTGAATGTAAAGATAGCTTAGATAGTCAGATTCATAGAACATTTTGAAATAAAATTATAACAATAATATTAATAATTACTTCTTTCAAATGGGTTTTGTTTGAGCGACACAGGGAGATAATACCTCTTTATATTTAAAGACGAAAAGGGGAACTTAGTTTAAAAAAAAAAAAAAAAAAAAAAAAAAAAAAGGCCCTTTTCGGGGCCATACAAAAAAAAAAAAAAAAAAAAAAAAAGGCCCTTTTCGGGGCCATACAAAAAAAAAAAAAACTTTTGCAATAACTTTATCTTTCGCGGGGCAACCAACATTGGGGGGTTTTGGGACTTTGCATGTAACAAAATTCTTTTGCGGGCAGAAGATTTTGATTTACTTGGCCAAGGCATGCGGGGTCGTGAACTATCATTGTTTTTATTTGCTCCGAGAAGGATAGATTTTGAAATTGGGTAAAAGGGTTTGGAAGTAAATACATTAATAATAGCGATAAAAAAAAAAAATAAAACGGATATATAATAAAAGGGGTATAATAATAAGGATTATATAAGTAATAAGGAGACATAAGGTAGCATTGGTAGGATAAATAAATAAATAAATCAATAAATGTGGTAGCTTTTTGTTTTTCCCCTCCCTGTTTCAGTTTCAAATTAGTTAAAAAAAAATAAAAAATAAAATAAAAAATAAAATAATAAAAAATAAAATAAAATAAAATAAATAAATAAATAAAAAACTTTCTTTATATCAGCACATAACAAAATGCTTAGAAGGCTTACACAATGGATTACTTATAGAGTTTGACTACTAACAAAATTTTATCGAAGTATATGGTTTCCGCGGTTATCAGAATGACATAAAATTTTAGAAATTGGGATTTTTTTTCAGTGGACAGGTTATATTATATGTATAAATGTTATATAAAGAAAAAGGGTAAAACTGGTCTTGTAAGGTTAATTTTTCAATATGTATAAGGAATGAAACAGAAACAACAGCACTTACTATAAGTTTTGGAATAGTGATAAGGGTGAAAATCATCCGGCACAACAAAAAATTGTAAATATAAATAACTTTATGTATTGATTTTATATGGAGATAATGTGAATGGTATAAAATGTGTATCATATATAAAAAAAAAATTATAGTGTAGCATATAAATATGGTGATGCATTGTTTGTACGTTAGGATAACAGCCATACTTGTAAATGGAAAAATGAGTCAGAAATGTGTTCTTAAACTATTTCAGTAACTAGTTTTGGACATATCAACAGCTTTAAAATAAATAAATAAATAAAATACATATATATATATATGTATATACATTATCTTTGCTTTATTATTTCGGAAACTCGCGATTTTAGGCAAAATTATGGGAACAATATAAGTATTGATGCATAACGCAGAAGAAGAATCCTCACACATCAACAACCTCCCAGCAGGGGAGAGAAGCCAGGAGCAATACAATCAGAGACTGCGAATCATTGTGTTACGTAACCTGATCTTTCTTTACAGACAGGGACAAAAAAAATACAAAACAAATCTAGGCATTCTACGATGTTCATTTTCGATAGTGATGTACAGAAGTAGACAACTGATGGCGTTGCAAGTGTTCAATCACAAACAGACTTTGAAACAGTGATTGATCTTTCAGGAGCGCCGAACACTTATAAAACAAAAAAAAAAAAAAAGAAAAGAAAAAGTACTCTTTTGTCTGTTTATCTCTTTTTTTTTTCATTTAGTTAGGGGGGGAGATGCTGGAAGCATGGGCATCCAGCAATCTTCCGTGATTTATAGATATATATATATAAATGGTATATTATACATGTTGTATCCTTTGATGTTTTTGTATAGTGGTTGTAAATACTAGTGTATGTTTGACGCTATTCATGTCGGGAGCAAGGCAGACCCCTATCTCGGCCGGCATCTAATGGGCACCAGTTGGGCTCTAGCATAACAATCGCTTGACATTTACGTCAAGAATGGTTTATTGGTAGATTTACAAGCCAATTAAGCGAGACCCCACACGTTTCTCTAGTTTGAGGCTACCGTTCATTTTTCCGGCTGGGAGTGCGTTGCAGACGAGAGGGGCCAGCCCCCCCACGCTTGAAGAGGAAGCTAACGAATCATTTATCAGGAATAGGACGGGCGAGAAACTGAATGGTCATTTTTTACGGGCAGATGGATTAGCCACGCCCGCCATAAAAAAAAAAGAAAAAAAGAACATAGACTGTTTTCTTGAGGAGTTTAGATGAAAAGTTCTCTCCGGGAGGCGAAGATGTGTTTAAAAAAAATCGTTATTAATTCCAAGGAGTACCTACCTACATCGCCACTGATCTGAAAATGACGTCCGCCACCGATGATGAGTGATAGCCCATGAACTGAAAATGATGTCCGCCACCGATGATGAGTGATAGCCCATGAACTGAAAATGATGTCCGCCACCGATGATGAGTGATAGCCTATGATCCGGAAAGGATGTCCGCCACTGGTGCTGTGTGATAGCCGAGGATCTGAATGTGATGTTCGCCAGTATTGATGTGCGACCACCTAGCCTATGATCCGGAAATGATGTCCGCCACTGGTGCTGTGTGATAGCCGAGGATCTGAATGTGATGTTCGCCAGTATTGATGTGCGACCACCTGTGATGTTTTCGAATGAGAGCCTTAACTGAGTGCTGGGCACAAAATAATATGAAGGTACGGTTTTTCTTATAATTTATATTGTTTCCCAAAATGTTTAAGGCAAAATGCCTAGTAGGGGTTTCTGCACGCTCCAATTGGTATTCAATCTTAGTATTATAACAATAACTAGACAAATAGAATTAATAGTGTTTTATTTTGTTTTTTTATGCTATCTATATTGAGAATATTGTGTCTTATGACGCCCAACAATTTGTAAAATAATTGTAAATAAATTTATGTGTTAGTTGTTAAAAAATTGTTGGTATCTTTTCGACCATGAGTCTTATTTTATTTAATTCTATTATGATCTAATTTAGAGTTATGTTTTATTTACGATCCATAAGTTAATTCCATCTACAAAAATATTCACAACGCAATTTGGTAATGAAGGCAGTTGCCTCACTTATATCGAAGGGATTAACCAGGATTGAAACGAACGATCACTGTTATTTTTTGTATTAGATATAAAAAATTGCATGAGTTTGCACTATGAATACTTTGAATTAAAATGATTAGGAGTGATTAACTTAGTTCATTCTGGGATTGGGCTATGCTGACATGTCGAAATAAAGATTTCCGTTACAGGAACCCAGTTCTGTCCAGCATGTTAGTAGAAGGAGAAAAAGCTAAGAGAAGATAGGTAATTAAGAATAAAATCATAATACTGGCTATCTTTATTTATATTTAAATGCAGAAAATTTTTAATTTTGAATCCCAAATACAAATTCATACACCTGGTATGAGCACCATTAAACTTTTAGTAGTGTGGTGATGAAAATAAACACCTCCTACTAGGTACGCAATCGTGACGTGGTTAGTACGAAGACAAATGAAAATAATATCCCTTCGGCGTTGTGAACGAAGATCGGATATTATTAATTAGTGAAATTAATTCCTTAATATCTTACTTAAAATTAACATTTAGCAATAACATTAGGATCGCCTTATTTAACGTATGAATTTGTGAAAATTGGGATTGATGAGTCAATAAAAAAACTTGGGATATTAATCTGCAAATTTAAATGTTAACATTCCCTAATCTGCATCTAGAAATTACCTTAAAATACATAAAGGGAGAAAACTGGAATAAAGACAAGAATAGGTACATATATACAAAATTTTATTAAAACACATAAATTGGCATCATGCAAACACTATAAAATATAATATGCAAGGCAATAACTACTGAAATATGGTTATAGTGAAATATCCAAAATATTTTATTTCATTTCTTTTTTTTTGTTGTTGTTTGTTTATTTATTCATTTCCTATTATTCTGCTATCCTCGCAGCACATACACTTTAGTTCACGACACAACTTATAGGCAAAGCCCCAAATTTTCATATTTTATAAAATCGAATCCTTCATTCTTATTATTCGTATTATTTTACTGGTATTATTAATTTATTTATTTATTCATTTTACTATTAATTAAGTTTGAGCATTAAATTCTGATAATTTTGAGCCCCAAAAATAATAATAATTTTAAAATTTTAAAATAATCAAATTTTAAATAATCAAATTTTAAAAACCAAAATTTTAACACAACATTATATCAATAAAATAAATTGGCCGGACACATGAACAATGAAATTTTCTCACCTTACAAGTATGTTCCTGGTATTGGTCGACGTTGTCTTATAGCTGTCCATACAGTTTGTCAGTTCGCCAACACAATTAAATCCGAATGCCAAGTTCCAAGTCATTTTGTTTTTAATTAACGCGAATAGTAGCAACTTTTCTAATTTCACGCACTATAGTTAGCACTTTTCAAATTTCACGCACTTTCCAATCATCCGATGAATAAATAGTCCGCTCGGCAAAACTCAGGTATTCCTTTTTGTTTTAGAAATCAGTCGATGATTAGTTCTCTGTGTGCGGAGTATAGCTTCGCTTCTCATCGCTCCAATCATCAGATGAATAAATAGTCCGCTCGGCAAAACTCAGGTATTCCCTTTTGTATCCGCTCGGCAATGGACGCACTATAGTTAGCACTTTTCAACTTTCACGCACTTTCCAATCATCCGATGAATAAATAGTCCGCTCGGCAAAACTCAGGTATTCCTTTTTGTTTTAGAAATCAGTCGATGATTAGTTCTCTGTGTGCAGAGCATAGCTTCGCATCTCATCGCTTCATCCGGGAGGCCTAAGATCACGTCTCCCGATTTTCGAAGTTGCCTTATTTCATAATTTCTTCTTTTTCCCTCTCATCTTAGCGGGAAACTCACAGCAGAGAGAAGAGAAAAAATCTTTTTCTTACTTCACACTTTCAATTCTAAAACTGGACTCTACACGTGTGGCGTTTTCCTTCCGGATCCTGTACGCCCCTTTTGACCCCATTGGGTATTATATTCGGACTCCAATTGGCTTTGAATATATTTCACTGTCCATTGGTCAGGTAAAAGAAACGGGGTTGGATTTTTAGACATTATTCCTCCATTATTTATTGCCGGAGCTACGATTCTGAATCAGCCACCCCAAGTAGACCACACACGAGAGTAATAAATTTGATTGTAAATCTTTCATTGTTGCTTGTGTACGTTAACGTCACAAATGGCGACTCTAGGTTTTATTGCTTCTCGTAAACATTTGTTCCTTTTATAACTAATGGTGAGAAAATCCCTTCGCTCATGTGATTTTGCTATTCCCAGGCTTTGACTAAAAGAGAGCTTATAGTATAATAAAATTTCCAAACAAACAACACATATTATTGTTATCATTTCTTGTTTACAAAAGCTAAAATAAAAATTTATTTTAATACTTTTATATACATTAATATTATTTCATTTTCTATCTCTTTCTAGATTATTTATTTATTTATTTATTTATTTATTTATTTATTTATTTTTATTATTATTCTTTCTCTCTCTTTGTTTTTTTCTTTTCTTTTCTTTTCTTTTCTTTTATTTTATTCTAAGCGATGTCGTGACATTTCTTTACGACAGAAGACTTTTTTGAAAAATTTTAATTGTTTTAAAAGTAAAATTCCATTATAAAGAATGCTTTCTTTAAAATCATTAATATTTGCATCAGAAGTATTTTCAAAATTTGTGAAAACGCATTAAACCCACAGAGGGACGGCGGGATATATTATATTCCACCCAATTTTAATCAAAATTTCCACCAAAATTTTTTAGAAAATCTTTAATTTTATATCGTTGATGGAAAAATTGTTGTAAAAATGCCTTTCGTTATTTTTATAAAACTTTTTTCTAAAATTCTGGTGAGAATTCAAGATTAGAGTACCACAATTACTTTCCCTCAAACAGTTAAAAAAAACTAGGAACGTACTTTGAAAATTAACCATGCATATTTTCACAATTTGTAATTATTGTTTATAAAGTGTAATTATGATGGTTAAATTTGGTAAATTTTGGTAATAATTGAAAAAAATCTGTAAAATACTTAAGAAGTAACAGAAAAATAAACATTTCCCATCTCCTCCAACATTTTGGGAATACATGTGACTGAAAGTTCAGCATTTTCTTTTTGCTGTTGTCACACTGGCCCATTGGCTTTCTTATACAAGGCATGATGGACTTAATTATTCCTCCTTAACTTTTGAAATTTTAGGGGTTTTTTTTTATTTTGCTTAAAAATTTCGTACATAATTTCCATCTATGAAAGCACTTTCAGATTATCTCTCTGGAACTACCTGAATGGATTGGTCCCTACCAGGGCCGTACGCGGCGCCCGTGGGCGCCATGGTGCCCTTTGAAGATTTTTGGGGCGCAATTTTGAAGGTTTCTTAATATTAGACATTTTAGAAGTAAAATTCTATTTGACCTCAAACTGGTAGACGGTAGGTTCGAACCCAATCGCGACCGTCGGCCTAACCGTTCGGAGTTTTCCGTGGTTTTCTTCGAACCTTGCGTAAATACGGGTTAGGTTCCCTTAGAAAGACCCCCACGGAGGGCATCCCACCCCTTAGGGCCTATATCCCATAGTGTAGATAATTGGCCGACATACATACAACAACAACAAGAAGTAAAATTCTATTATACAGAATGCTCTCTTAAAAAATATTAATTCTAGAATACGTACATGAGATATATTTTCAAAACTAGAAACTATGACAATTTAATCATGCTTTGAAAATTTAATTTGTCAATTTACTTTGACAATTTAATTTGTGAATTTACTTTGACAATTTAATCATGCATATATTTACAATTTATAGTAATTATTTATAAAGTATAATTATGATGGTTTAATTTCATAATAATTTGAAATAGTTCTTTTTTAAAACTTGAGAAGTAACAAAAAAACCGTTTCCACCATCCTCCGCTTCTTTGAGAACACATGTTTCTTTAAAGTTTCACTGTTTTCTTTTTCTATTGTCACACTGGTCCAGTGGCTGTTTCATAGAAGGGATAAAGAGGCTTAGTTTTTCCTTCTTGATTTGTAAAAGTTTAGATGATTTTTTTTTTCAATTTGCTTAGAAAATTTAACAAAACAGTGCAGAATGGTTTTCATCTATGAAAGTACTTGCAGATTGTCTTTCTGGATCTAGAACCACCCGTATGGACAGGTCACTATAATGCCTGTCTTTGTTTTTGTACTTTTTATAAAACTAAATTTACGCCATCCAAATAAGTGAACCTATTTTCACATTCTAAAAGGAATTTAGCAATATCTCCTATTTCCATGTTTATTTATTGATTTATTTTGTCATTGTTATTATTAGACGCGCGAGTAAAGTTTCTGGCATTTTATCTGTCAAACATTTCTGAGATAGAAGGATCATAAAAAAATCTGTCATTTGAAGTTTAATACATGCAACTCTGGAAACATACCGGCTTTTGTCTACCACTGTAAAATTGATTTGCATAATGTTAAGACGTGAGTACTCAGTGGCATAGCCAGGTTGGCGCGCGGGGGGGGGGGGGATCATATGCTAAGGATACCGCTAATTTTGTATATTTCTGCTCATTTTATCAAATCGAAAACTTTTCAGCTGTTAATCAAATCGTAGAAAATTTTGCAATGTTTCTGGTATTCAGAACATTTGTACCCCCCTTCCCTGGTTACGCCATTGTGCGTATTTGTTAATATTGAACCATAATACTGCCACATGTTTTCAGTCATGTCAATAATGGCGCCCTTCATTGAGTTCCAAGAGCTGAGATACGCCCCTGCTTACTGAAAAGTTGGACAGGTCTGCTCTACGGTATGTATCCTTTTGTAAAAAACTGAGGCTGTTAAATTATTTTATTCAACAAAAATTTTTATTTTTTTCCTTCTTGTATGTGTATTACAAATTGTGTATTTTGCATTACTGTGTCAGAATGATTAAAGATTTCAAATTTGTATTGCAATATTAATTTTACTCTCAACCATTTTTGTAATATATCTGATGAAATTATATTTCTACTAAATTTATGAAAGATCACTAATTTGCATTAATTTTTTTCTAACTTTAAATAGCTGTTATTTGGTCAGTTTTAATCGTAAGAATAATGGGAATTTTTTCTGTCTTGCTTGTTAATGTAACAGAAAAATTTTTACTAAATATAACTTATCGGACCGAAAAACCATATAAAAATCTAAATTTCGTAATTTTTAATGAATTTTTTTACTGACTCAAATCAATTTTAAATTATTTCTTCACATCTTTTAATACAATTTTCTAACTGGAATTATATTAGATCTATGACTAACGGTTTAGAAATTAGCCATTGGAACACAGTGGAACACAGTTGAGAGAGGCATCCTGCATATTTCTTGTGTGTGTGTGTCTTTAAATATATTCCTTGAACTCTTCTGAATAATCTTTAAAATATTTTTAAAACTTAATCTTATTAATTTTCATTCAATATAATTGTACAAATATATCATTTTTATCTTTCAGGCGAATCGATTAAATGTTACATATGCAGTTTTTCGCCAGACGATCGCAACAACAGAACAGACAAATGTACAGAGAGTAATTTTCAGCATCATAACGTGTACAGTGACGAGTGTAAGTTAGGGTGCGAAACTGTCGTCCAGTATGATCCTAACGGTAAGGTTCAATCTCAAACTTTTTATCGAAGAATGTTTAAAATTTTTCTGTAGATAATATAAAAATTACTGAATGAGCTTTGCTCTCTTAGGATTAAATTTTGACATTTTAACAATTTTATTAAAATTTATCCCAGTGGTGTTTGAAGACTAATTACTTTATGATTTATTTTCTAATAACAAACAGCCTTAATAGTAGCATCCAAGTATCATCACAACATTTTCACTAAATTTGCCTAGATATCTTTTAGTATCTGTAAGTGGTGCCTATAATCTAAACAAGGTTTTAATTCGAAACCGAATTTAGGCCTTTTGGAAGAAAACGAAATTCTTTTAATCGAAAATTATCAACGAATTCATACATGCTCAAAAAATCCGTGAATTGATTGAATTTATCCGGTGATTATATTTCGTTAAAACACGAAATTTTCTTCTTTCATTTGCAATGTTTAAATTTACCAATCTAAAGTTGCATTTTTGTCAATTACTGAGGTGTTCCGATTATGCTACCTACAACTTTTACGTATTAGAAATGGAGTTTTTACTTCCTTTCTTCCTTAAAATATGAAAAATTTGCGAATCCTAGATCAAAGTTTCTTGAAATTTCTCAGTTAAGAGATGAAAAGTTTTCATGTGTAACAGATAAATCTTTTCCACTCACAAAAGTTTTCTGAAAATTGCTATCTCTACGTGTGACGTTCTTTTTGTTTTGAGAGTGTATACATTTTATTAATTATTCGAAAACGTATATATGTAACGTACTTATTTACAGAGACGATTTTACAAATGCATATGCGTCTATTTTCTATAAAATTGAAAGCGTTATTAAAACATTATAAAAAATGTAACTCAATAATCTCAAACATTTATTCATTATTAAGTTACCAGTTATTTACACAATAAGAAATTTGCGCAAAAAATTTAAAAATATTTAATAGTGAACTTTGAATTTTATCGGAAAAATGTATTTATAGCACATCCACTCTTAAAAAAAATAGTGTAGGTTTGTTATGCAAGAGCTTGAGAATTCATCTCCACCAAAAATATTTTGATTAACAGGATAAATGTCTAATACATTAGTCTTTAACAGTATTAGAAGATGTGAAAAATTTGTAAACTGTATGTTCAACATCGACTGTAACATTATATAAATTCATTCGTTGTTAACCCCTTGAGGACGAGCGACACGAGTAGGTGTCGCAAAAAGGCTTAAAAATTCTTGTTTATCCCCACTAGTAGAAATTTACTGTAAAATTTGTCTTACTTAATCGGGCATTTTCTCGATTTAATAAGACACAAGTTTCTGTTTTTAAAAACCGATGACAAAGCATTACAAATTTCGTAAAAGTCTCCCATCGCGAAGGGGTTAAGGGTATGGAATCATTCATCCACTTTCAAATACATTTTACAAATTAAAAACTTGTAATTAATTTTTTGAAAATCTTTTCGTATAATAACATATCTATATCAAATTTAAACACAGATTTAGCTATAGTAATTAACGAAAATTTCAATCTGTCTACGTGTGTATCTGTCTTTAAGGGTTAGTGAAATCTACTGAGCATGCAAATTTGAAAATTTCGGAGAGGATAGTACAAGGCATGTGCCCTGATGCATCTGAGGCTTAAGATTTTATTTTTTTATAGTTATCCGAGCCATTAGTTGAAAATGAAAACCAACATCCATCAACTCATATCCGAGCCAGCAAAGAAGCTAGCACTTTCTAGAACCCGATTACATAGCGAAACAAGAACCAACCACAGGGATTTTGGAGAGTTTATCATCATTTTCATAAACTTCGATCCGTCAACTAATTTCATATATTTAAAAATAGAAAAAATATTCTAAAAACTCGTGCTTTTACGTCTTGATTGCCCTAATTACTTTTGCAAAACACCTTTGATACTTTTTTTAAAAACAAATTTCCAAAAGGGTCATTTTTGCAGTTCTATTTTCTCCAATAGAGCATCTTATCCCTAGGACAAAATTTCAGAGGTAGGGTAAAGTATCCAATGTTTGATAACTTAAATAGAATTTGTACTTCAACATTTAAAAATAACTTTACCCTTGATCTTAACAAAACAGAGATTGTTGGAATACATTCCGTAGATTGTTGTCTTTTTAAAATTGTACTTGTTAAAAAATCGAAATGTTTTAGTAAAAAAAAAAAAAATTCTAAATTTAAAATGTCATATCAATGTATCCAGTTTTTGATATTCTGTACCCAGTGTTTGGTATGCTGTAGCCCGTGTTTGATAGGTATTTTAATATATGTTAATCATCAGATATATATATATATTCAAAATAGCCATTTAATTAGTGAATAACCATTATATTTGAGTTGCACTGTTAAATGGAACTTTAAGAAAATTATTATTTCTAGAAATATTTCAGTTTATTATCTATTCAAACAATTAATACACCTAAGTCTAAACATACTGGTACTGTTGCATACATTTATCAGTTTTATAGTTGGTTTTTAAGCCTAGCATTTAAATGCTATGTATGTCTTAAGGGATTTGCGAAGAGAAAACTGCGCACGGGACAAAGTTTCAATTTGGCGCCCCCTCCCCCCCCTTGCCAACTTCTTTTTGTAAAAGGCCAAAACTGACGTCCGCGTGGATTTTGGTTTTCTTGGTTACCTTTTTGCTTTTTGTTGGTGTTTCAGGCCAAAAAAGGTAATTCTTCATAGAGGAGCGAACATCCCCCCCCCCCATTAGTACCTGGAGACAGGATTTTAGGAGATATATAAAATCAGAAACTTTTCTATGAGAAATAGCCCTGACAGGACTATCAAGGAACATAAAAGAGTAAATTATTCTGTCTAATACATTATAAACTACCAAATTCTTTTATTTTAACAGTAAAATTAAAGTCTTCAATCGCAGGAAAATTCAATAATTTGTGTTTCATAATGGTTATCAAACACTAGATAAATTAAAAGCTTCCTAAACCAGTAATTGAAAATGCCTTCTCTGTTTTGAGGTGAACGTTAGAATGCAAAAAGTTGGACCATAAGAAAAAAAAATAAAGCTTTACATAGTAGTATGGCCAATTATTACAATTTATTAAAATGTCAAGGATGAAAATTGAAATAACAAAACTTACCTCTCAGATTTCTTATAACAACTGACTGTAATGACTGCAAAACTCCAGACTAACTTTTCAGCAACTTAATTCCAAAACAATTTCTTAAAGAAGAACAAAACTAGATCTATATGAAGAAAAAGGCATGAAATATCATATGGAATGTAGAATAAATGACTATATGGTCTGTAAACCTTAGAATAAGCGATTTTAATGAAAATTATCAAACACTCGGTGACTATCAAACACTGGGTATTTTAACCTACCTGTTAGAAAAAAACTGTGTAAAGATGAGAGACTTTTCTATTTAAAGGTGCAATTGGTTTTAAAAAATACGAATTTTAATCTTTAAAAAAATTGCGACCGAAGATCATTCGCATCTTACAAGGACGAACTTTTTTTTACTTAAAAGTGCCTAGAAATTTGTATTTTGAAACAATCTTTTCAGTGCACCTTTTCAGACTTACAACAACTACAAAAATTTTGAAACGTTTGGACTAGTGACAGTACAGAATGGTTATAAATAAAGTACCACTTTCAAATGGTCATAAAAAGAAAATTACTAGATCAAATGTTATCAAACTTGGCAATAGTTTAATTAAGGTCATGGGAATTTATTTAGAAAAATGTTCTAATACTCATCACCGGGGGGGGGGGGGATGGAGCTTTCTGCAATATGTTAAATGAAGTAAGACATGAATATATCAGTATAAAATGTGTTTAATCGTTTCTAAGACATATTACAAAGCTTAGTTAATATGGCTTTCGCCATTTTCCGAATGTAAGTGAAATCGTATTAATAATTTAGTAATTCTCAACAGTATTATTAGCCTATCAACAGGAATGCTACGGACATGTCGGTGTACCGAATCTTTCGATTCCGCCAAATTGTATCTTCATAAACAGTGATTTTGAGATAATCTCATAGCCGAAAGTAAGGAGATAAGGGTAACCGGGTTGACCAAGAAAAGGGGAAGTTTCGGCCTTTAATCCGTTCATTCGTGAAATTTTGTTTAACCTCCTGACTGCCGCGGCCGGATTTTCGCACACTAAGCTGCAGGTTTCAATGCAACATAAGCAATATTTAAATTAATATAATTCTACAAGTAAAACCCAGTTTTGAAAAATTAAGTTAGGATTAATACTCTAAAAGATTATGCACCTATACGTAATAACATATTTTGTATCAGGTTGGAAAAAACATCTTTTTAATATTTTTAATAGTTACAGAGAAAACAACATTACAATTTTACCCTTTTGCTGGACAGTCAGGGGGTTAAGTAATTGTGTGACCCATGCACCAAAGCGTCCTAGGGCCCCGTCCTACCTAAAAATCTTGAAGTCTAAAATGTCACGTTGCTGGAGTTCATGACGAGTATGACGAAACTTCTTAACACTGACGCAAAGCGAAGCTGCAATCACAGTACATGTAACAGGTCCAAAAGTCAACTGCTCTTCAAAAAAAAAAAAAAAAAAAATCCCTGTAGGCTGGGTTTATAGGCGGAGGTAGATTTCGAAGAGTGCTCATTTCAACAACAACAAAATATACATATATATGATTAGAGATAAACCCAGTTTAATAACTTCATTTGGCCGTTTATGAAAAATTTTTAATTTCATTTTTCTGCAAAAACTGGTTTTATCAGAATCATCTTAAGAAAAATTCAGCTCAAATGCCCATTTTGACAACATATTTTGAAATAAATTCTGAATTTATTAAAAAATCGACCAAAACAGCACATTATACAGTTCCTAAATAACAAAAAACTGTCAGTTTAATGCATTTGAGAAAAAAATTGAATTTAAAAATGAGTCATAAAATAACCGATTTGTGCTTTGAATACATCCTTAATTCTTTAATCATGATTGCTTCGGAAAATTTTGTGCGAAATACTGACTTTGACAGCATTTTAAAAAAATATATTCTATCTTTATCAAAAAACTGGCCAATGCGTCACAGTACATAGTTCCTAAATAAGAGGATCTGTAAATTGGATGCGTTTGAGAGCGAAAATGGATTTTAAAACGAGTCAATTTGCTATGTGAAAACTTCCTTAAATTTTCAAATCACGAAGACATAGGGCAGGAAATTCTGTTCAAAATACCGTTTTTGGTAGCCTTTTTCGAAGTATATTCTGTCTTTATCAAAAAACCGATCAATGCATCACATTATATAGTTCCTAAATAGAGGATCTGTAAATTGGATGCGTTTGAGACCAAAAAATGGATTTAAAAACGAGTCAGAAAAAAACGCAATTTCTATTTTGAACACTTCCTTAAATTTTCAGTCACGATGATTTCGAAAAATTCTGTTCAAAATACCTTTTTTGGTAGCCTTTTTTGAAATATATTCCGTTATTATAAAAAAACTGACCAATGCATCACATTATATAGTTCCTAAATAAGAAGATCTGTAAACTGGATGCGTTTGAGACCAAAAATGAATTTAAAAACGAGTCAGAAAAAAACGCAATTTCTTATTTGTACACTTCCTTAAATTTTCAGTCACGATGATTTCGGAAAATTCTGTTCAAAGTACCCTTTTTGGTAGCCTACCAAAAAGGGTACTTTTACGAGGATCTGTAAATTGGATGCGTTTGAGAACAAAAATGGATTTTAAAACGAGTCATAAAAAACGCAATTTGCTATGTGAAAACTTCCTTAAATTTTCAAATCACGAAGACTTCGGGAAATTCTGTTCAAAATACCCTTTTTGGTAGCCTTTTTTGAAATATATTCTGTCTTTATCAGAAAATTGACCAATACTTTACTTTATACAGTTTTTAAATAAGAGGATCTACCATTTGGATGCGTTTAAAATCAAAAATGAATTAAAAATTGAGTCAGAATATAAGCAGTTTGGATTTGAGGTTTTTTCTCCAAGTCCTATTTTTGTTAATTTTTTTTTTTTTTTTTGCTATACGAATTGGTCCTATGAAAAACTTGTCAATATAAAAGTTGTGGATATTTTTGAGAAGATGTAAAATAAATTTAATCAGATTTGATATCTTAAAAATTGTTGGAGTTATGGATTTTTCTCTTTTTTCACCGCCCTTTTTCTTTTCGTTTTTAATTTTTTTCATCGATAAAAGTTGGTCCTATCAAAAACTTGTAAATACAAAAGTTTTAGATAATTTCAAGCACATTTACAAAAAATTTAGTTGGACTTGATATCTTGAAAATTGACGAAGTTATGAATTTTTTTCTCTCAAAACCCCTGTTTTTTTGCCCCTTGAGCCCACCTCTAAATTTATCAAAAATCTGTCATGCATAAACTTTTGGCCCATTTTTAAGAAGTAATATAAACTTTAATCCGATTCGATATCTACTTTAATTAAGAAGTTATGGCGTTTTTTCGGTTTTCACAAAAACGCCCCCTATTCCGACCCCCTTGGTCCGATTTTGCCCATTAACGAACTTAGCCGAGATTTTATCCCCTTTGATTTTATGTACCAGTTTGGTGGAGATTGGTAAAGAATTATAGAAGTTATCGTGTCCATAAAAAAGTGATATATATATATATATATATATATATATATAGATAGATAGATAGATATATAAACTGGTGCGATTGCAGTAGGTAGTATTTCATACGAAATCTACCTAAAAAAATGGTCCAATTATGAAACTTGCTGTCACAGTACACCAAATGATGATTTTAAGAGAATGCAACGGAGCTGAGTACACAACATGAGGAATTTGTTTTGCCCAAATCCTTTAGTTATGGGTGTTGACATCGTTTTTACGTATGCTTTATTGTATGAACATTTAGGTAAAAACGGGCCTCGTATGTCCACAAAATGTTCTGTGGTCTATGTTCATCCACTTCCACATGTGAAAGGAATTCCAAAGCGAAAGATTTTCTTGCTGCATGACCGTTACGTTGAAGTTCTTGAACATGTTTGATTTTGTTTTCGTATAACTGCAGCACTTTATTGAAAATTTTGCACACTGTATTCCATGATATGTCCACTCGACGTGCGACAGCGTACCGTCGGTGTTTTCCATTATTGCTTTTTCCACCTGCTAACGCAAGAACGCCCTCGGTTTCTACAACAGCAGATGCCCTTCTCCTGGCATATGCTACAGATAACAAATCTGTGATTTCAAACTTTGCCATAATTTTTCTCAAACCCTGCGGTGTCATTGGCCTTCGGCGCACTACTCTTACTGGACGATAACTTTGCAAAGCGCGCCGTTCATTGCTGTCACATTCATAATAGCATTTAATGAGAAAGAACGACCTTGCATGATTAGAGACATTGTTGATTCGTAAAAATAAGGAACTCTGCCAAATAGGATTACTTTTATCGGATAAATCAAATGACGCGTAAAATGTATTTGCATAAATCTATTTTTTTTTCTATATGTCGTAAGCTAATTACAAGCCATTGAGATTTTGCATAACCCCGCAAACAATTTTGTTTTTGAAACAATTAGAAACATTTTAAACCGATATCTTCCTGTCTCAAGTACGAATTCAGGCTTCAAAAATCACAAATTAACGATTTGTGAGAAAACAATTTCCGGAATTGCACCCATTTGCGAGTGATTTGCGATCTCAAATTTTGTGATTACTAATTTCTGGCGTGAACTTTTAAGAACTCGAACGGATTTTCTTACACGGGTCGCGCTCTCGAATTTTGTTGCCTTTAACGCCTTTAAATGGTAATTTTGTTTAGGTCAGAGTTTCTTAAGAGTACAAAAAATTTTAAAGCCGTGTAACAAAAGGTTAAATTTGATTCCGATCCTTATTTCATTAAACAATATTGCATACAGTGCCATTTACCCCTTGGTGGTGAGTATTTGATTTTTTTTGGCGGGAAATAAATTTTCATGACCTCCTTTAAATTATTATCTAGTTTTATAACATTTGGTGCAACAGTTTTCATTTTATGGCCATTTCAAATTGGAACTTTAATTATAACCACCCCGTATTTTTTATAGTTTTTTTTCTTTTATTAAAATGAAATTTGTGAAAATTTCGAGAAAAACACTCAGAACCAAGATGTTTTGGAACAGTTTTGCTCGCCTTTGGCCGAAGTTTTTACCACTAAATCTGAATATTTTTTTAATGAAAATTTCAAAAGGGTTCGATAAGTATATTTATAACCTATTAAAATTTCTGAGAATTAGGACAATAACAACATTTTTTTGTTGAGAGACAAGCTGAAAATAAGAAAAAAAAAACCGAGAAGAAAACATATTCCTTTTTCAACTAGATACCAATTTTTGTTGATTTTTATCAGATGTATAAGCATCATACTTATTAAAGCTAAAAATCTGAAAGAGAGAGTTCAAACAATAAGAAATCTTTTTCTTAACTTCTAAAATAGACAAAATGCAAAAAAAAAGTCTTCTTACCAGCTATTTTATCACTAAATATCAATATGCTTTCTTGATTGTTTCATACAGGCTATGAAAACGCTATGTTTTAAACTCCGAAAAAAGAATCTCGCAATAAAGAAAGTACCAAATAACATAAACTTTCACTCCTTTTTAAAAACACTGCAAACGATTTCAAAAAATACATTAAATAAAGTAAAAAACAGACTTCATTAACAGCAAAAATTTTTGGATGATAAGATCTCACTGAGAATTCCACATTATACAAGAAGCATTTTTAGATTATTATCTTTATAAAATTTAGTTACCCTGTTTTTTTTGTTGTTGTTGTTGTTGTTGTTTTTCTTGCTCATCATTATACAGTAGCTTCTCTCTTAATCGTCTTCCTATTAACCGAAACTGCTCTTTAACCGGCCGACTGTTTTCAATAAACGATCCAAAACCCGATATAGATAAACGGTAAAAAATAGAATAGATCTATAAAGTAGATGAAATCTGTCTGTATTAAAAAAAGTTACTATTTCAAAACTCCGACCTCTAAAAATAAAGAACCTACATCACGTTTCAACAAAAGCATGCACATAATAGCTTTATCGTTATGCAGCTCTGCTTCTGGGCCTTATCTACCTTTAATGCTAATCTGCAAATCAGTTAAGCCCAAGGCATTTAAAAATGCTGATTTGACATCTCTTCTTTTCTACTATTGCTCTTTGAGGATGGATGGACGAGCTATTCAAAGGCATGGTTTCATTTTCAGATTGTCCCATCTATCACAAAGCCTTTAGAATGTTAAAATTTGTTAGTAAAAGCACTTCTTCTGCTTGGAAATGCACCATTTCATCCAAGTGAAGATGAATTTAAAACGGTGAAAATCGAAGACGCCTTTCTTTTATCAAATGTAACGTCACCTGTAGAGCTAATGGATTAAAGCATTACTTGCTGATTTCTTTGAGCCTAGACGATGGCACTAATCTTTGCCTTGCAGACTACACTAATAAAGTCTTGGAGTAAGTTCTTAATCAAGTAGGAACAATCCGAAATTGAAGAAACTCTGGTGTAACATGTGAAAACTCAAGGTTTGGTATAAGCGGAAGGCTTTTGAAATTTCTTTGTTAGCGGGCTTTCCCTTTTTTATCATTCCTAGTATAAACAGTTTTTTAATTTATGCCATAGTGCATACGTATCTATTGTGAATGACTCCTACACCAGAGCAACTAACTACTTAATTAGTGTCCATTTAAGATATTATTAATTTCTTAAGGTTTATAGTAACACGTAATAATTTGGATATTTTCAGATTAAAGGCGTTCAACGGAATGAGTTTCTGATATAGCCTATTTGAAACGCGTGTTGAAATACTCTGTTAAAGAAAAATAATGTTGCATGATCATGTGGAAATTTCTAATTTATTAACTCAAAAAAGCTTAATTGAACACAATTTTTGCTTTAAATAATCTTAATAATATATAAAAATGCCATATAAAATTATCTTAGTAAATCTCGTAAAATCCTGTTCACATTTGAGAATATTAGTTCATCGTTAATAGGTCCCTGAAAAAAAAAACCAGTCCCCGAAATTCGCAAAAAATTTTAGAACTCTTTATTCAAAACTTATCACCTTTTAACGAACTTCCACTTGAGGTAAACGAAAATAAATGTTCAAGACCTTGACGTTGATAGAGTTATTTTATATTCAAAGTTTAAAATAACGAAATTTTAACCTTTTTTCAGAATTATTCATCTCATTTAGAAAATTATGAGGGCTTTGACTCATGAGCGATGTACACTGTAATAAAAAATCTTTTACGAAAAAAACGCTTTTAATCGGATGAAATGTTTTAACTTTTATCCCTGAGGTCCGGATGTTCACTATATATTATATACCATATAAATACGATTAATATTTCAAATAAAACAAAATTGTTGCATGAGTCGTCATATATCTTATATTATAATAAATATGAGTTTCTTCTTTCATTTTTCTCCAATTGGTGTTGATGAATTATAATTTCATGTAAGTTATATTTACGAGTTTTGCATTCAATTTATTCTACTGCATTTGCACGTGAAATTATAACAGTGTATCTATTATTTATTTATTTATAATTACATTTTGAATATTCAAATATACTTTATGAAAAAAATTTCTTATTTTTAATTTTTGTCCTTCATATTATTTAGTCGTATACTACAATTATTAAACATTTTTAGCATTTGACAATCTTATAAATATTGAATGCTATGTTAATTGTTGCAATTAAGAATTTTCACTATGTATTGTTTCAGTGACTTCATGCGTTTTGAAAATATTTGTTACCTCTAGTCTAAGAGCTAGCAACGTTTTCGTCACCTGATTTTATATAGGCTCATTTTTTAATATGTTTTTCCCTTTTATGGTAGAATACGTTTGCTAGCGGTCTGGCAGTCGGGAGACGTTGCGTTTACCTGTGGCAGAAGGGGTTATGCAAGTCAAAAAGCTTCAAAAACACGCCATTTTATCAAGGCTCATTTTTTAATATGTTTTTCCCTTTTATGGTAGAATACGTTTGCAAGCGGTCTGGCAGTCGGGAGACGTTGCGTTTACCTGTGGCAGAAGGTGTTATGCACGTCAAAAAGCTTCAAAATCACGTCATTTTATCAAGGCTAATTTTTTATATGTTTTTATCAAGCTTAAAAATTACAAGATATTACACTTTGGGTAGCAGACAACCTATAATTAATTTCTAGACACAAATTCGGTTGCAAAGTTAATGCCAGATGGCTTTAAATATGGCAACGAAAGCGCCTGTTCCAAGAGTGATTTAAAATTTAAAAATTATAAGACCTCTTTACGTCATTTTATCAAGCTTAAAAATTACAAGATATTACTCTTTGGGTAGCAGACTGCCTATAATTAATTTGCCAGACACAAATTCGGTTGCAAAGTTAATGCCAGACTTTTTAATTATAAATCCCTTTAACATTAACTTTGCAACCGAATTTGTGTCTGGCAAATTAATTATAGGTTGTTTGCTATCCAAAGAGTAAGATCTTGTAAATTTTAAGCTTGAGAAAATGATGTAATGAGGTCTTTTAATTTTTAATTACAAACCACTCTTGGAATAGGCGCTTTCGTTGCTATCTTTAAAGCCGTCTGGCATTAATTTTGCAACCGAATTTGTGTCTGGCAAATTAATTATAGGTTGTCTGCTCACCAATGAGTAATATCTTGTAATTTTTAAGCTTGATAAAATGACGTAAAGAGGGCTTATAATTTTTTGAATTATAAATCACTCTTGGAACAAGGCACTTTCGTTGCCATTTTTAAAGCCGTCTGGCATTAACTTTGCAACCGAATTTGTGTCTGGCAAATTAATTGTAGGTTGTTTGCTATCCAAAGAGTAATATCTTGTAATTTTTAAGCTTGAAAAATGACGTAAAGAGGTTTTTTAATTTTAAATTATAAACCACTCTTGGAATAGGCGCTTTCGTTGCCATATTTAAAGCCGTCTGGGATTAATTTTGCAACCGAATTTGTATCTGGCAAATTAATTATAGGTTGTCTGCTATCTAAAGAGTAATATCTTGTAATTTTTAAGCTTGATAAAAACATATAAAAAACGAGCCTTGAAAAAATGACGTGATTTTGAAGCTTTTTGACCTGCATAACCCCTTCTGCCACAGGTAAACGCAGCGTCTCCCGACTGCCAGACCGCTTGCAAACATATTCTACCACAAAAGGGAGAAACATATTAAAAAATGGGCCTTGATAAAATGACGTGATTTTGAAGCTTTTTGACCTGCATAACCCCTTCTGCCACAGGTAAACGCAACGTCTCCAGACTGCCAGACCGCTTGCAAACGTATTCTACCATAAAAGGGAAAAACATATTAAAAAATAAGCCTTGATAAAATGACGTGATTTTGAAGTTTTTTGACCTGCATAACCCCTTCTGCCACAGGTAAACGCAACGTCTCCCGACTGCCAGACCGCTTGCAAACGTATTCTACCATAAAAGGGAAAAACATATTAAAAAATGAGCCTTGATAAAATGACGTAATTTTTGACGTTGCTAGCTCTTAGACTACTCCTTTTTCGAGATTTATCATTTGATACGGCAGATTTCATCCTGTCATTAGACCACTTTGCATATCCTTTTCCTAATTTCTATTTATTATAATTAGTAATAATTTCCCATAACAGAAATGAGTTTCGTCCTTTATTTCCCTCCCTTTTGTGTGTGCTGGATTATAATGTCGTCTGTATTGTAGTTATACAGTTTATTGTCAGATCATTCTGCTGTATTTGAGCATAAAATACGAATGTTTATCTAATGCATATTATACAGCATTTTTCAAGTTATCACGTTTACAAATAGTCTTCTTTTATCTTCAGAACCACAGAAGCCAATTGGTCTCCAAAATCTTAAAAAAGTGTTTCTGAAATAAAAGATTCTTTTACATGAGTTACAATTTTCCAACTGAGCGAAAACAATATCTGGGCCAGGATTCGAGCCAGGGGTCTGTTGACTGAAGCTACAGATGAATCTGGTCATTTCACCCGGATATACTTTCATCCAGTTAGAAAGTTGCAATGCATATTAATTATTTACCAGTTGGACTAATTATAAACTTAAAAATATACTTATAATTACTTTAAAGGCCTTAAAAATGTATAAAGATATTATTTATTTAATTTAATGTATCCCTGAGATCTTTCGGAGGCACATCCGTCCATTTTCAAAGGGGAAAATACTTCCTGTTCCGCTTCTGTATTGTGTTCTTGTAACATCGCCTTGGCGATAAACACAGCCCACGCCAATTATACGCCAATCGGCAATTTACTGTAACCCTGCTCACGTGTTGTGTGACGCAGTGGATTGAGAGAAACAGTCTCTTAGCAACAAGCTCTAATACTGCAACAAGCAGCGACTCTTAGAAAAATAAACATTCCATTAAATTTACAGTCTACTTGCTTTTTCTTTTAATTTAGTTTTTCTTTTTAATTTAGTACACCTCCGTACATTTGGTCCGTCGAGCCGGAGGTATGAACGAATCAGTGTCTTTTCTATTGAATTAAATATTGAATTTATCGAATTTCGTCAACAAGACGAATAATGTCGGAAACTGAGATAAAAGCATTGAACAGAAGGCGAGGGAATATCAAGGCCCAAGTCACCAGAATATTTAACGCAACGGATGGAAAAACATTTAATTTATCCGAATGGAAAGCCCACCTGGATTTACTGTCGAAAACAGAAGAAAAGTTTGAAGCTCTTAAACTAGAGTATTATAGAATAATAGAGGAAGAAAAGTTGGAAGAAATTGAAAAAGCACTCAGTCAACTGGACGAGGATATTCTAAAACTAGAGGTAAGCTTAAAATCCTCTATTAATGCTTATTATGAAAATACTGATTCTAATAAAAAATCTATTGAACAGGACCAAGCTAAAACGTCTAGCATTAAGCTACCTAGGGTCATATTGCCGGTTTTTAGTGGCAGAATTGAAGAATGGTCCGTATTTAAAAGTACATTTAACGAGCTTATTAATGATAATTCAAATTTAAAAGATAATGAAAAATTATTTTATTTGCGTTCTGCTTTGACTGGTGAAGCGAGGAGTTTGCTTACACCAGATGAAAATTATGTTTTACTTTTCAATGCGTTAGAACAAAGATACGAGAATAAAAGAGTTATGGTAGATTGTCATATAAAGAATATTTTAAATCTTTGTGTAATTAAACAGGAATCCGCTAAGGATCTCCGCATTTTATTGGATAACGTGAAGAAAAATTTAAGGGCTTTAAAGATCTTAAAGTATGATAGAGATAATTTCTCGAACGCAATTTTGCTGAATATTATTCTAAATAAACTAGATAACGAAACTCGTAAACAATACGAACTAACATTAAAGGATAATGAGGTGCCTAATTTTGATGAATTTTTAGAATTTCTTGAGCGAAGATGTCAAATCTTAAATAGTATAAGTTCTAATGTATCCTCTAAATATACTGCAAAATCCTTATTCATAAAAACAAACAAACCTCAAAGTAAATGTTGCGTAATTTGTAAAACCGAAAACCACCCCTTATATCATTGTGTTAAATATAAAAATATGAAGTTAAGTGAGCGAATTAACCTTGTTAAGAAAAATAAACTTTGCTTCAATTGTTTAAGTTCAGCCCACCTCATTAATTATTGTAATTCAAAAAGCACTTGTCATGTTTGCAAGAGCGCAAGCCATCATTCATCATTACATAATTATACAACACCAGTAAACAATCCTATAAACAATCTCCCATTACATGAAACAATAAATAGCAATTTTGTTTCGGAAGATTTATCACAAAACGAAACTACTGCTCATTCATTTTTTTCATATGAAAATGATAATAATAAATCTGTTTTAATTAGCACTGCAATAATTTATTTGACAGATGTAAATGGCATCAAAATTCCTTTCAGGGCAATATTAGATTCCGCATCTCAGAATTGTTTTTGTACATTTAAAGCAGCACAAATATTAGGCTTGAAAAAGGAGAAAATAAATATTCCTGTAAGTGGAATAAATAAATTGCCTATTTACATTAAATCTAGAATCAAATCGAAGTTGTCAAATAAAATGAATAGTGCCAGTTATGATATTGAGTTATTAATCGTTCCAAACATTTGTGACTTCACGCCCTCGAAAAAGATAAACATATCAGATTTAAAAATTCCAGCAAATATTTGTTTAGCGGATAAAAAATTTAACATTCCAAGCAGTGTGGAGATAATTATCGGTGCTGAACTGTATTTTTCTCTTTTAAATGAAGAAAAAATAAAGTTAGGCAATAATTTATATTTGCAATCAAGTATTTTTGGATATTTAGTATCTGGGTGTATTTATGACAAAACAGTAAATAATAATAATACTAATTATTGTTTCTTAACAAAAAATCTTGAATTACTTAATGACACTTTGAAGTCTTTCTGGGAAATTGAAGAAGTACAAAATTTAAAACCCTGTAACAGTGAAGAATTAGACTATTGTAATGATCACTTCGATAAAACGCACTTCAGAAAAGCGGATGGTAGGTTTGTGGTCACGATGCCGTTTAAACCACAGGTTTTAGAACCCGATTTGGGAAATTCCAAAAATCTTGCTTTGAAAAGATTAAACTCTCTGTGGCAACGTTTAGATCGAGATCCTGTTATGAAAAATTTATACACAGAATTTATTAAAGAATATAGAGGTTTAAATCACATGCATGAAATAAAAGAAAACACGAACTTTAATGATGGCTATTACTTACCACATCACGGCGTTTTACGACCCTCTAGTAAAACCACAAAACTACGCGTCGTTTTTGACGCTAGTGCCAAGTCAACCAACGGAAAATCTTTGAACGATTTATTATGTAAGGGTGGAGTTCTGCAAGATGATCTTTTTTCGATATTAATTAGATTTAGAAAGCATATTTATGCTTTTACTGCGGATATTAAACAAATGTTTAGGATGATAGAAATAAATCCATCCCAGTACAAATATTTAAAAATTTTGTGGAAAGACAGTATGTCATCCCCGGTTAAGGTATTTCAGCTAACAACAGTTTCGTATGGAACATCTTGTGCTCCCTACTTAGCCACCAAGGTATTACAACAATTAGCTCTAGATGAGAAAAAGGAATTCCCGTTAGCATCGAAAATTGTTTTGAAGGACTTTTATATGGATGATTGCCTATCGGGCTCATCCAATTTAGAAGAATTCAGATTAATGAAATCGCAATTAACTGAACTCCTTCTAAAGGGAGGGATGGTTTTACACAAATGGTGTACCAATGAGGTCCAATCTACTGATAATCACATGTTTCCCCTGGACAGAAATTCTGAAGAAATAACTGTTAAAACATTAGGGATGTTGTGGAACAGTTTCAATGATACGTTTAGGTATAAAGTTAATATCAACACAAAGAGTGATTTCACAAAAAGAGATGTACTTTCGCAAATTGCCCGCATTTATGATCCTCTCGGTCTCTTAGGGCCAGTGATTGCTAAAGCAAAAATATTCATGCAGGAGCTATGGCTTCTTAAAATAGAGTGGAATGAGAAGCTGCCCTCTCATGTCGCCAAACTATGGGAAACCTTCCTCGAAAGTCTTAAAGAACTGGAATCCATTGAAGTACCAAGATGCTACCTAGCTGTGAACCAATCAGTGGTGCTAAATGGTTTCGCAGATGCGTCTTCCAAGGCTTATAGCGCAGTGATATACATGCAAACATCTAATTCTAGTGAAACCATCAGTTACTTATTATGTAGTAAATCCCGCGTGTGTCCAACCAAAGTAATAACAGTGCCACGTCTCGAACTGTCAGCATGTCTTCTTCTGGCTAAACTCACTAACAAGGTCTTAAATTCATTAGACAAACAAGTAGCTTCAGTCAATTTGTTTTCTGATTCAACTATTGCTTTAGCTTGGATAGACACTGCTCCTCATCTCCTGAAAACGTTTGTGGGAAACCGCGTTGTGCAAATTAAGGAACAAACTAAGAACTTTCCATGGTTTCATATTCCGTCAGAACACAATCCAGCTGACTTGATATCAAGAGGTGCAAGTGTGGAAAACCTGTCTTCTAACCAGTTGTGGTGGCATGGCCCGCCTCTTTCAATTCTTGAAGAAACAATAGCAAAAACTGACTCTAATATAAGTGACATTAAAGATGAACATTATTCTAGTGAGCTTAAAGCTCCCAGCAACTTGACATTCGCTATTCATACTGACTCTAATTTCTGTGATAATTTAATTAATCTTAGCAATAATTTCCAAAAATTAATTAGAATTTTAGCTTATATTTTCAGATTCATACATAAATGTAAAAAAGCAACATCTGCAACCGGCCCTCTGTTGCTGGAGGAATTAAGAAAGGCAGAGGTTTATTTAATAAAAAATGAACAAATAAAGTATTTCAAAAATGAAATTTCGGCCCTCCAAGCGGGATCTTTGGTTCATCGCGCAAGTAAGTTAAAATTCTTAAATCCCTTTTTAGATGGAGATAGCTTATTGAGGGTGGGAGGAAGACTAGCAAAATCAAAATTGAATTTTGATCATAAACACCCCATTATACTTCCGGCGAGCTGTCGCTTGACGAAACTAATTTTTCAATATTATCATAAACGAGATTTTCATGTAGGACCCCAAGCTCTTTTGAACACTGTGCGTCAAAAATATTGGCCTCTCGGTGGCAGAAATATTGCGCGTAAAATTGTACATGAGTGTTTACAATGCTTTAAAATTAAACCTATAACGGCTAGTCAAATGATGGGGGATCTCCCTCCTGAAAGAATAGTGCCCAGTTCCCCATTTTCAAATGTGGGATTAGATTTAAGTGGGCCTTTTGAAATAAAATATAACGGTCAAAGAAAGGGTACTTTTCAGAAAATCTATGTTGCCATATTTGTATGTATGGTCACTAAAGCTGTGCACTTGGATTTTGTCTCAGATTTGACATCCGAGGCTATAATAGCGACTCTAAAAAGATTCTTCGCTCGTCGTGGGAAAAGCTCTGTAAACTTTAGCGACAATGCTACAAATTTCGTTGGGGCTTCAGCAGAACTAAAACATTTACGTAGACTTGTTACGAGTGATGAAGTTTCGAACTTTTTAGCTTCTGAAGGTATTAACTGGAAGTTCTCCCCTCCTAGGGCGCCAAATTTTGGTGGCCTTTGGGAGGCAGGAGTCAAATCTTTCAAATACCACTTAAAAAGAGCTGTGGGTTCAGCTCATCTCACGATCGAGGAATTCCTGACAGTTATCACACAGATAGAGGCTATTTTAAATTCGCGACCGCTTTGTCCTTTGTCAACAGATCCTGACGATCTTCAGGTGTTGACTCCTGGTCACTTTCTCATAGGAAAGCCTCTTAATTTAATTCCAGAACCCAATTTAAGTGAGGTCAAAGATAATTTGCTAAATAAATGGCAAAGGACTCAAAAATTAACGCAGTTAATATGGAAACGTTGGCAGAATAATTATCTGAGCCAGTTACAAGAAAGAAACAAGTGGCTATTTAAAAAGCCTAATATTCTGCCAG
Organism: Maratus speculifer; assembly: GCA_964019185.1. Classification (NCBI taxonomy): domain Eukaryota; kingdom Metazoa; phylum Arthropoda; class Arachnida; order Araneae; family Salticidae; genus Maratus; species Maratus speculifer. The sequence continues at coordinate 113,890,974 of OZ025293.1, read as the reverse complement.
GAATGCTAGTTTTGCTTAAGGACTCACAATTACCCATTTGCACTTGGTCACTAGGGCGCATTAATAAGGTTTTCCCAGGCGCGGACGGGATAGTCAGGGTAGTTGAAGTTCGTACCGCTAAGGGTAATTTTAAACGACCTATTTCAAAAATAAGTATATTACCCATTGAGGACAACATCATAGATCCTAAACTTTAAATGTGCTTTATTATGTATTAATTTTTCATGTATTATTTGTGTTTATTTATTTTATTTATTTATTTTTGCTTATAATCTGTATCATATTGTATTATTACTTGTATTGCATATGTATCTTGAAATATAAAAATATTTCAACGCCGGGCGGGATGTTCCGCTTCTGTATTGTGTTCTTGTAACATCGCCTTGGCGATAAACACAGCCCACGCCAATTATACGCCAATCGGCAATTTACTGTAACCCTGCTCACGTGTTGTGTGACGCAGTGGATTGAGAGAAACAGTCTCTTAGCAACAAGCTCTAATACTGCAACAAGCAGCGACTCTTAGAAAAATAAACATTCCATTAAATTTACAGTCTACTTGCTTTTTCTTTTAATTTAGTTTTTCTTTTTAATTTAGTACACCTCCGTACACTTCCTTTTCTTTCTTTTTTTTTTTCTCTTTGAAAATGAACGCGTGTGCCTCCGAAAGATCTCAGGGATATATTAAATTGAATAAATACTATCTTTATATATCTGTGACGCCTTTTCACCCTTCACTGTACTGTTTTTTTTTTTTTTTTTGTTTTTTTTTTGTGAAAAAAATTATTCGAAATCCATATATCGTTGTAATAATGGAAAAATAGTAAAAGATAATTACATTTTAAATTGTCATCTGAAATTTAATGCTTTATGGCGGTATCCTGTGTACACAATTAGCGTTTTTTAATATGTATTGGTATATTTTGCAATTAAATGGGCTACAATTAATTAATCTTGTCTGCGTAAGAATGTGCAACTTTCTTTATATTAATATTTTTAAGCATTCAGTAAAAATAATAAAGGTATATTTTACCTTAATATTTTAATCGAAATTTTTGTTTCCGAAAAACAATATATAATTTTATTGTCAATTGTAGCCATCTGATATTGACAAAAAAAGAGTTATTCGTTTCTTTGAATTGTTCTTTATGTGTTACAGCGACCATATTGGGCAAATTCATGGCACATAATGAGAATTATAGTGTTTTAGGTACTTGCCCGATGTGGTACAAGGTGCACTGAAGAGTTAAGTAATTATATGTTTATTTTAAAGTTTATATATTAATAACAAGGTATAAAAATCATTCAAGGTACTGGTATTTAAATACAATGATTTAACTCCATAGAATACACTGGGTTACATAATGATATGAATACCTAATGGGTTTCGGGATAGCCTGGCAAAAATTCATACATAATTATCCTACAACTCCATTCTCGAGACAAAAACAGTATTTTTATATAATACAGAGCTGTAAAAGATATGACAAATTTTTAATTTATCGAAAATATGAATCATCTAAAAAATAGTGTTGCAAAATTATATGAACATTGACCGAAATTATCACTAAGCGTAAGCGACCATGGAAACTATACAGGAATATTGAATGCCACTCCGAGAAGAAGAAATCGAAATATGAAAATTAGTTTAGCATATAAATATGCTTCATATACTAAAGAATTTCCAAATCTGATCGCAAAGTGAGTTCTAGAAGTATGGGTCGTAAATGCGCTTTAAAAGGTTTTGAGAAAGGGAAAATCGTGGCTTTTAAGAATCAATAACTTTTGGCCAGAACTATAGCAAAAAAATTGAAAAGATCTCTTTGAATGATATTATATTTTCCTCGATTAAAATAAGATTATGGAGCAAAAAATTCTCCGGGACATCCTCCAAACCTGACAAAAAGGGAAAAAAGAGCCATTATATAAAGAATGAGCAATGGGAAAATAATTTTAGGGGATCTTTCAAGAGATCCATTGATAACAGTGCCAAAAATGTACCTTGTCCAGAGTTGTCAAGAATTCTAAGATGATAAAGTACAAGAAAAGAAAGCACCAGTCACGTATGACTAAAATGCATCAGCAGAATCGCCAGGATTATGCAAAAGTTCACATGTCGTGGAAGTTAGAATATGAAAGAGTAATATTTTTCAATGAAAAAAAATTCAGATTGGACGGTCTAGCCTTTTTTCCTGATTATTGGAACGACTTGCGCAAGAAACAAGAAATGTTTTCAAAATGAAAGCAGGGTTGAGATTCACTCATGGTTTGGGCTGCGTTTGGATTTCGTTGTAAGAACTACGCTGCGTTTCTGTCTGGCAGAATAGTGCATTAACCTATCAAGATCAACTTGAAGAAGACTTGCTGCCATTTGCTGAAGAAATTGGCGGACCTGTTTGGATGTTCCTACATAACAATGTGTCCATCCACACGGCAAATACCACTAGGGAATGGTTTATTAATAATGTTGTACACGTAATTCCATGGCCATCTGTTTCTTCTGATTTAAATCCAAAAGGAAATGCTTTGAGTCTGTACTGGTTAAAGCTGTTTGCGTAAATGAAAATCAATTTTAAACAATTCAAAAGTAAAAGTATATTATAGTTGTGTATAATTTCACAATTTTAAAAATATACGCATTGCAAAGAAGTCTACAATCTATGATTGTGACCTATTTATTTGTATACGCGGAAGAAAAAACACAAACTTACTTTTCGGTTACTCTTAGCACTCTGGGGCAATTTTACTAGCCAAAGGGGTATATTAGGCTGAGATTGGTATTTTCCAAAAATCTTCGTCGTTCACTTGTCACTCGTCGTCATGTTGTCACTTGGATTGGCACTCAACTAAACGTTACTCAACAATCTCCGTTCACCTGTATTTTGATAAAATCAAAACAGACCTGACGCATGTGCCAAAGCGCGAAGTGCTAAGCTTTCCGAAAACAAGCAGTATTTTTTACATTGTCATCTTGAAAAATGGAAACTCTATAAACTCATAAAAATCCTCCTTTATTTAACCACTTCACCGGCGATGGGTATGGGGAAACAGTGCTTTTAACCCCGAGTTATCTAGGGGCAGACGGTTAAGTGGTTAAGCAAATAAATATCCTCTTATGTTAAGATCTTTCTGTAACAGATAACGATATTTATAGATAATTATTTATGCAATTTTTATGTTATAAAGAAGAAGAAAACTACAGAAATTTATTGAAATTCGTAGCGTCGCAAGAATGGAATGCTAAGCATAATAGGTTAAATCTCGGAAATATATTTGTCTTTCAGGTTTCTGAAGATAAGTTAACGCTTTTACAGAGTCACGTGTAACTAAAAAAGAATGCATGACTTTTCCGTAATCCTTCTACCCAAATCTAGGAACATTTCTCTTTTTTCACAGTATTCCAAGAATTCTAGTAATTCAAATAAAAATGCGAAGAGGTTAGAGAAAATAGTAAAAACAAAAATTGTTAATCTACTTTCATTGCAAATCCCAATAAATAAAATATTCTGTTGCAATTTATTTTCTTCGCAACAGATTGAGCATAATTTTCTTTTAAATCCAGCTAAAAATGAAATATTTTTTAACTTTTGTTGTAGGAGAATCTAAGGTAATAATAGTTTATCATCATTAAAAAATCCAGAAAAGTAATTTTAATATCTTTAGGCGTTAAGTTTTTAGCTTCATGGTAGTATTATAATAACAAGAATAAGTTAAAACTGTGATTCAACCGATGGCAATTTGTGTTTTTGAAAGATTTCTTGATGAAAACTGGGAACACTAGTAAAGCGCCCTTTTATATGATAAAAACGATGTTTATACTTGATGCAGCGATGTGTAACCATGATGCAGCGATGTGTAACCATGATGCAGCGTCTTTATTTTGATTTCGCATATTGCAGTTTCATTTAAAGAATAGAACTCAAGTGTAGTATCTTCTGCTGCAATTTGCTAGTTGTAGTTAATTCAGTCAACTTTATCTGCTTGCAGCTAATGGTCGTCGCTTACGATTAATGTCTTGTGTGGTTATTACCCAACTATACCGCGCCAATTTGAAATTTAAAAATGATTGTTTACACTTCCTGTTACTGTTTTTTTTTTTTTTTTTTTTTTGGTAATATTTTTATGCTCACAGAACCGAATTACTGAACTATGTTTCAATTTATTGGGACCTACTGTCAATGCTTCATAATTTGAGTATTTACACAAATTAAGAATTTCAGCCACGGACACAGTTACAACAAGGATTTTGATTCACATGTGCATTTCAGCTGGCTGCTCAAAAAATTCTAATTTCTATGGAACTACATACTATTAGTCCTTTCAGGAGCAAAGTATTTTTATTCATAAAATGCTCGAAAGATTGAATGGCACCAGAATTTAATAATTTATTTAAAGATAAGTAAAAGTTTTCCGTCATGTACAAAGGAAAAATTTCATTCGAAAATTCTGGTACTAATGTGGTATTTAGGGATTAAAATTAAGTGTTACTAAAAATGAACCAACACTCAGCAGGGAGTTAAAAATATACTTCCTATATACTTAAAATTAATCTGTTTCACAAATAAAAAGAACATTCTCATTAAATAATATTGAAACTGCAGAAACGTATTACATACTCAGTACATCGTATCAGAATATACGAAGAAGTAAAAATATAATTTTTTTAATTAGAATATTGTTTTAAGTTCTTTAGAAAATTTAATTTATTCGAGATAATTTGTTTGCATTGTAAAGTGTAAATATTATTATTTCACTTATATTTACATTTAATTTTCTTTTATAGATGAAATGGAGCAGTGGAGGCGAAATTGCTTGCAAGAAGGTCATAAAATGACAAACGATTGTCAGACAGAGAAGACTGTTGGATACAGACTAGTGCGATGCACATGTGAGAAAGATCTTTGCAATATTTCTGAAACAACGTCAGTATCTGTTCCGTTGTTGTTTTCGGTACTGACAATATTATGGATTTATCATTCCAAATTAAAGTGACTATGAAATACATCTTGCAACATCACTGCCATCAATTGCATTGATGCTAAATTTTTCTTTCAGTCAAATAATGTTATTTGAGATTTTTTCTCTGCACTGTGGACCAAGATTACAAACAATGATTGTATTTGAATGTATAATATTTTGGGAACTGCTGACATCAGACGAAAGAATGTTTAATTTTATTGGTGTCAAAAATCACTGATGAATTTGGATATTTAAAAAAAAAGTGATGTCTACTTAGTGCAATGCCTTCAGGTTTTATTTATACATTCTGTGTTGCTGTGGAGCATAGAAAATTAAATTATTGAAAACATTTTTATTTGTTATGGACGTTCGCAGATACTGCAGGCATATCATATTTTACTTTTGTAAGCGTTTATTGTTGCCATATGTAAATTATAATCTGTTTTAATTACACGTATGCTTTTGGTAGCTATGTTAAAACTATGTGATTACTATTTCGAATCACGTATTCGAAATCCTACTTGAATATATCAATCTTGTGTAATGTGACTGTTCAATTTAATGTATTTTTTAAATTATGGTTTTTTGTAATGCATCTTTAAAATATATTTTCATCTGGCTTTTATCATAAAGCTTAGCTAATATAATATAACGTGCTTAAGTACTTCAATATATTCATAGATTATTTTTACTCAAGAGACAGTAATTTGTTTTCTCATTTTTATATTTCATAAGATTTGATAACTATGAAAGAATAAATTTTGTATTTTTCAATGAATTATTTCTGTGCTCTTAAGTTAATCATGATTATATTGAGCACTGATTATATGGGTTGGGGATTACATCATTCTACTCACTGGTGAGTAGATTTTCCCTAGGTTGAGTGAATATTTAGCAGTCTTTTTTAAATTACAGGCATAATAATAAAAATATGCAAACAATGCAAACATTTTTTTAATTATTTGTTAACTATATTTTGCAGTGATTCTAATTATCATGATGTAAATGCAGCACTAACTTCTACTCTGCATCAAACTTTCCTCTGTTGTATATATCTATCTATCTATATATATATATATATATATATCTTAATTTTACATTTAAAAATTTACGAAAATGCATTATAGTTATGAATTGCTTTTTGCATTTGTTTAAATTTTGTCACAAATTTTTTAACTTTGCATTCCTACTTACTGTCAAATAAAACGTATACTTGACTGGTAAAATTTTCTGAAAATTTCTCATCCCTGCATTGACATATTACCACGTTACTAACTTAAAATTGCTAATCTGAAATCTCAAAAAATAGACTCCTTCGATTGCGGACATGCATTTTAGAAGAATCAGTACAGTCAAACAATTTGAATAAATGTGAATATTTTATTACGAATCTTGCCAAATTTTATATGAAGGAATTGAAAAATGTTTCATTTTCATGCACAACTATATGAAAAAAATATATCAAATAATGTCGAAAAAAATACCAGAAATGTATTTTTCCATAACAGAAAAATAATTTTTTTTACTCCTTGATCACTTAAATTATATTACAGATTAAAATTCAAATTTAATATAACAACTACTGCTAACAATTTCTACTTTTTCAGCACTTTTTATTTTTAAATTTCAGTCAAACATTTAATGTTAAATTCAAAATACTTAACTACTTTCCAAGATACAAAATACATGTAATGACCTCAAAACAATAGTGAAAAGTTAACTAAATAATATTTTTTATGATCATAGTTAAAGACCTCGCATAATACAATTACAGAAATAGATATAATAATATCGCTCACCGAAAGAAAAGTGACTCATATAAACAACATTAAATTTTACAGGAAAGGCAAAGAAAATTTGCATGATTTTCTGTGGCTTGAACTTATAGTACTTGACTCTGCATGTAGGCGAAAAAAGGTTCATAAAATTGTAAAACCCTTAAGAAAGAAGACATATGATATGGTTTAAAGGGTTGAAAAAATTTACCTCCCCACACAATCCATACATCTTCTGTAGTCACGAATGGACAAATATCACAATAAAGTAATTTTTCATATGACTACACTTCTCAAAATTTTTATTTAGCAAGACACACCTATGCCAGATCCATTAGTGGAATAAATAGAAAAATAAATTTTTGCGAGATATACCACTTTTCTAGCGGGTGAGCGATATGAGACAGAAATAGATATAATAATATGTGATTAACATTCTTGGTTTTTAAGAAGTCATATTTTAAGATATGCAAAATTCCGGACATGTCTGGTAAATATATAGAATAATAAATTTAAAATTAATCTTTTATGCACTTGTCCATTTTCAAAGCTGTTTGTTTTAAAGTTTAAATGTGTGATAAAGTATTTTAAAAATATATTTTATGATTATGTATAACAATTACTTTAGTTCAACTAAAACTTAATCATGCTATAGGACTTGTTTACAGAATTTTCACTCATTTTTTTATTTATTTATGTGAGCTTTTTCTATGAAGTGTTTAACTTAATGTCATTTCATAATATTTTTACTTTTTACACTCTAATTTTCATAAAATCAAATCTTTTATGCCATATAATTGCATTAATTTTATCATTTTTGATATATTTTTACTACATTGTTACTGCCTTTACTATTTTGTAATCATGTGTCATATGATAACACAATCTAAGCAATATTTTTTTGTCTTTTACTGCAAATAAACTAACACAATAAGCGCAATGATGCAAATGAATCTCACTAAATTTATTTTTCACGGAAGGTTTTATTTATTTAATCATTTAGATTTTGACAACTCCAACTTGCCGAATAATCTAAAAGTTTCATTCCAAAATATAGAAATTGAGGAATGCAGTTGTATATCAATTCCTTATAATGTATAAATATGTAATATATTATCTCAATTTTTTGTGACATAAAGCTGAGACGTGACAACTTTTGAAAACAATGTTTACGCCTGACAAAATCAAACATAAATGTTGTGTAACTGTACATTGCATTTTGTCTTGTGTTTTAAATGATTGTGCATTTGTGAACCATAGTGAGCTCTTTTAATTAGATTGTTAAATAATGAAATTTCATTGTTAATTATTTTGTGCTTCTGTGAAAAGCTATAAAGTGATAAAATATGTGTGATACATAAGTTAAAACATTACTAACAGATTGGGAATGCTACTAAAAATATTACAGAAATATTAAATTAGTATACGTTTATTAAATTATTTAATTAGTATTGTATTCGTTTGCATTTAATATTTCAGCAACTTCCTGTTACAAAGATTACTATTAAAAATAGTTAGTGGTGAGAGTTCAACACAAGGTTTTGTCAATATTATTATACATTAATGTATTTGACCATTATTATGGAAATTTGCTTTCTTATATAATCTCCCTGCCTGGCCTGAAACTGAAACTGAAACTGCTGACACATTTAAAATGCTAGCAAGCTGTTGGCTCTCACATTTTTTGAAATTAAAACTGAAGATTACTAATGTAAGTGATAAAACCTTACATAATGTGAATAACTGCGACTGATAATTAAATTTGATATATCACTGCTGATTACTTAAAATATCATACTTAAAGTTGATTTTAATTTATTTCAAACATGTCATACACATTCCCTAAACACTGCAATTAGCAGTAATGGTTTTTTTTTTTTTCAGAATTTTGTTTAACACATAACATTGCATCGATTTATTCCTATTATGAATAATTAGGCTAAAACCTTTTTATTTTTTCTAGCAGCTGCAATATGTAGATATAATTATTGAGGTCTGAATATGTCGTAAATTATCGTATTATAGCTCTATTTTTGACTTAGCTCACTTGCTACTTACGGGATACTTACATTATATCTTTGATTTAATCATTGTTAATTATTACAGTATAATGGAACATAAAATTAATGTAAGCCATGTGACTCAATATTGCTAAGAGGACTATTAAAACTGGGATACAATACATATATAACCTTCATAAATCGTTACAATAATTAAAAAAAAATTTCAAATCATCAATGAGAACACATTTATTTCCAATATCACCAAGTAATAAATGGGATAAGTAATAAAATTAAGAGAAGAAGAGTTGTAAAACTAACGATCACTAGCAGGGATTTTTTTCACTTACATCTTCTCAGATTATTCGCAATATCAGTCATTAATGACATTTCTTTGATTGTCTTAAACTTTTACTACCAATGTATGCTTATAAAGTATTTCGCAATTTATAATATCCTTATTAATTGAAAAAGCCTAATTTATTTTTTTAATTTTACTTTTAAATGACATCATTTGGCACAAAAATCTGAAAAAAAAACCTTTTTCGATTAATAATCTTTTAAATAATTTTAATCATGGCATTGAGAAATGATTCCAACGAATTTTGCTTCGTTTTAATAATGTTTCATTATTCGCTTAGATTGATTAACAACTTTACAACATCAAATGTGTTACACTAATATTTTCTGTAAAAATGTAGACAGAAAAATGAATTTCTTGCAAACTATCGCACTTGAATGTCAGAAATTGTTCTTTTCCACACACAATGGCATGAAATAGCTATTTCATTTAAAACGATTTGTTAGAAGAGATTTAATCTTTTTTTTTAATCATTTAAAGTAAGATAAGTTCAAATTTATTTCAAAAAGTGTTGCTCAGTTTAGCTTCAAAACATTTCTTGATTCAAACGGTTAAAAAATAACATTTTGATTCTTTGACAGTAGGTAACACAGAACTCAGTAAGATTGCATAGAATCCGTGAAGAAATTGCAGCCTTCATATGCCTGTTAAAATCTTGCGGACAATGTAGCGGCTGGTCCTTATTTTCGAAATGTGGATGTAAATATCTATGACCCAAAGATTTTATTTTTTCTTCCTATTTCCAGAAAACGAATTTGAAGTAATAGTATACAGTTTCGTAGTACTTTTTCTTGTACTACATCAAACTGATAGAAGAACCTATGGCTACAATGTAAAGTTACCCCTACGGTAACGTGTCTTACAAGAATACTCAAGTCTAGACATTATTATTAGACAGCATTTACCTTAAAGTATTCATCATTAATATTTTTACAAAAAAAAAAGTAAAACAAAGAAAATAATAATCTAAAACATTTTCTTCTACAAACAAAAGTAGAAAGTAATTGACATTGCTCTGATTTTGTAAATAAATGGCTAATCATTAAAGGAGCTATCAATTAGATAACATTGTGAAACAACAACAATACACACATCTATGTTTACATGGTATGAACTAAAAATAAAATCTATTTCAGATCATCTATACTAATAAAAGAACAAAACGCTCTGTCTGTCTGTGTGTGTGTCTGTGTGTGTGTGTGTCTGTGTGTCTGCGATGACTAGCAAAATCTACAGCACGTACGAAGCTCAAAATTTTTTTGAGAGTAGCCCAATGTCTCTCCTGATGCACCTGAAGCTCAGAATTTCAAAATTCTATTTATTAACTGAGTAATTAATTAAATTCCAAAGCTCACTCTCATAAAAAATCGCCTTTTTTCGCCTTTTTTCCATTTCATTTTCTTATGGTTGATTGGTTGCATAAAATTTTTGCAGAAATAATTAAAAAAGCTGGGACAGACCTTTAAAATTCATAGACTGGCAAACTGTCAGTTTAAATGAGGATTTTTTTTTTAATCACAGATGCTGTACACCATGGAGAAAAAGATAGGTGGAGGCAAAGTAAACCGAAAAAAGGTTTGCAACACGGAGTAAGAAGTGTCTTACCCCGTGGTTTGCAATATTAAACCATTTATCGCTGAAATTTTAATGTCTCAAATAAAAGCACTAGGAAGGAATTTTGTATTAATAAAACGAATTGAAAGAAACGAATTAAAGCTGAAGCATATTTTACGAAGAAATAGTAATTTTTTTAAATGTTTTTTTTCTATTATATTATTTAGGTTAAAGTTAGGTTAAAGTTAAATTGCATTTATGTTATGATTAGAATAAGGATATGTTACAATAAAGTGAATACATTTAGGCTAGGTTACATTTCTGTTATATTTAATTTACGGTAGGGTACTGTTAAGTCGCTGTTAGGTTACAGACAGGTTCTGGTTACGGTATAAAAGTTTAAGGTTAGGAATTTATACACAGAGTGAACCTATACGCAAGATTTGATTAAAAATAACACTTACTTTTGTTAAATAGCTCTGAAATTATAACACTATATACCAACCTTTTAGCTACCATCGTGTATCGATTTCATTCATGGTATAGTCCGGTTTAAGAGTGATATAATTAGTTTGAAATTCAAAATATTTCACTTGGGATTAGTATGTGAAAATAATAATTAGTTACGTGACTTAACAGTGATTTTTATGGGTAAATATAAACTTTTTTACACGAAAATCATGCAATCGTTGGATACATATTTCCTCCCGCGTTTTTCATTGCTCATTTTGAGTATTTTTAGAGCTTAATATTAGTTGTTTTTAAAACCGATTTTTCACACAGTCAGTGGCTACGTATTTCAGACAATGCATTTCTGCATGTAACGAGTTAATGATAAAATCATACAAATTTCAAGTTCGTTTAATATTATTAATACGGACCCGGGCAACGCCGGGCGGGTCAGCTAGTTTATTTATAAAAATATTCTAAGAAAATCATATTATATTCCTTAGGTGGCTTTTGAAGAAATTTGAATACATGAAGATCCGTGGAAAGTTTAGTTTGAAAATTATTTAGAAAGCGGAAGTTTCAGAAATAAAAAATATTAAATTAAAAAGTTCCTCTTACTATACCACGAAAAAATTTTGAGCGCATTCTTTAACTAACTTAGTTCTGATTAGTATACTATTGTTTACATTTTTTAAACGTTAACCTTCCTACCCTGAATGGGTCTAATCCACCCAGTCCTATAATGCGTTTCATTCGATTCAAACCAGAAATTTTTTATAAATAAATTAAACAAATAGCACAAATATTTAAGTTAAATAAGTATGTTAAATGGATTTAAATAAAAATTCTGGAGTGAAATATTTTAATCAAGTTTGAGTAAAATTTCAACAGGGTAGGAAGGTTAAAGAAATGCAAATGATACCAATTATAAATTTCAAGTATATTACAATGCATCAAAATATTCCAAATGGCTGCCATTAACAACAATACAATGTCTGCAACGCAATAGAACTGTGCCAAAAATAGTAGCTAGAGTACGATTATGTATAACAGAAATGACATATAAGCAATATAATTTCATTAGCGAAATTTTGTCCAGAAACAAATTTGGTGAGTATTCCACTATTGGTGGTGTATTTTTGTCGGCCGATTATCTGCGCTAATAGATTTTATTTATGGGATATAGGCCCTATGGGGTGGGTTGCCCTCCGTGGGGGTCTTTCTAAGGGAACCTAACCCGTATTTACGCAAGGTTCGAAGAAAACCACGGAAAACTTCGAACGGCTAGGCCGACGGTCGCGATTGGGTTCGAACCCAGCACCTACCGTCTACCAGTTTGGAGGTCAGAACCTCGCGGCCACTGGTGGGGCTTATTCCACTATTGAAAAAATAGTATTTGTTTACTCATCTAACCCACCCAAGATAGTATCGGCAAAATCTATAATGTTTATTGTTACAGTTTGAAAAATTTTCTTATCTCAGCTCATATCAAATTTTCATGTCGGTACTTGGATTTGTAAAAGTAATCTAACCCTAAGTTTTTATATGAGTAGATTTAGAGGGAGACATTCTTTTCAAAGTCTTACCAAAAGATCTGATTTTGCACACACAACGTTAAACTTTATAGTTTAAAATAAAAACTTGACCATCAGATTATCTCCAAATTGCTCTCCTATTAAAATTAAAATGTCCACACATCAATCTAGGACTTCCTAAATGAAAAGCATTATTATTAGAACTATGAAATATAAATAGATGAACTACAATTGTAGATGTTATTCATGAGTATTCGTTAGGATTCATACTGATTTGTTATTTGATAAGTTATAGGGCTCATTCTGAAAAATCTATTTTTATTTGCCTGAAGTTGATGCTTCATAACGCAGTCAACTATAGAGATTCTATAATAATTGGAAGTTGCTGATCTTATTTATAGTAAAATGAATGTTTAAATTTATTTAAAATAGAAACTGTATTCAAAAGTACATCAAATACCAAGTTATTTCTCAATTACATTCATTTTTTCTCTTCTAAATTTGTGGAGATTTTAACAGGCACAATTTTAACAGGCCGAACCTCAAGTTTACGCGTTGAAAATTGCTGTTAAGGTAATAAGAAATTGAATTTGTATATGTCACAGTGTAGTTCTTGCACTTTAGTGTTTATGTAAAAGGATAGAATTATGTTGCCTGGTGTAAAGCTTAGTAGATTTAAATATAGAAGCAATTTGCATTGTTATATATTTTTATGCATTTGATAATGCAATTTCTTGAACCACATTTTTAAGCGATTTTGCTACGGATTTTAGCATACATAAAAAATACAAAAATGTATTTTTGAACAGCAATTTAAAATGAATAATATTATAAATTTTTATAAATTTTATCATATGATGATTAAAGAGTAAATTGTAATGAAATTTCCTTTCAATAATCTTGTGAATTGTAAAACTAGAAAAGGAAATTTGCCTTATAAAAATATTGTAAAATCTGTGCAAAACATTATTTTGCATTGTAAACAGTAATTAAACTGCTTGCTTATTTATTTTTAACGTATGGCTGCAGATTTAAAGTAAAATATGCTTAATCTGTAATAAAAGTAACCGATGCTTAAAATTTGAAGCTTTCATTGTTTAGTAAAAATAAATTTCTTTCTGTTCATCATTCATTGATATTTTTTTCATGTTTCCACAAAACTATGTTCTTAAATGCATGCAAGTAACTTTAAAATATATCCATTCACTCATTTTTAGGATGAGCGAAGCGAATCCTCTACTAGGCCACTCAAATTACATTTTGTCGTACACTTTACAATAAAACTATTCAATATTTTAACTTCAAATTAAACACAAAAATAAATTATGATCTGTAGATTTGCACAATGTATTTTTTTTACAGTAAAACATTAAAAAAAATTATTATTTTAATTAATTTATTTTACATGCATTTCCAATACGGACGCATTTTAGAAAATAAATAAAAAATGAAATGCGTAATTTTCAGAAAAAATATAAATCATGGAGTAAGTAATTATAGATAGAATCATGATTGATAAATAAAACATTTTTTCATTATTCCGCAAAATTGTTTGCACAGATGACACTCAAACATTTTAAAAGAATTGTATTATGGATTTTTTTTTTTTTTTTTTTTTTTTTTTTTGTAAAGTGGCAACAAAAGAATTGCAAACAAAAATATAAACAAATATATATATGAAAAATTAAAAGAACTGCATGAAGATGTTGCCTCGATTCAAGCTCTTTATAAATGTACTAAAGCAAAGTTGGCAGATTCAGAAACGACAAATAGGCTTTAACAATTTCTTACTTTATCATTTGGATCTAAAGTAATGTTACGTTCTTATTTGTGGACCAAAAAAGGTTTAGTGAATGGGACTTTAGACTTTGTTGCACGTATTAAAGAAAATCGCAAGCCACCAGATCAGATATCGCGAATAATCATGGATAAATTTGAATACTGCAGTAATTTAACTTATAAGAATTGGTGCGTACCGATTCCCCCAATAATTAAATTCTGGAAAAATGGAAGCATAAATTGCTCAAGGAAAGAATTTCTTCTGCAGTTAGCTTTTGCTGTTATAATTCATAAATCCCAAGGTTTAACATTAGATGAAGCAGTTGTAGATATTGAACCCAGTTGGCTTAAAAACGTACGTAACGTTGTCGAGAGTGAAAATCCTTCAAAATTAAGCATTCAATAGAAATTTTCCTTACGAAAAATTCTACAATATCAAAAATTCTCATACGCTAACATGTATAAAAACGAAGAAATTAGAATAAAATGTTTTACAGTTAAAAATTCATAGTATCAACGAAAGCAGATTTCAAACGTTTTTCCAGAAAATAGGATTTTGAAGAAGTAACTTTCTTCAAGCTCTCTTCAAATATGTTATTCTAAAATAGCTATCAGAGATTATCTGATGTTAATTACAAAGATTGGAAACATGCATATTTCAAACAACTTTGTTACAGTTTTTTTTATTGATTAGTGCCTTTCTTTAAAATTACAAATACATTCTTTTTTATTTAATTCAACATAAAAGAACATCAGAATTCACTAACATGAATTTGTTGTAAACACTGGGAAATATCAACTCACAACAAGAATATTTAATAAGAGAAAAAAGTAGTTTTAGTGCAAATACAATATGAATTTCTTACCTACAGCTTATAATGATATCTATCTCCCTTTTAGAGACACTCTCATTGTCAAGATTAACTTTACACCAAATCTTCCCAGCATTAGAATACATTTCACCAGTTCATGACGAAACCTTTACATAAACCAGACTTGGAGTCCCATTCGGAAAGGGTTTTTACGCTGACTTCCTTTCATTTGAGAACGTAAACAGGGCTACTATAGTTTCATGAAAGTCTGCGACACATCCGATTAGCATCCCTCAGCAACTCAAAACATGAGTATTTCAACACACTGGAGTTGAGATTTCACGCCTTTGGGCTTCGACATCTTATCCGGAAGTGCACTTGAAACAAAAAATAATCTTGGATAAGCATCGACGCAAGCTAACAGCCATTAGCCGCCAAGGACAATCTACTATGCTGCGCTCGGGATAAGTCTCTATTAAAAGGGTATCTAAACAACCCTCAGGACTGCAGGAGCTTAGGAAGTCAATGGGAAATCTAGCATACTCAGCCGCAACATGTAGGGTGTTGCAATTCTAAGTCGAGGGGCTTCGACCCTTTTTTCTCTAGAAATAATAGTTTGAGCAGACCATTCTTCTTCAGCAAACTCTCTCAGCTATCTACGGCAGACCACACTTTTTCAACCAACTGTCTTAGCATATTTTTTTTAGAATCCCCGAATCTCGTTGAATTATTTAGGCCTCCCCTCTCCCAGAATAAAACAGGGGAGGGGGGGGCAGAACTTTCACCTATCTTCAACCAGATGCTCTCCGTTCGACTGCTATCAAGAGGACTGACTTTTTTTAAAAAACCAATTGCGCGAAAGCCTCTAACATACGGGGATATTTTTTCTGAGAACACGGACGCTTCCCCCTTTTCCCCAACCAAAAGGGTGACTTCTCGTTGGTCAGCGCGTAAGTTCCATATCCAATGTCCAAATAAGGAAATGTTTCTATCTCTCAATCACGTGATTTACACGAGGTCCTGCTCAAGCAGGTGTTTTTCCAATTCCCGTTCCCATGAAATCTACAGCTGGGATTCCAAGTATTGCACATAATGGAAGTAACAGACTTGGGGATATTTTTATGGGCGAAAATGTATCTTGCTCTCTCTCTAAAATGACACAATAAAATTTTTTATGGGTCATAAAAAAGGTGTACTTTTAGCAATTACCCAGGGCTTAAAAAACTCTGTGTGTGGCCAATTATATAAGGTACGCTATTTATTGTCCGAAAGCTCATAGCATGGGAACCACACACATCTTTAATCTTAACAAAAGGGCTTTTAGCAATTATCGCATTTCTCTGCCGAGCAGGGATTTTATGCGAGTTTTA